>CM024754.1:104645395-105002001 GCA_014218235.1 Colocasia esculenta | reverse complement strand
GTTGGGTTGAATGTCTAATTCATATCATTTCCCTCCTATTTTGATGATGACAAGAAGTGTTCTTAAAGCAATTTAATTGGAACATGTCAAAAGCATCATACCTGAAAGTCATGCTCAAAAAGCATTTTTCAAACCACATTTATCATTTGTGGTAATGATAAATCATTTAACTAATGATATATGTGTTTATTTTTCAGGTACAAACTTTTTATGCAAAAGATGTGTCGACACACCCATCAATGGTGTCGACACATCAACACAGACTCAAAGAGAAATTGTGCAAAAATGTCAAGAGTGTGTCGACACATGTCAAGAGTGTGTCGACACGAGTGGCAGTTTTCCAGAGATCAAGGTACCCAGGTCGACACACTCCCAGGGCAGGTCGACACTAGACCCAGTTCCCAGAACAGCCAGTTTGAGGAATTGGGACAGCAGGTCGACACACTCCCAGGGCAGGTCGACACTAGACCCAGTTCCCAGAACAGCCAGTTTGAGGAATTGGGACAGCAGGTCGACACACTCAAGAGCAGGTCGACACGGGACCTTTCTCCCAGAACAGACTTCTATCTTTGGAACAGTGTGTCGACACAACCACCAGGGCAGGTCGACACACTACGGAAACTTTTCATCCTAAGAGCTGATGGCTGCCACGTGTCCTTCTAGGGCGATCAGAATCTTCCTAGGGAAGCGTGCCCTTGTACCCCAAAAGGTATCTTTGGAATCCTAAGGGTATAAAAGGCTCCTTTTGGCCTCCCTTCAAAGAGAGACCCAACTAACCTCTTAGAGCCTCCTGAAAAATTCCTGGCGGCCATAAGAGTTCGTGTCTCCCTCCTCTGCTTCCTGGAGTCTCCTGAACACCTCTTCTCACCAATTCAAGGTGTGAGAATTGTGGTTTGATCTTTAAAGAAGCCTCTGAAGCATCTCAAGGAAGTAGATCAGGTAGAAGCCATCGTTGGAGAAGAATTCAAGGAAGGTCCAACCTCCCAGATTGCAGAGCATCGTCTTGGACTTCATGTTTACAAGCTTCTTCCCAATTCAAGCTTCTACAAGGGAGTACACTTGAAGAACGAAGTCATTCAATACCTTTTTACTTTACTTCTGTTCTTCTGAGATATCTCTTGAGATTATGCAAGTGCTTCTGCATAATTCTCATTAGTGTTCTCAAATTTCGACTAGATCTGTTGCTAGGAGATCTTGTCTTAAGTTGGTGTCTAGCAAGTCTATGTGTGAGCCTTGTGCTCAGATTGTTGTGAGCCGTGCGCTCAGTGTTGAGTTGTCAAACTCAAGTGTGTGTTGAGCAGTCTTGCTCAGTTGTTCTAGAGTAGTCTTGCTCTAGAAGTGGTGTGAGTTGTAAGCTCTTCAGTGTTGGAGTTGTCAGGCTCCAGTGGGTGTGTTACCCAGTTGTGTTAGTGAATCCTCACGGGTTGTGAGGGGTGGATGTAGGAATCACATGGGTGATTTCCGAACCACCTAAAAATCCTTGTGCATTTGTGTTCTGTGGTTTGACTGGTTCATCCGCTAGATGCTTGCATAGGACTCGTTTCTAATTCACTTAATCAACTTGATTCTCATCTAAGTTTTTCAACTCACTCCAATCTAATCAGATCAGCAGCTTTTCACTGATATTATTGCCTCTGATTCTAAATAGTTTTAAAATTATTTAAGCTTCCGCAAAAGTGGCTAAGATCTATTCATCCCCCCCCTTCTAGATCTTTTCCACACATTTATTTCGATCCTTCAATTGGTATCAGAGCGGGTTTATATCGATCTGATTTGAACTGAGCAGCTTTTGTTTCTGAGTATTGAGTGTTTGTTTGTCTGTCTATCTGGTTGTTTGTTTGCCTGCTTGCTCAACTACTTCTCCTTGCATTTACTTAAGTGTCATGGACTCAAAGGGTTTTATAGCTGAGGGCCATTCCATAAATAGGCCACCATTCTTTAATGGTTTGGACTATTCTTATTGGAAGAACAGAATGCAAGTATTCTTAAGGGCCCAGAACTATGAGATCTGGAAAGTAGTTGAGGCTGGTCCCTATGAAAACCAGGGTGAGGAAGAAACCTGGACGAGGGAGCAAATTAGGAGAGCTACATTGAATTACAGTGCCATGAATATGATTCAATGTGCTGTCCATCCCAAGGAGTATTCGAGAATCTCTATGTGTAAATCTGCCAAAGAGATGTGGGATAAACTCGAACTACTCTATGAGGGAACATCTCAGGTCAAGGAGACCAAGGCAAATATATTAGTTTCAGAATATGAACTTTTCATGATGAAATCTAATGAATCTATTTCTGAAATGTTTGCCAGATTTATGGTGATTGTCAATGGACTCAAGGCTTTGGGTAAGGAGTATACTGATGCAGATTTGGTAAGAAAAATTTTGCGTTCACTTTCTTCAATTGGCATACCAAGGCCACTGTTATTGAAGATTCAAAAGATTTATCCAAAATGTCTTTGGATGAATTGATTGGATCTTTAATGACGTATGAAATAAACTTAAGAAGAAATGAAGATCTTATCATTAAGACCAAGCCTATGGCACTCAAAGCCTCTTCAAGCAACAAAGATAAAAATCAGGATAAAACAAGTTCTGAAGAGTCTGAGTCAAATGAGGATGAGATTGCCCTCATGACCAGACAATTCAGGAAATTCTTGAAATATAGGAAAGGGAAAATGACTGGGAAAAAGAAATTTTCCCCAGGTAAGAAGAATATTTCCTCTTCCAATTTCAATAAGAATCATAAACCTGATGAGAATGTTATCTGTTACAGGTGCAACAAGCCAGGACACATGAAGGGAGAGTGTCCTGAGAACAAAAAGGAAAAGCACAAAAGATTCCAGAAATACAAGAAGCCCAAGGCCATGGTAGCCACTTGGTCTGATGAAGACACAAGTGAGGAAGAAGAAGAGAAGAAGTCCTCAAGCTCAGAGAGTGAGGAAGTTTGCTTCATGGCCAACAGCACAGATGGAAAGGTAAATACTTCCTTTGAAGATTATAGTGTTGAAGATTGGCAGGATGTGTATGCTGAATTGGTAGAAAGATACTCTGAAATGAGAAAAGAAAACAAACACATCAAAAAGAAAATTGAAAATCTTTACCATAACCAATCTTCAAACAATAGAATCTGTGAACTGGAATCTGAAGTAACAGAATTGGTTGAAGAAAAGAAAATTTACTGAACCAAATTGATGAATTAAAGCTTGCTTCTCAGAAGGCCTCCCAAGACTTCAGAAATTTAAATGAAAAGCTGGAAATTGAAAAACAAGAAAACAACAGAAAATCGAAGAAATTGAAATTCTTAAAAACCAGCTAAAGGAAAAGGAGGAGGTTATCCAAACCTTCACAAAAGGCCAGAGATAACCTAGGCTAGGGATCCAACAGACAACAACACACATCTCATGGATTGGATTCAACAAAAAGAAAACAACAAAAGATAAATCTGTGAGAAAAAGGAAAAGCACCATTAATCAACTTTGTTAAAGGTCCCAATCTGGAAAACACTGAAATCCAACAGACAGCAAACAAAACCCCAAACAAAACCCAAACAAAACTCAAAACAAATCAAAAATTCAAAAACAAAAGAAGACTGTCAGGTCGACACAGTCCCCTGACAGGTCGACCTGTTCAACACAAAAACCATAATAAACTCAACTAAAATTCAAATAAAATCTGAGAAATAAGAAAAAGGGAAAAGAAATGATCCATGAAAAACCTTGGACCTCCAAGACAGCTCCTCAAGAAATTGGATTAATCCTTGGAACCAATGGTATGAAAATCCCTGTTGGCATTATCCTCAATACCCTTATCCAAATTTCTGGATGTACCAACACAATCCATGGATTCCACCTCCTTCTATGAACTCAAATTTTCAAATGAAAACTCCCTCCTCCACCAAAACAAAGATCTTGGTGCTTTCATTCCTAAAAGAAAGAACAAACAGAAAAATGCTGAAAACACCAAAGTAACAAAAAAAATCTAAAATCAAATCAAATTTGGGTGAGAAAGGATTTGCTGTCTATGTTAAATCATTCTGATGGTCCCAACTCTGTTTGGGTACCAAAATCTTCTCTCCACTGATCTTGTTGCAGGGAAGTCGTGCACCCAACACAAATGTATGGTTTCTTGACAGTGGGTGTTCACGACATATGACTGGAGATAGAGCCAAATTCTCATTCCTGCTTGAAAAGGAGGGAGGGTCAGTCACCTTTGGAGGTAAAAATAAAGGAAAGATCATTGGATCTGGTAAGGTTGGTCAAACTTCTTCAAACTCTGTAGATAATGTCTTGTTAGTTGATGGACTTGACTATAATTTGCTCAGTATCAGCCAACTATGTGACAAAGGTCACAAAGTTGTGTTTGAATCTGATTTTTGCAAGATAATAGATTCATCAACTGATAAAATCAAATTCTTTGGAAAAAGAGAAAACAATGTCTACATGATCAACCTTAATAAAAACTTTTCTGAAAATCTTTGTTTTGTTGCAAATAAAGATGAAATTGCATGGACTTGGCACAAAAGACTTGGCCATGCAAGCTTCAGAACAATGAATAAGTTGTTAAGATTGAATTTGGTTAAAGGTCTTCCTGAATCCTTTTCTAGTGTTGAAGGTCAAATTTGTGGGATCTGTGCTAAAGGAAAACAAACTAGAAAATCCTTTAAAGTCTTCAATGATGTACTCACATCTAAGCCACTAGAACTTCTTCACATGGACCTCTTTGGGCCAACAAGAGTTCTAAGCTTGAGTGGCAAAAGATATGGATTTGTAATCATTGATGACTTTACTAGATTTACCTGGGTTATTTTTCTATCTCACAAAAGTGATGCATGCCTTGAATTCAGGAACTTTTGTACCACTGTCTTAACCACTTATCCATATAAAATCAAAAACATCTTAACTGATCATGGGGGTGAATTTGAAAACACATCCTTTTCTGATTTTTGTGCTGAATTTCAGATATTCCACAAGTTTTCTTCACCAAGAACTCCAGAACAAAATGGAGTTGTGGAAAGAAAGAACAGAACTCTTGTGGAAATGGCTAGAACCATGCTTCTTGAGAGTAATTTACCCAAATCCTTCTGGGCTGAAGCTGTGAACACAGCAAATCACATACTCAATAGAGCATTGGTCAGACCAAAAATCAAGAAAACCCCTATGAATTATTGAAAAACAAAAAGCCAACTGTTTCCTATTTTAAAGTCTTTGGGTGCAAATGCTATGTTCACAATAATAACAAAGAAAACCTTGACAAGTTTGATGCTAAGAGTCAGGAAGCTATCTTCCTTGGCTATTCTGAAGTGTCAAGGGCCTTCAAAGTGTACATAATAAAAACCAAATCTATTGAAGAATCTCCACATGTTATTTTAATGAAAACTCCTTTTCCACTAATGATTCTAAATCTTGCAGGGAAAAACAAGACAATGAAGAGGATGACCTCATTGTGGATTCTTCACCAACCGTTGAGGAGAGTAATAACATTGAAGAAAACCTGAACAACAACTCACAATCTCCAAATGGTTCAGGTAATACTGATTCAGAAGTGGGTACCTCTCAACAGGTAATTTCTGAACCTCGATTTCTAAGAGATCACCCATTAGATAGTGTAGTTGGCAATCTAAATGATAGAGTTAGGACCAGATCATCCTTTTTGCAAAACATTGAAGAAGACTCACTAGCTCTAATTTCCCAAATTGAACCCAAGTCAATTGATGAAGCCTTATCCAGTTCTGATTGGATTAATGCTATGCATGATGAACTTCATCAATTTGAAAGAAATCAAGTGTGGGAATTAGTGCCTAGACCTAGTGACCAAACAGTGATTGGCACTAGATGGGTTTTCAGAAATAAATTGAATGAAGCTGGTCAAGTAATAAGAAACAAAGCTAGGCTAGTTGCAAAGGGGTATAACCAAGAATTTGGAATTGACTTTGAAGAATCTTATGCCCCTGTAGCTAGACTAGAAGCTGTGAGAATTTTCCTTGCTTTTGCATCCTCCATGAAATTCAAAGTCTTTCAAATGGATGTTAAAAGTGCATTTCTAAATGGATATATAAAGGAAAATGTGTTTGTTGAACAACCTCCTGGATTTGATAATGAAAAATATCCTAACCATGTTTTCAAGCTTAATAAGGCACTCTATGGTCTTAAACAAGCTCCAAGAGCTTGGTATGATCGTTTGAGTTCCTTTTTACTTGAAAAAGGATATTCTAGAGGTAATGTTGATCAAACATTGTTCACTAAAACAGTAAAAAATCAAATAATTGTGGTCCAAATTTATGTTGATGACATAATTTTTGGCTCCACCAATAAAGGCCTTTGCACTGAATTTTCAAATCAAATGCAGAATGAATTTGAAATGAGCTTAATGGGAGACTTAACATTCTTTTTGGGGTTGCAGGTTAACCAAACGAATGAAGGTATCTTCATCAGTCAAACCAAATATGTCAAGGAGCTACTGAAAAGGTTTGACTATCAGAACCTTAAACATTCAAGCACACCCATTGCAATAAATGCTAAGCTAGAAGAAGACCCATCTGGTAAGTCAGTAGATCCAAAGACCTACAGAGGTATGATTGGCTCTCTGCTCTACCTTACTACTTCTAGACCTGACATTCAGTTTTGTGTGTGCTTATGTGCTAGATTCCAATCAAATCCTAAAGAAAGTCATATGCTTGCTGTGAAAAGAATTTTTAAATATCTTGTTGGAACATGTGACTTAGGAATTTGGTATCCTGCTGGTTGCAAGTTAGAATTGTTTGCCTATTGTGATGCTGATTATGCTGGGTGTAAGTTAGATAGAAAAAGCACAAGTGGCTTGTGTGTATTTCTAGGTGGGTGCCTTATTTCTTGGGCTTCTAAGAAGCAACATTCAGTGGCTCTGTCAACAGCAGAAGCTGAATATGTTGCAGCAGGTAGATGTGGAACTCAGATTCTCTGGGTGAAACATCAACTTCTTGATTACAACCAAGATTTAGGGTGTGTACCCATCCTATGTGATAACACAAGTGCAATCAATCTTTCTAAAAACCCCATTCAGCATTCTAGAACAAAACACATTGAAATCAGGCATCATTTCTTGAGAGATGAGGTTGCCAAGAAATCTTTTGAACTCCATTTTATTGTAACTGAAAAACAAATTGCAGACATATTCACAAAACCCCTTCCTGAAAATAGATTCTCATCTTTAAGGAGAGAACTTGGTCTTTGTAAATGTCCATCCTTCTGATCTCTCTTAAAGTTTGGGTTGAATGATGCTTTGTCTAAGGGGGAGTTCTTTGTATTTCATAACTCCTTGCTTCCTCAAGCTACATTGCTCATATCTCTCTCTATTCCAATTCCATTTCCCTTTTTACAATAAATTCTTCACTTCTGATTGTGTTGAAACTTCTTGGTATATCAAATAGTGATTTGGAGAAGGACAGGCTATGCTTGTCTAGACACTTTCACTATGCGTGAGAACATATCTCCGCCAAGTACTAAGAAGTCAATATGCAATAGTTGAGGGGGAGCTTTTATTGTTCAAAGAGAATGTCTTTTTCTGATTTCAAAACTTGCACAGTTTTAACCTTCATTTCTTTCTGATAATGAATTCTTCAACTCTTATTGTATTGAAATCTCTTGGTATATCAAATGGTGACTTGGAGAAGGACAGGTTATGCTTGTCTGGACACTTTCACTATGCGAGAGTATATGTCTCCGCCAAGTACCAAGAAATGAATATACAATTGTTGAGAAGAAATCTTTGTTATCCAAAAAGAAACATTCTTTCTGATTTCAAAAAAAAAAAAAAAAAATGCATATCTTTATTTTGATGAAAAATGATTGAAATCATCATCTCAGGGGGAGCTAGAAAATTCACAAGTCATCTTTTTGCAAATTTCAGAACCCTTCTTGCATTTCATCAATTCCTTGCATGATGTCCTCATTCTAAATTCTAGAGTCTCAAAGTGAACCTTGAGTGATACATTATATTTTTTACTAATCAACTTTCCACTATGTCTCTCAATCCACAGAAACTCAGATCTCTTCCTAAACTAAATTACAATTGTGTCTTGAACTTAAAACATTACCTTGTTTGCAACTGATGGCTGGATGTATTTGAATTCTATCCTACAAACTCTCCAAAATCTTGTAAAATTCAACAGAGCAATGACATCTGTGCTGAGAAACTGCACACCTTCACAATGAATGAAGTGCTATGCATGTCATGAGGCATTCTTGTTAACTCTGTTCAAAGGGGATCCAAATTGAAAATAACCTCAAAATTTAAGCAATTATGTGCTATGCTTTTTGATGATGACTGAGTAACTGGAAATATTGGCGTCTAAAAAACGTATATTTTCATGTCAAAAAGTCATCATTTACCCCTTTGAGACTTGACAATGACTACATCTTGAGTATCCAGGGACTATGGTGTGTAAAAAGCACTAGTACTTGAGTGAAAGAGATTTACATCATTTGATAGTTTGTTAAAAGAACAAAAATATGAAAATTATTGGAGATTTGTTTAGAAAGAATCATCTTCCTCCTTCATCAAGTTGTTCTTTAAGTTTGTGTTTTACTTTCAACACAACTGTGTTTAGTCTAGATGATATCTTTAACTCTTGAAAATTGAGAAACATGGCAGATTTTGGTTGATTGTAAGATACATTATATCCCTCAATTTATCATTTTGTTGATTCAAGTCTTGGAATGCTAATATCCTGTTGGAAATTGTATGAAATACTTGAACTGTAATGAATTTTTGTAAAATACAGCAAATGAATTTTTAGGCCTCTTAAAAATCCTTCAAATGATAATTCCTCTCATTATTTATCATTATAAAGATGTCCCCAAATTTCTCAAAAATTTCCTCTCAAAAATTCTCATTTCTCTCAAAGGCTGTGTCGACACAATCCTCTCTCGTGTCGACACATAATTCCAGTCAGGTCGACACACCCTTCCTCATGTGTCGACACTGCCTTCTTGCCAGAACTTTTTCAAATCTTTCGGGTTCACCTTAAACCCTTGTTGTTCCTGCGGGGCAGTGTACCTCTGCATCCCTTTTTGAGCATCAGGTCGACCCGACGGCCAAACTCTCACCATTCCGGCAAGAAATTTTCACCATCTCTCTCTAATCTTCAATCACCTCACCAATCTTCCATCTCCTCTCTGACATTCCACTCCTTCCTTGCACCATGGTCCGCAAGTTGGGTCCCCGCCGTGGCGCAAGGTCTCAGGCTTCTTCAAGGCAGGTTCCGGCACAGGTTCCAGTTGAACAGATTGAAAGAAGAACCAAGCGAAGAAATGATCCTGCAGAGCTTCCAGGATCCTCTTCTGCACCTCTCAGAGCTTCAAAGAGAGGTAGGACCTCCAATGCTGGCAGAGGTAGACAAAGTTCAAACCCTAGATCAGATATTTCGGGCGATTCCTCTGACCATCATGAGGAATCATCTTCGTCTTCCTCTACTGAGTCTCAAGAGGATATACCCTCAGAATCCGTCAGTGCTGCCAAACTGATTTTGAAGCCTAGAATTCTTGACCTTTCTGACACCCAATTAGCAGACTCTCTCCCTGAAATTCAAACCTATTTCTCCTTTCAATCTTGGATTCCTTTCATTTCTGAATTTCAAGTCTGCTATCCAAGGTTAGTTAGAGAGTTCTACAAAAACCTCACCTGCACAGAAGAAGGTTTTAAATCCAAAGTCAAGGGGATAGAGATAGACATGCCAACTGATGTAGCAGCCTCCATTTTCAAAGTGCCAGATGAGGGGGCTGACTACCATGAATTTGAATTTGACTTACATGAAGCCTACTCAATCTTGACAGGCCATCCTGCAGATCCATCAGATGCCAAACAAACCTATGTGACAAGGTTTAATGCCAACTCATTTCCACCTGTGTTAAGGGTAATTCACCACATCTTGACAACCATAGTTACCCCTCAAGGTGGTGGGCGAGATAGACTGACAGATATCCAGAGATTCATACTCTATTGCATGGTCAAAGATATCAAGGTCAACCTTCATGTGATTCTTTATCAAATCATTTCTGAAACTACAAGAACAGACTTGAAGAGATCACTTCCTTATGGAGCACATCTGACCTCAGTGTTCAAGCACTTTGGTGTGCCATTGGAATCTGAAAAATCCCAGTCCATTCCCAAGTCAAATATCTATACATTCAAGAATATCCAGAAGTTCATGGGATTTAGATTAGAGGGAAATCAAATTAGAAGAGGACCAGCTGTGGTTGAGGCTCCTCCAGTTCAAGAGGAACAGCCTCAAGACCAAGGGGAACAGCCCCAACCTCAGGAGGACCAGCCTCAGGCTCCAGGGGATCAGCCCCAAGTACAGGAGGAACAGCCTCCAGCTGAAGGGGACCAGCCCCTAAGTCAAGAGGATCAGCCTCCTATGCATGAGGATCAAGCTCTTAATGAAAATGTCAGTCCTTTTCATGATCCTCTCTCACCTCAGCTTCCTCCTTTTTCTCCACAACCCTCATTCCAACCATCCACATCTTCTGGTGGGCCTCCTGTTCCACCAGAATTGATATCTTTCCTAAATGACAAATTTGAATCCTTCAACTCCTCACTTCAATCCATGTCCTCATCTTTTGAGCTACGGATTCAAAGACTGGAAAACACAGTTTCTGCCAAATTTATTGAGCAGAAGGCAGCTTCTGATTATGCAGCTCAGCGATTTAACAGACTCATAGGAACTCTGGGAGATTCCTATATTGAGCTAAAAGAACATCAGGACAAGTTAGAGAAAGTTCTTCAGGGAATTTTGGCCAATTCCCAAGCAGATGTCTTCAACACCAATCAAACATTGCATGAGATTTCCAGCACCAGACTATCATTTGCTCATTTTGTGGATGATTTGGAAAGTATGAGAAATTTCAATGAGCACATTGACAAGCAGCTCACAGATTTGACCAAGGAGTTCAAAATCATGCAAAGACCTGGTTGGTCAGCTGGGTCATCAAGTTCTCAACATGTTTCAGATGAATTGAAAAGAACTCAGAGCACCTTGATAGAACATTCTGATAGAATGGAGCATTATCTTCACACTCGGCTGACAACTATCCATGAACAGATAAAGTCAAGCATGAAGTCAATGGATAAGAGATTGTCAGATATTGAGATGCTTCTAGCTCCAATTCCTCCTCCTCCTCCATCTTCTACCTAATGTACATTTTTTTTGATAATGTCAAAGGGGGAGAAGATTGAATGAATTGTAATGTAATGATCTTTTGAATGAAATGAATGACATGAAATGGTTGTTTGGCTTCAATACAAATTTTTGTATTTGTGTGTGAATACTTGTTCAATTGTTGACTTGTGTGCACAAATCTTCTAATTTCAAGTAACGTTGTATCTCACAAAAATATCATCAATTGTTACTGAACAATATCAAAAGGACATTGACAAGTATGAACAAAGAAAAACAAAAACTTAATCAATAAAAATTGCTTAAAAATCACACTTCATCAAAACCACATTCAAATATGGATTTAATGTTGCCATCATCAAAAAGGGGGAGATTGTTGGGTTGAATGTCTAATTCATATCATTTCCCTCCTATTTTGATGATGACAAGAAGTGTTCTTAAAGCAATTTAATTGGAACATGTCAAAAGCATCATACCTGAAAGTCATGCTCAAAAAGCATTTTTCAAACCACATTTATCATTTGTGGTAATGATAAATCATTTAACTAATGATATATGTGTTTATTTTTCAGGTACAAACTTTTTATGCAAAAGATGTGTCGACACACCCATCAATGGTGTCGACACATCAACACAGACTCAAAGAGAAATTGTGCAAAAATGTCAAGAGTGTGTCGACACATGTCAAGAGTGTGTCGACACGAGTGGCAGTTTTCCAGAGATCAAGGGTACCCAGGTCGACACACTCCCAGGGCAGGTCGACACTAGACCCAGTTCCCAGAACAGCCAGTTTGAGGAATTGGGACAGCAGGTCGACACACTCCCAGGGCAGGTCGACACTAGACCCAGTTCCCAGAACAGCCAGTTTGAGGAATTGGGACAGCAGGTCGACACACTCAAGAGCAGGTCGACACGGGACCTTTCTCCCAGAACAGATTCTTCTATCTTTGGAACAGTGTGTCGACACAACCACCAGGGCAGGTCGACACACTACGGAAACTTTTCATCCTAAGAGCTGATGGCTGCCACGTGTCCTTCTAGGGCGATCAGAATCTTCCTAGGAAGCGTGCCCTTGTACCCCAAAAGGGTATCTTTGGAATCCTAAGGGTATAAAAGGCTCCTTTTGGCCTCCCTTCAAAGAGAGACCCAACTAACCTCTTAGAGCCTCCTGAAAAATTCCTGGCGGCCATAAGAGTTCGTGTCTCCCTCCTCTGCTTCCTGGAGTCTTCTGAACACCTCTTCTCACCAATTCAAGGTGTGAGAATTGTGGTTTGATCTTTAAAGAAGCCTCTGAAGCATCTCAAGGAAGTAGATCAGGTAGAAGCCATCGTTGGAGAAGAATTCAAGGAAGGTCCAACCTCCCAGATTGCAGAGCATCGTCTTGGACTTCATGTTTACAAGCTTCTTCCCAATTCAAGCTTCTACAAGGGAGTACACTTGAAGAACGAAGTCATTCAATACCTTTTTACTTTACTTTTGTTCTTCTGAGATATCTCTTGAGATTATGCAAGTGCTTCTGCATAATTCTCATTAGTGTTCTCAAATTTCGACTAGATCTGTTGCTAGGAGATCTTGTCTTAAGTTGGTGTCTAGCAAGTCTATGTGTGAGCCTTGTGCTCAGATTGTTGTGAGCCGGTGCGCTCAGTGTTGAGTTGTCAAACTCAAGTGTGTGTTGAGCAGTCTTGCTCAGTTGTTCTAGAGTAGTCTTGCTCTAGAAGTGGTGTGAGTTGTAAGCTCTTCAGTGTTGGAGTTGTCAGGCTCCAGTGGGTGTGTTACCCAGTTGTGTTAGTGAATCCTCACGGGTTGTGAGGGGTGGATGTAGGAATCACATGGGTGATTTCCGAACCACCTAAAAATCCTTGTGCATTTGTGTTCTGTGGTTTGACTGGTTCATCCGCTAGATGCTTACATAGGACTCGTTTCTAATTCACTTAATCAACTTGATTCTCATCTAAGTTTTTCAACTCACTCCAATCTAATCAGATCAGCAGCTTTTCACTGATATTATTGCCTCTGATTCTAAATAGTTTTAAAATTATTTAAGCTTCTGCAAAAGTGGCTAAGATCTATTCATCCCCCCCCTTCTAGATCTTTTCCACACATTTATTTCGATCCTTCATGACCTTCCTTTATTCATAAGATCGATTCCCAGTAAAAAGATTGATTCCTTCCAAAAGCATGACAGGTAATGTCGTCGCGATTCAAACTTTCCATTTACAAAATTTGGCAAGAATCCAATCAATATTGGAAGTGTTCATAAGTGCGACAATCCTTGTGGTCGCGTTTCTTAATTTCTATGTTTCAATTGAGTCGAAGTATGGAAGTCTTTTAAACACGATGACTTAGGTCGACGCGGTTCATATTTAAAGGCGACCACTGTGTCTTTCGCGATTCACATTTTTACCCTTATAAAAGGACTACCGTGGCCATATTTTTTAAAAGAGAGCATCCAAGAGTATTGGTGAAGCCCTGCTGTGTTCCAGAGCATTCAAACTCCGAAGTTTGAAGAGACGAGCCTTTCAAACTTGCTTGAAGTATTCTTACATTTAAGAGGCGGTGCTGTCGGACTTGCAAGCTACATTGGAGCATGGAGAGGAGTGTTCTTCATCTCAACCTCTACTGCACCTGGGCCATCTCAGATTTCTTCTTCCCCTTTTACTTGTTTTCAATTCTCTTCTTTAGTGCATGCATCTAATCACCGTTTCTATTCCTTTGGTTCTATCATCACACAAACCATTTGATTCACAACCACGTTCTTAGGGGTTTTAAAACACCACCACAAGGTGTGTTCATGCCCATGCAAACTTTCTTTTTGTTTCTTTTGGATTTGATGCTACACAACTTGGTCTAATCATTACTTTCATTTGTTTGTTTGTTTATGTCTTCCTTTGCAAGGTAACAAAGAGATAAAGTCTTCTTCGCCGGCCGACCATTGGAGAAGTAAGAGTCAACCCCACCACTCAACTCCTGCGATCTTCGAGTGAAGGAAAGTAACCTATCATTCTCTCTCTCCTTTGGTATCTACGTATACCTGGCGATCACACTCCATCTATAGTGCACACACGCACTCCTTCTCTCTCTATATCATCCCACCATCCATATTCATATTTATCTCTTTTAATTCTCCTTTTCCACATTATTATTATATTCTTTTTTTTAATTTTTCTTTATGGAGTTTAAAGCACGTTCACAGTGGTGACTACCAACGTTCCGGTACGATCCATGCCCACGAGCAGTGGCCATCGTCGTTCATACAGACGGCACTAAAAGAGTGTAACAGGCAGAAAATGGTCGAAGTGTTTGCGCTCTGCTACACCTTGAGAGGGTACAGGGAAGCTCTGGCTAGTGGACGTGTATGAACCTGCAAAGGAGGAAGAGCATCAAGAGGTCCAATTGCAAAACCAGAGTGAAACCCTCCGATGCTTAAGTTAGAACAAGTTCTGAGAGGGAAGTCTGCAAGAATCTCTGAGGAGATGTTTTTGGGTACCTCTGCATCGATGGTTTTGGTTCTCTTAAGTAGACAGGGGCCGAACGGTTTCCCCGGTGATTCACCGTAACGACATACTAGTGTTGAGGTGTCCTTGGTGCTGAGAAGTTATGTTTAATACCTTGATCTTCACAGAACCTCACAAATTCTCTGTTATGAAATTCTCCTCCATGATCTGACCTTAATCCAATTATACTGTACTTTTGATCCTTCTAGATTAACTTGCTGAATTTTACAAAAGCCTTAAATGTGTCATCTTTATGTGCTAAGAATGACACCCATGTGAACCTTGAAAAATCATCAACAATTACAAACCCATACTTCTTTCCTCCCAAGCTTGTTGTAGACATTGGTCCAAATAGATCCATATGAATTAGCTCCAAAGGCTTAGTGGTGGTGACAATAGTTTTTTATTTGAAAGAATTCTTTGTATGTTTTTCTTTAGCACATGGTTCATAGACTTTATCACTGTGTATGTTGATTCTTGGCAATCCTTCCACTAATTCATACTTAATTAATTTTCTGATCACATCCAAGCTAGCATGACCCAACCTTCTGTGCCATAGTTCTACATTTGTGCTTTTGGTTGCTGCTAGATATACATCTTGATTCCTTAAATCTTCAAGATGTAGGACATATAGATTCTTCTCCCTATGCCCTTCAAAAATCACTTCTTCAATTTTGTTGATTACACATTTTGATTCTATGAGTTTCACTTGATGTCCTTTGTCACAGAGCTAGCTGATGCTTATCAAGTTATGCTTCAGCCTTTTGACACATAGCACTTCTTCTATTAAATCCTTGTTCTTGTTGCCTACTGTTCCACATCCGATAACAGTTCCCATGCCATTATCTCCATAGGTGACTGATCCTTCTTCAGACTTGATTGACTTGAATAAACTTTTATCAATTGTCATGAGTCTAGAGCATCCACTATCCATGTACCACTTCGATGCTTTTAGACCTACCTGCAAATAGATCAATGAGTTTTAGGTACCCAAATCCTTTTGGGTCTTGAGTGGTTAGTTCTAATTAATTCTCTTTTGGGAATCCATTTTAAATGTTTTGTTGTACAGGTGTTCTTTGTATGACCAAGTTTATTACAGTGTGTACAACAAGTAATATTATTTGAACACTTGTTTACTCTACTATAATTTTCTCTTTTTATTTTGTTTATATGATTCTTTTCAGCTACGAATCTTGGCAATGGGTATTTTTCAGAATATATTGTGGTTTCTTCATTTTATGGAGATTTATAACTTACTCCATATTTTTTCTTTCCAGATCTTCTTGCTCTTTTTAATATTAATGAGGATCTTCCATTAGTTAATTTTTCAATAGTAGCTCTTAAGTACTCATTTTCTGTTTTTAGAGTCTCTATTTCTTCCTTAGTGTTATACTTAATGTTTTTGTTTTTCTAGGCTTAATATTTAGCTAATTTTCTCTTTTATATATTCATACAACAAATTATTCTCATGCTTTAGTGATTCAATTTTTTTCTCAATTTGTTCAGTTTCAGATTTTAAGTTTGAGTTAGTTTTTTCAAGACATGCATAATTTTTCTTAATGGTTTTTAAGTGTTTGCACACATCTTTATATTTTTCATATAATTTATTAAAACCATCTTCTAGATTGTCATCATCAGAATCTGAAAATGAATTAAAAGAGGTCAGAATTTACCTTATCATCAACATTTGCTATAAAGGCAAGATGAGCCCTTTCTTGTTGTTGTTCATCTAAGCTTGAGTCTTCAGATGAGTTATCTTTATTACTCCAAGCAGCTGCCATAACCTTCTTCTTGTGCTTCTTAATTTTCATTGAAGGCTCCTTCTTTTTGTATTCATTTTTCTTTAGCTTGGGACAATATGTCTTCAAGTGCCCGGGCTGCTTGCATTCATAACAGATAGGTTTAGTTTTCTTGACTATTTTATCATTTTTGAAATACCTTCTACGTGACTGATGTTTCTTCTTAGCCACAATCCTTTGCAGACGTCTTGATAGAAAAGCTTCTTCTTCACTATCTGCATCACTGCTCTCACTAGCCGTAGCTTCATTTGTGTTTGGCTCTTCTATCTTCAAGGCCATATTGATCTTTTTCTTTGAAGTGCTTTCTCCTAGTCTTTCCATATTTATCTCATGAGCCATGAGAGATCCAATGAGCTTTTCCAATGACATTGAGGAGAGGTCATTGGGTTCCTCTATAGGAGTGACTTTGGGAGTCCATAGTGTTGGTAAAGATCTTAGTATTTTCTTTACCATGTCTTCTGTCTCATATACTTTCCCAAGTCCAGCTAGACCATTTGTGATATTTGTGAATCGACTATACATTTGACAAATGGATTCACCTGAGATCATCTGAAACTTTTCATTCTGAGTCACCAATATGTCTATCCTTGTCTCTTTTACCTTATCTGTCCCTTCATAGGTGAGTCTCAGCTTATCCCACATCTCTTTGGCCGTCTTGTAAGCAGATATTCTGCTAAATGCCTTCTTGCTTAATGAGCAGCATAATATGCTCTTGGATTTACTGTTCAAGGATATATTCTTTCTTTCTTCATCTGTCCACTCTTTCTTGGACTTGGTGATTTTGAGGTCACCATCTTCTATAATGCTCCAGATTTGGTAGTCGAAGCCTTGTAAGAAGAATTCCATTGTGGTCTTCCAATAGTTGTAGTCTTCTCCATCGAACAATGGAGGCCTGTTGACTGACTGTCCCTATGCATAACCTTGGACTGCCATTTATCTTTGCTCTTCAGATTATGAGATCTACTTGTTTGAAGAGATTGAGCTCTGATACCACTTGTTGACCATGTTGGAAGCCCGGGGTGGGGGGGGGGGTGGGGTGAATGAATTGCTTAAAATATATCTTGAAATTTATCTGTTGAAATAACTTCAAACAGAAACACTAAACGCAGGTGTTAGAGTAAGTAAGCAGTGGATAAGAAGATAAAAACAATCACACAATGCAAGAGAGTTTTATCTTGGTTCGACCCTTCTAAATGGAAGTCCTACATCCAGTCCCCAAGCAAACTCTTGTGATTTCACTAACCAAGAGTACAGTCCCCCTTATGGACACTTACACCACCAGACGTAAGATGGTCTTCTCTTCAAACCCGAAGAGGCAGTATAACCACCTGTAACAATATGTCTTCCCTTCAACAAGGGGAAAAAAACACCTACCCACATCAGGTCTTCTCTTCGCACAGGAAGAGACAGTACAACCACCTGTAGCAACAGGTCTTCCCTTCAACAAGGGGAACAAAACACCTACCCACAACAGGTCTTCTCTTCGCACAGGAAGAGGAACACTCTGAAAGAGGGTTAAAGGAATGGCCCCTAGATCAAGCTTATACAACAAAGCCTTGCTTGATCTGAGGCGCAAATTGAGAGAGAAAAGAATAGAGCTGTAATGCTGCTCTCTTAGAAACAACAAGCTCTCAAAAGAAAAATCGAAGTGAAGCTTCAGGAGAGCTCAGAGCAGTTGGACTTAGAGTGAGGGCACACTGCCCTTCTAATGGATGTGAAGGCTTGTATGTATCTGCGTATGTTGCTTGTTGGGATCTTCTTGTTCTTCACAACCATCATCTTCTTATAGGCATTCCTGCTTTCTTCATATGTAACTGTTGAGAAATCTGTTGTCTCTCATTTCTTTATACTCATTTCTATGCAGTTGCAGTATGTCTTACATTGTAGAAACATGTGACTATCGGAAACCTACAAGCATTAAATGCTAAGAGAGAGAGAGATGTCTTCGATGACAGCCAACGTTCTGAGTAAGTGTAGAAAGATGTTATAAAAATAGATATGTTCATTCTATCACCATATAAAGCATAAGAAGACTTGTTATAAAGATGGCAAACCGTAAAGCACTTTCTGCAAAGGAGTTGTGTCCCATGACTAACCAATCCACAGATAGATATCTTAGAATACTTACATGAGAAGATGTGCTCCAAACGACGGGAAACCAGAAATACTTAGAATCAAGAATAAAACTCTCTTGCATTGTGTGATTGCTTTTATTTTCTTATCCACTGCTTACTTACTCTAACACCTACGTTTAGTGTTTCTATTTGAAGTTATTTTTAACAGATAAATTTCAAGATATATTTTAAGCAATCCATTCACCCCCCCCCCCCCTCTTTGGACTTGAAACTTGGTCAACAACTAGGGGTCTCATTATTAAGGCCCTTGATGAAGATCATGGGGGCGTAACCGTTAGAGACGTGAGGAGTCATATCACGACCGTCCGTTACTGTACACCCTCAGAGAGGTAGACCGATTGATTGGCAACGGGAGGCTATAACTGCTGACAGGGTGCGACTTCCTAGCCTGTTTAGGAGACAGACATCGAGGATTCGAGGTCAACTGGCCAATGCCTCCCCGAGAAGTGCTTCCAAACAGAGGTGCGCTCGAATCCTTTTGGTGCTCCTAGGGACACGTGGAAGGAATCCCAAAAGCAGAGAGCAAAACGGGCCATATTGGGCTCATGGACCTAGGAAGCCAGATATCGCCTCCTCACATGGTTATGGAACTGACAGTTAGGTCATACTAGTTTTGGAGTTATCTCTAAGTTGTCTAGACATGACTTGGTGATCAGACTGCCTAAAATGAAATTTGAAAAGTGATAAAATATGTGAGACCTGTACGAAAGGCAAACAAACACACTTATCTTTCAAAAACAAGAATATTGTCACTTCTGCATGCCTATTAGAGCTCTTGTACCTTGATCTTTTTAGACCCACTAGAACTTCAAGTCTTGGAGGTAAATCTTATGATTTTGTTATAATTGATGATTACTCCATATTTACTTGGGTCTTATTTTTGGCAAATAAATATTGTTCTTTGATGTCATGAATTGTAGCATAAATTGCATGAATATAATCTTTCTTGTTGCATGTATATAAATTGAAACATATCTCTCTTGTTTTTCATGAAAAATCTTCTAGATAGTAATTAAATGCTTTTCAATGGTCTCTTTACGTAGCTTCAAATTTTCAATAAATATCACTCATAGAAGACCATCTAATGACCTTCTTGTGGCTTAACAAGCTTCTATAAAATGATCTTCCAATGATAAAAGTCGACTCTTCCTTATGAGAAATTGACTCTTTCAAGTTTCATCCTTGAGTGTGACCTTGTAATGTTTCTCTTCATAACCCAGTCTAGTTACACCGACTCTCATCGGTTAGATGAATGGCTATATAGCGGGAACAATCCGAACAAAAGCGATCTCAAAGTGGAATATTACATGATAAAAGAAAATGATAGCGAAAGCAAATAATATCCATCAATCTGATTAAAGTTTACATTTCATAGGAAATAGTCTGTGTGGCCTATAACTCCAATGGAATGTGGGGATCAAAGTATTGCTCTAAGAATGGGAACCCTGTATCAGATCCAAACACAATCAACTAATGTTCTCAAGAAACACTAGAGACTTCCATCAATCCTCTCTTGCTTTTGCTTTTGTTGTGACTTAAGTAATTGAGAGTTTTCCCATGGAATAGATCTCGAGGCCCCCTAAATGTTTTATGTCACTTTTTTGAGTCAGTCTACGACTAGAAGTGACATTGGCTATTTCCAAGTTCGGATCCTGTGGTCATCTTATGATCAAGAGCATATTATGAGAACATAGCATCTTCACATTGTACCCCTAAAACTTCTATCATATGAATTCCTATCGTAAAAGGCCAATTTTTAACATCTATCCTTTTTCTCTAGTTATGTGTCCAACTTGTGACTTTCAATATGATTATACAATGCTTGAATTTAAGTATTTATTTTGTATTAGCATGAAAGAATGTTATTACTTGAAGGAAGAGTCCAACCAAACGCATTCTAATTTTCGGAAAAAATATACTTCTACATGTTAAAAATGATATTCAAATGATATTCCCATCCTAAGAATAGAGAATGAACTAATTCTAGGGGTTTATTTTGTTAACACCCATGAAAGCTGGTAAGAGATTCCGACTGAAACATGTGCCATAAATATTAATTTCCAAAAAAAAAAAAAAACCATTTGTATATATCCTCCTATCATGAACCTGAGGTAATATAGTTGGGTGCAAATGAAAATCTTTGTTAAAGAGCCCTGTTGTGTTCAAACTTCAAAGTCACATGTTTTGTTATCAAGAGAGTTTCTTTGACGGATAGTTGCCTCGTGATCCTAAATGAGTCGTGTAAATGCTTCCAAATCAGTTGATGTTTATCGACTCATTTGTGAGCTGCCAAAGGAACAAAAGTTAAAGAAAAAAAAAAAAACAAGGTTGTGCCTCACACGGCATGCATATATTATAGACCCAATAATTAAATCAAATACTTTATAATTATTTTTCCTATCTAAGTGTAAACAGAAAACGGGGCCCACCAGGCCACCTCTTTTCTCTGCTAGGCCTTGTTCCACGGATGGTCCGCCGAGCTGTTTTTGACCGGAAGCAACATGGAACCTCACCAATCCCCTTCCAATTGGCTGCGATCTGATGTTTTCGCGCTTTTTTGGTCCAACATCGAAAGTCGTATCCGCCATCGTTAACTTTCAAAGTCGCAGATCTCCATTTCTGACCGCCCGCGCAACGACGTGAGTTTTCGCCACCGTCCTTCTTGTCTCTTTCTAGAAGGGCTGACGTCAGGTATAGTTGGCTTTGTCATTGACATGATTAATATGATATAGATTATTATAATATTTATTTTTTTATTTAATATTTATTTTTATCATATTTTAATTAAATTATCTGAATCAAAATATATCAACGTGATACACTTCGATCTGACTCGCACTAACAAAAAATTGATACAATCGATTCACATCAAACAGTCAATCTTAACGGAAAGTAACAGAGATCAAATTCATCAAGATCCATTGAGTCACATCTCATCTACCAATCCTCTCGTGATAAGCATGTGGTGCAGATGTGATCACGAGAAATTGAGATTTATAGAGTCTGATCATACTAAAGTGATTAAGATAAGCACTAGTCTCTTGTGGTAAGTGAATGACCATTATTATCGAAAGGCAATGATTGACTGACGATAATTGGCAACCTTAATTAATCGGGTTAGAAATATTGATTCTCAACTGAAGATTATTAATTTTTAACACCTTGACTTAATAATACTGCATTTGGACTACAAAATAGTCCATTTTTAGTTGAGAAGTACTCACTATTGACTTTGACCCCTCACGCGCCATCGTCACCCACACGTAATACTTGTTGCACGGGAGGTGGGGCTGTCTAGATGGATTACACTATCCTATAACTCCCTATAACTCTCTGGACTACGATTACGGGGTTGTGGCCACTAAGGATATGGAGTATCTCGAATTATCCGTTAAAACACCAAGAGTCATCTTTCTGAGATTAAGCTCTCGTATTTTACATGTAAGTCTGGTGCGATCTTTAGAGCAAACTTAATTTTCAAAGTTAGAATTGTCTTATATAGATAGGAAAATTATAAGATTGTGCAAAAGAAATTTCTTATTTAAGATAACTAGCCTTTCCAAAAAGATTGAACATTTATGAGGTATATATATATATATAATCCACCCATACACACAACTCATCCATAAAAGTGGTGACAAACTTTTTCTATGCAAGGTGGTCTAAGATTTTGATTGTACCTCTCCTTGTAAGTGCTGAATATAAATGACAAAATAAAGGCAATATCATATCTAGAGTCAACTCAAAACCTAATAAATACCGGACAAAACGATTTTCTAAATTTATCCTCCCTTTAGTCTTTTATAATTAGGTTTTATACCGCATATCTTGACTATATAACCATGAACTCAAGAAGGTGCTGTTCAGGTTTTTTTTTTGCTGGTTTTGGTCTTCCTAGAGGTTTATCTTCCTCTTTAATTACTCTTATTCCGAAATTGGCTGAGCCTAGAACTTTCAGTGATTTCAGACCTATAAGTCTTTGCAATTTTGTGTACAAAATTATATCTCGGGTGTTCTGTGAGAGGTTAACTCCTATTTTGCCCCATATTATTTCGGATGAACAAAGTGCTTTTGTTAAAAGTAGATTCATTCTGGATAATGTTTCTTTGTCCCGACATATCCTGCGTGATATTGATCGTAAAGTTAGAGGTCATAACATCATGTTCAAATTGGACATGGCAAAAGCATATGATCGTATGGAATGAGATTTTATCTTGCAAGTTATGAAGAAGTTTGGCTTCTCTAACAGATTCACCTCTTATATTGGTATGATGCTCTCCAATTGCTGGTCGTCCATTAATTTTAATGGAACTATTGCTGGTTACTTCAAGTCCTCTCGGGGAATTCGCCAGGGTGACCCATTGGCACCTATTCTCTTCATCATTGCTTCGGAAGTGCTTAGTAGAGGGTTGAGGAATCTTTTCAGCAATGGTCATATTAAGTACTATAGTGGCCACAGAGGGTGTTTGCAGGTTTCTCATCTTTTGTATGCGGATGATACACTGGTGTTCATGAATGCGGGGATTAGAAATGTGAAACACTTGTTGCATTTCCTTCAGGCCTATGAAAAAAGCTTTGGGCAAAAAGTTAATGCGGGGAAGAATTGTTTCCAAATTTCTACTAAGGCGCCTAGTATGTTGGTGTCCCGGATTTCTGGTATTACTGGGTATAGGCATCATCATGGTTGTATGAAATATCTGGGTATTCCTTTAAAAGCTAGCAGGTTGAAAGTTCAAGACTATACATTCTTGGTTGACAATGTTACTCATAAGCTTGCTGGTTGGAGAGCTAAAATCTTATCTCAAGCAGGCCGTGCTGTCCTCATTAGATTGGTTCTTTTGAGTCTTCCAGTTTATATGGCCAACTCCATTTCTATTCCTAAATCGATCTGCAAAAAAAGTTAATCGTATATGTGCAAATTTCTTCTGGCAGGGGGCGGATGGCATTCAGAGACAGCACTGGGTGGCTTGGACTCTTCTGCAAAAGCCGTATGTTGAGGGTGGTCTTAACTTCCGAAATTTGGACACCTTATAGGCTGCTATGGCTGCTAAGCAAGTTTGGCATATTATGCATGGTGATTCCCTTTGGTCCTTGTATGCCAAGAAAAGGTTTCTCAAACAGTCTCATCTTTGGGATATCTATACCCCTTTCCCTCTTGGCGTTTCTAAGGAATGTTTCCTTAAAGCTAGGGAGGTTGTGCTGGCTAATATCAGGTGGATTCAAGGAGATGGGTCCACAATGGATTTTTTTCGAAGACAAATGGATTGGTGAGAGTACAATTATGCATGATCTCAGGAACATGGTTAGTAATGACCAGTAGTGGCCTAATATCTCGGTTAAGGATATGGCCATGGATGATAATAACTATGTTTGGAGATATATGGGTGTCACCCCTCACCATGTTCAGGCTCTCCTAACTGACCATCCAGATGAGTTTATTTGGGCAGGGAATGCTATGGATGGTTTTACTGTTAAATCTGCTTATTCTATAGCCTCAACCCAGGGTGTTACCCGAGGCTCCTAGACTAAATTATGGCACCATGCTATTCCCCCTCATTCAGCTATGTTTGTTTGGAAGTTGTTGCATAGGGCGGTCCAGGTGGACTCTAGATTTGTGGATTGTGGTATCCCTGTTGTGTCTAAGTGTGTGTGTTGCAAGTTTCATGAGCAAGAAACGTTGGACCACCTCTTCATTTCTAGTGATATTGCTAAGGAGCTTTGGAGATGGATTGCACCCTTACTGAATAATAAAATTAATTAGAGTGACCATGTTACTACAATATGCTGGAGTATTATATCCAATTCTAATATGACCTCGGCCTTTCAATTTGCTGGTATGGTTACTTGTTTGCTCATGTTCTGGGAAATTTGGAAGTTCAGGTGCACTGCCCGTATGGAGGGTACTTTTCAGACTGTGGACTATGTTAAGTGATCTATCTTGTTCAATGTGCACAAGAACATGGATACCGTCAAGTTCTCTCGCCCTATCTCTAGTAACCATGCTGATATTCTTAATTCTTTTAATATCAAAGTTTTGGTCACTACTAAAGCTCCTATATTATGGTCAAGTGGATGCTTCCAGTGGTTAACTTTTGCCTTAATGTTGATGGGGCCTCCAAAGGTAACCCAGGTAAGTGTGGAGGCGGTGGTTGCATCAGGGACAGTCATGGAAATTTTCTTTGTGGTTTTGCCTTTATTATGGCACATGGAGTAGCATTTTGGCTGAGACAAGAGCGATCCATGATGGGCTGCGTTTGGCTATTGAACGACATCTTCAAGTCTCCTTTCTTTACTCGGATTCTACCCTCCTTGTCAGAGCTATCAGTTGCGAGCAGTGTCCTCACTGGGCCATCTTCCATTGGTGGCGGGAAATTTGCAATATGATTCAGTTCCTTAAGCTGAAGATCTTACATACATATCGGGAGGGAAACCAGGTTGTTGATTCCCTGGCCAATTATGCTTGTTCTCAGGAATCTAATATAGTTTTTTCCGACCTTGGAAGTCTTCTTGCCATGTCTAGGGGAGCCTTGATTGTAGATAAAGCTGGGTTACCTAGCTTTCAGCAGGCTTAGTTGGTTCTTCTCTTGTTATGTCTTCTCTGGGGTGTGTTATTTTCTGATTCATTACTGGTGGTCCTCTATGCATGGTGCCGGGTGTACTTTGTATTCTCATTATTCTAAAATAAAATTTCTTCCTTTGATGGATCGCCTAGTGGGGTGAGAACATTTCCTCCCTCTGGGAGGAGGTGCACTCTCCTAGCCACTGACCCATTGGAGGTTTTTCATTAAAAAAAAAAGACTTTGTTCCTTAGAAGCACATTCTGTTGAACTTAGAAATTTTTTGTTCCTAACAAAAAAAATATATTTCTATTGAACAATAGATTTCTCCAATTCAAACCTATGTAACGAAAAATTAAAAAAATTTAAACTAAAGCAAAAAATAATAAGAAGAACTATAATGACATAAAGAAAGATAGAAAACACGTATCGTGTAGGATGGCGGGTAGCCGAAGGAAACACGACAAAAGATGGTCGTAATCGCTTCATGCTCTCCTTTCTACCATTTGAACGATTCCTTGTTCAAACACCAAACCTACCTTCAAGGATGTGGCACCAGTCTGACCCCTCTCCCACCACCCCACACCCAGGAATCTGGACGGAAACTTCCTTTCCAATATGCCGTAACACGAGGTTCCCAAAACCAAGATGGTTCTTTTTATATGTGCAACATTGTTAAATTCTTAATTATATAAAAAATTAATGATATTTATATCTAGAGAGGAGAAACTTTTACGTTAGACCCATTATGGACATCGAGTCAATACTAGCCCTTGATTCCAAAAGATAGAGCCCTTTTTGGTTCATTACGAAACGCCAAGAACGACTTAAGAACTTATTCGGAGATTCCCTACTATTTCGGGATTGTCATCCTAGAGGAAACCGACTTATGGGGTGACGCTCTCAGGATAATATGCCGGAAATGTGCTCAGCTGAGAACTTACGATATCTCGGAAAAATCTATCACAACCATCGACACGATATCTCGAAAAAGTCTATCATGGCTCCTGGCACGATATCCCGAGAAAGCCTATCATTGCCCTCAGCATGATATTCTATGAAATCCTATCATGGCCCTTGGCACGATATCTCAGGAAAGTCTATCACAGCCTCCGACATTATACCCTATGAAACTCTAAGATGGCCCCATACCTCTATATCATGGTCGCTCCTATCTCAGGAATCAGAGACCTGGAGGAGTTAACATTCTCTCCTGATATGCGACATTAACTCTCCATTAATATGATGAACCATTACCTTGATGAACGTAGGATGTTCATAGTTTCTCGCTATGATTGGAGAGTAACTCCCAAAAACGGACACCGCACCTTAACTCTCTCATAATTGCTCATAACTACACTTGTAACGGCTAATAATTATACTGAATCGCAGGAAGAGTGGTCTACTATGTTGGCCCTTTTGGTATGACAACAAGCTAACCTAGGGGGGGGGGGGGGGGTGAATAGGTTTTTTTGAAATTTGAAATAGAAACTTTAAACGCATAAAATTAACACTTGAAAGTTTGGTTAGTTGAGTGTAATAGAGAGTTGCAGTGCGGAAGCAAGTAAACAATCACACAAAGAACACAAGGAATTTATCCTAGTTCGGCCCTTCCCACATGGAAGTCCTACGTCTAGTCCCCAAGCAATCTCTTGGGATTTTACTAACCAATGGTACAGTCCCCCTCAAGGACAATACAACACCCAACACCCCAGCTGGTCTTCTTCTCTTTCTCGAGCAAGAAGGCAGCCCACTTCTTTTACAGGTCAAGAAGCCAACCTCCTAGTACAAACCCCAGTGCGGTTCTGCTAGAGTTAAACCCCTAGCTAGGTTCTACACTGCATACAGTCCTACAGCTAGACATAAATCTTTCTTAGAGAAGAAAGAACAAAACTGAGAGTTTTACAAGAATGGACTCTAACCCAAAAACTCTCAGCAAAAGACTCTCCCCAGAAATTACAATGAGCACAAAGAGAGAGTGAAGAGAGGAGAAGGAGCTTGAAGCTTGGAGGCTTTAGATGCTTGAGCACTTCTTCTTGGGCTCGGGATCTTTCTCTCTTTTTCTTTGATTGTATCTGAAGTTCAGGTTTTTCACTGGATGTACACTCCATTAAAGATCTTCAGGAAAGCTTTCTACTTGTTCTTCAGCCTTGCTTCATCTTTTATATGAGAGACTTTGAACAGATCCGTTGAAGAGATCCGTTGGAACTCTTCTAGTCGTTGCTGATTTTTCTATTCTTCTTCTTCTGACTGTCAGCCACTTGGTGGTCTTCGAGGTCTGCAAGCATAGAAGAAGGTGTTTAGATCAAAGAGTGTTTCTGTAAAAAAGGCTCACACTTCTGTGTTTTCTACTGTCACCCAGAAGTGGTAGGTAAGCCATTTTTGTCTGACAGGAGATAAGAGATCTTATGAGATAAGCAAAAAGATCTTCTGTCAGAAAGATAGAAGATTACGCAAATCAAGAATATTAGACTTTTCATTAAGCGCCAAAAATATTTTGAAATCTGTATATAAAGGAAATCGATGTTTAACTTGAAATCTATGTTTGAACATAATCCATGTTCTAATGAAATCAATGTTTCCAACAGAATAGATGTTTAAGTGAAATCGATGTTTACATGAAATCGATGTTTGAACAAAATCGATATTTAAGTGAAATCGATGTTTAAGCAAAATCGATGTTTAAGTGAAATCGGTGTTTACATGAAATCGATGTTTGAACAAAATCGATGTTTAATTCAAATCGATGTTTACATGAAATAGATGTTTATGATCAAATCGTTATTTTCTATCAAATCGTTGTTTAAGTGAGAGCAAATCGTTGCAGTGATCAAATTGTTGTTTAACTTATCGAATCGTTACAACGATCAAATCATTGTTTAACTTATCGAATCGTTACATCGATCAAATCGTTGTTTAACTTATCGAATTGTTGTTTTATCAAGGAAATCAATGTGTTCAGCAGAATCCATGTTTTAACTTATCGAATCATTGTTTTATCAAGGAAATCGATGTGTTCAACAAAATCCATGTTTTCAACAGAATCGATGTAGCACTTTGTGAACTGAAATTGATGTATATTGAATGGACATCGATTTAGCTTTCTAGTGCAAATCACAAAGCGATAGTTCCATAAATTTATATTTATTAGGAAAACATGATATTAAATATATTTAATAATATTTAACTAATCATAAGTTTTGTTATCACCAAAATATAAGGGTAAAATATAAGAGTGGTTTAACATACTAAAGTCTAGAAATCCTCTGTACATAGGTAAGTGATTCTAAGACAAAAACTAGTGGTGAAGAGAGATCTCATTATTGCTCTAGCTCATTCCGACTTAAGCATCAGATGGTTTTTCTTGAGAGACCACTCCTAAGATCTTTGTCTTCTATCTTGCAAGCCACTTCGCTGTAGAAGGAGATTTCATAGGAAGGTGAAGATCGCGCACTTCATTTGACGCCGTCTATGGAAAACCAATCTCACGAGCAATCCAAAGTAATTATGACTAGATAGAGCAACATGGTAAGGAGGCGAGGGAAGAGACTTGCGCAAGCGTCTGCTAGTGGACCTTGCCAATCGAGCAGAAGGGAATCTATGAACCCTCCTCCTCCTTCCATCATAACTGTTGTCTCCTCAACTGAAGGAAATACATGGCGCGACAAAAATCGTGACTCCATGTGGTCGTTCAATAGAAAGATCAACTGCTAAGTGGAGTTGATGTCACTCCGCGAGCAGCAGCAGCAAGTGCCTTCCGCTGAAAGCCTCCCCCAATAGGGAGAGGCTTCACAAGAAGGAAGTGTAGACACGCGAATTCGACTCCACCGCGGGCAAATTTCATGTTGTTCCATAACGCCACAAATGGCCCCCATATTGCCATGCAAGAGTGTTTTTCCAATATTTTTGGATCTCACCCATCCTTCCCCGGTGCTTCCCCTTCATTTCCAAGGCTGGTCGGAGGTTGTGGGCACTGTTTTCAAGTCACGACGGGTCTTCGGGGGGCGTTCATGAAGTTACGACGGGTTTGGTGGTCACATTAAAAATGCGTCCGACCTATTCGACGTGATTCCATAGTCGCGCCAGGCATGTGGGACGCGACAAGGCCAAGTGGACCTTATCGCGGCGGCCTTCCGCGACGCGACAAGGAATTCACCCATTTTATTTATGGAAAAATGCACATTCCATGAACGCGTCCGCTGTGAGCAACGTGATTCCAGTGTCGGTTTTGGGCAGGTTTCTTATAAATAAAATTCATAAATACTTTATCGCGTCTTGCCGGCCCGACGCGTTCCAAATCAAGACGCGTCGTCCTGAGCCGCCGCGATTAGGCCCGAGCCCCCAAAGTCGTCGCACTCGAGCGCCCGTACGTTGGAATCATGCGAAATGTCTGAATCGTGTCTGCATGAGCCGCCGCGATTAGCCCCTAGACCTGACATGCTAGACCTTGGGAGTCGCCACATTTATGGCCCACAGGCCCATTTTGAAGTCGCAGTCGGGTTGGCCGACGCATTTCAAGAACCCGGCGGTCATCCCCGACGCGATTCTGAAGGCGGTTACAGGCTATAATCACCCTGCTTAAATGTCAAATCAAAGGCTTGCAAATCGCGGCGTGCCACTCGGACACGTCTCAGTCTTCTTGTCACAGCGACTGTGCCCGACGCGATTCCATAATCTGTCCTCTATAAATAGACCCCCGAGGGTCATTTGTAGAGGGGGGTCCACTCACTGCGGAGAAGCCCTGCTGGATTCCCGTCTTGACCCCGACCCAGGGAGACCTTCTACTTCGCGCCGATCCACGCCGTCCCTCGGAGTTCGGAGCCGGCGTCCCCGTCATCTTCCTCACGCGAACTAGAGCAAGGCGGGAGCGACGTTCTTCCTCCTCTTCCTCCGTCCATCCAACCGGCAACGCCGCCGTGCTATTCACCATTTGGGGAAGCACCCCCTCCCCTGTCTCTTTCCCTTTGTCTTCGTCTCCTTTGGGCCCCATGTGGCTCTTTTATTTACCTCTTCCGGGCCCCACGTGCCCCCCCCCCCATACTCCCTTTTTACACACACACATGCATGCACACACACACACACACACACACACCTATTTTTAGGGGTTTAAAAGCCACCACACGGTAAGTTGTTCCCTTTGTCGTCTATTCTTTTAATTCATTTTCTTTAGAATTGTATACTACACATTATTTGGCTAATCCTCTTTTCTTTTCCTTGTCTTCTTCTTTTTTCAGGGTAATCGAACGAGGAAAACTCCCTCTACCACGGCCGGCCGTGCTCGTAGAGGAAGAAAGGACCCACGTCCCCCGCGCAATCTTCCCACGTTCCAACAGGTAACGTCCGTGATCATTCTTCCATCCGCACCCCTCGCCGTGCACCTCCATTCGACACCCTCGCGTGCCTGGCGATCACGTTCTTTCCATCTCACCTATCACATCCCTCTATTTGTGGACCGTTCCTCGTACCTCCCTCGAAAAGGGAACGGAAAGCGATATCCACAGATTGGCGATCACGGTGGGACTTCTTTCTGCATTTCTATTTGATTACCCCCCTCCTTCGTGCCCCACGTGGCACTCTCCTTTCTTTTCCTACTTTATACTGTGTTGCATGCTATAGTTTTAATTTGTTTTTCCTGTACACATCTCCCGCTTTCCTGCACCTTTTTCTGTCCTCGGGTTGCCTATGGAATCGCATCCAACACAGCGGATGCGATTCAGTGTGAGAACGCGGCTTGCCAACCGGACGCGTCTCTGCTTTTTATCGCGGCGGCCAAAGCCGACGCGTTATTGTCTTCTTGTCGCGGCGGCTAGGCCCGACGCGTCTCTGTATATCTTAATTTTTATTTCCTGTACATCTATCCTGCCATTTCTTGCCTATTTCTGTTGTTTTCGGGTTGCCATTGCAATCGCGTCCAATACAGAGGACGCGATTCAGTGATCGTTAATGCGACACATAGGTCGGTCGCGTTCCGCCTTGCCTTCTGTCGCGTCGCCTTAAGCCGACGCGTTTCTGTTGTCGTGGTGGCCAAGGCCAACGCGTCTCTGCCAGCAATCCATCCACAGGGACCAGACGCATCGCTGACAGCCTTCTGGGGCTCTCAGTTCCACGTTCGAGTGACTGGACACGATTACTGAGTCGCGGCGACTGTACCCGCCGTGATTCACAGTGCTGATAGAAACGCGCCCCTTTGCCATTTTTTCTATAAACTGTTGCATATAGGGCATATTGCATTGGTCGGGGGACCTCCTTCCCCCATATCCTAGGCTCCACACACCCTTCCGATGAAGGCAAGCTCTCCATTGGGCATTCCGTCCCTTTGGACCAACGAACCTTCTCCCGGAACCCCGTAAGACTCTGTACCCCGTGGATTCCCTCACAGCGGACCGAGCTGGCGGTACCACTTCGTTGACCCGGGTTTAGCTATCCCATTGCGTGGTGAGAGGTGATTCTAGTTGTACCCCGAAGTTCTATACTCTACCCAACTAGGACCTCACCTGGAGTGACACAATAATTTTCCAATCCATTAATTAATTGTGAAACTCCTAAAAACAACGTAAGCATCCTAACTTGTTTGAACCATATTGCTTGATTAACCTTTGTTCAACCTTGTTTGATTGCTTGCATTTTAAAAAAAAAATTTGGACCCATACCATCATGCCAATCTTAATAACATGGACTATGAGGATAATTCAAGCGTTCAGTCTTTTCAGTCTCATGTCCGTCCATTTCACCACCATGAGGGGTAGCCTTCCATTTCCTATGGTTATGTGCGCACACCGCGCACTGACCAATTTGATGTCCCCTCACATATCACCCCGATCAGAACCCGGCGAGAGCCTTCCCCCCACCAAGATCCCAAAGTGCAGACTGTCCTGCATGCCCTGGATCAGCTCACCCCTCAACAATTAAATCTGATTCAATCTTTGGTTGAGGGTGCGACTCCTCCTCCCTCTCCTAGGCACCCGCCTTTGTACATTCCAGCGATTTCGCCACCTATCCCTGTACATTCTCCATCACCTCGGCCCCCTGGCCAATTGCACTCCCGTGCTCCGGTCCGTACAGACCATCCCTTGGGAAGGCCTGCTAATTCAAGGCCACCCCCATGTACTCCATCATTTGCCCAGCAGCAACCCACTCCACTCCAAAATGCTCTTCTCCAGAAATTGAACAATCTAGAGAAACAAATCAATAAGCTTTCAAATCCCATGGGTGACCCCGTCGCTGCCATGCCGGCTCTCCCTCAAATTTATATACATCCTTCGGAGATGCCGTCGTACCGACTATATAATGGCACGGGTAACCCCAACCTTCATGTCAAGGAATTCCTTTATGAGTCTCCACGTTGGCAACGTGACCCCATTACCTTGGCATTTTTATTTAGAAAATCTCTTAACAGCCCTGCACTCGAATGGTTCTACTCTTTAGAGCCAAGTGAGGTCGGGGACTTCCGCCCCCTTCATAAAAAATTCCTTCAAAGGTACAAAGATCGTGTCAGCCCCTATCCATCTATCGTGGATCTAGCATCCGAGAAGATGGGGGCCGATGAGGTATTTGTACAATTTGCTGACCGTTGGAGGTCAATGGCCACAAGAATGCAGAATGTGCTCTCGGAGTCGGAGCAAGCCAAAATAATCATTTCCAACTCCACTCCGAGGTTCAGGCACATCCTGGCCATGAACCAAATCGAAACAATGGAAGAGCTCTACGAGCGGAGACGTTACATTCAGACCCATCTAATGGACTCCCCGATCGTAGACCTTTTTTATCAAATTAATCCGAGAAAGAACGGATCAGTGGACGCCATCCACCATCCACCTCACCACCATACAACATCCACATCATATGCCCCTGCGCATACGCTACCCATCTACCACAATATGCCTCCACCCAGGTGTCCACTGATTCGTCCTCTCCGGACTCAACAACCTCCAATTGGGCCATACGATGCCCCCATTCAAGAAGAAGCTCCTGTGCCCTACGTTGCACATGCTCCGACTCCCATGCCAATTCCCGTACCTCCACCACAACAACCTCCACCTCCACCTCAGCCTGTTGCTCGGGCTGAGGTTGCCAATGCCCAACCCATCTGCGAAACCACTTGGTGTTACGACGATGAACCTTCTGAGGTCATGTTCGTACGCCATTTACCTACACCTCCTACACTGCCATCCACTATCACCAAACCCTCCACTATTAAGCCTCCACCCACCATTACATCAATCATTACACCTCTCATTTCTCCAACACCCCTGGCGACCGAACCCGAGCAAATCTTCCCCTTCATACCCATCGTGCCTCCACAGGCCATACAACCTCCCATTACACCTACCATATCCACCCCCATCCAACGGAGCGGGTGCAAACGTTTGAGGAGCTGCAAGCGTCAGCAGAAGGAAGCCCTGGGACCGGGCATGCTATTTAAAATCCAGGATTATGTTCCTCGCATGTCGGTCATTATCTACATACCGGGCAAATTCATTGAGCGGGAGTCCTCTCCTCCAACCATGGCCGTCAAGAGGCATTCTAAATCTATGCCACCCATACCCATTGCCAACCGGGTTTATTTCAAAATACTCATAGGGAATCAAACCCTCCAAGCTCTCATGACCTCTCACACCATTGTTGTGAACCTTCCCACTCAAGTGAAGGGGTCAACTATCCAGATTGTGCTTACGCACTCCAAGGCTAAATCCTTAGCACAATCCATTACTCAAGGGGGCGTGCCCCTTCCCATATCAAACGTTGTACAATCTTTGGGCACGGTCCCCTCTTTGTTGCTTCCAACCCTATCGGTGGAACTCCCCACTATTTCGTTGCACTATATTCCAAGGGAGTTGCCACTATCGCTTGGAACTTCGACGGAAGTCAACAACCCTCCAATCCATGAGAGCCGTTCAACCCCTTCGAGAAGAGCAAGACCATCTGCTCGCTGAGCAAACTTTATGAAAAAGTACCTGAGGGTCAAAACACTGATTCCCAAGCGGGAGCCTAAACGCCAGGCAAGGCAAAAGACCAGGGGGCCTACACCTTTTTCCTTTTCTTTTCAATCATCATTTGTGCTTCTCAGCACCTTCCCGTGGGTTCTCCACATTCCCTCCCCACGGGAGGCATTTTATTTTCATCTTTTTCACGATTCATTTTCTTATACCGAGCATCGCGCCCCTTTTTGTAATCCTTACTCTCCCCTCCGTGCCCCACGTAGCACAACTCCTTTCTGTGCCTCACGTGGCACAACTCATTTCCGTGCCCCACGTGGCACAACTCCTTTCCGTGCCCCACGAGGCACATCTCCTTCTTGTGCCCCACACGGCACCTCTCCATCTTGCGCCCCACGCGACGCACCTCCCTCTTTGGCCCCTCGCGGCCCGCTTTTTCCTTTCTCCCCTCTGGCCCATCCAGATTCTTTTCCTCTTACAGGGCACTGCGCCCTCCTTCTTCTCCTAACACCTCCGGCCCTGCCAGAGTCTCCAAAATCTTTATGCAATTCTCTCGCCATTTTCAACCAGGTCATCCGACTTTTCTCTCACTATTTTCGAGGCTTCAGCCCCCATGTGCTTTTCTAATTTTCGAATAAAAATGTAAATTCTTGTAAACCCCAAGTCTCGCCCCGACGCAGGGCATTTGTCCTTTCCTCACCCTCTTTCGGGGCTTCAGTCCCCATGTATTTCTTTAAATTTCCAAATAAAACTGTAAATTCTTCTAGACCTCTGAGTCTCGCCCCAGCGCAGGGTATTTGTCTTCCTTTTACCTTCCAAACTCTTATGTTGAAAATCCAAAAAAATGAATATTCAGCATTGCCATGCCATCGCAGCATTTTCGATATGAGGATTCCGAGCCAGGAGTCCAAAATTCCCTCCTGGGTCATTAGGTTTGCCCTTAGCATTGGCACTTCACACACATTTCACAGTGCCCTAAGCCGATTGCTCCCGGTAGACACTGTCACCGTCATAGCCATGCCTGAAAGGCATAAAAGTCCGTTCCTCCTCTTACTCGGCCAAAATATGGGCGGTAGAGGCAGTCTGGGCAAGGCAACCAACCCAAAACACTCTGTCATAAGAGGATGTCTCAAAAATGGGCAAATGAAATGACCAATAAAGATCAAAGTCAAATGCATGTCAAGAGTGGCAAAGTCCTCACGGAGATCCAAACGAACCCAGCCGTACGCATGCAAAAATTAAAATCAATCAAGTATAATAGGGCATGACAAAGAGCGGTAAAGTCCCCGCGGAGATCCAAATGGACCCGGTCGTACGTATGTCCCTACAAAATCAAAATGATCATAAATTAATTCCAGAAGCCCCAGTGCTTAAATGAGACTGAATCTTCTGAAGACTGTGCCGAGGAAGGAAGTCTAACCCAACTCCTCGATACCCATACCAAGTTTATCTCCAAGTTTTCTTTTCTTCTCCCTACCAGACTTAGTCGCCTTTTCAGGCGTGGCTTTGGTAGTGCACTATTAACCTCTAGCAATCAGCCATGGGCGCCACGTTAAAATGCACGCCCTGTTCTGGGCATCCTTTAATGACACGGGAGGAAACAAAGATCCCTCGCCAGTCAGTTTTCATAACTTTAATGCCGCCATGGCATGGAAATATTTTCAAAATTAAAAAAAAACATATATTTCTGAAACTAAAAAAAAATCATATATTTCCAAAATTCCAAATAAAATTCAAATATTTTCAAAATCCACAAAAATCCAAATATTTTCAAAACCAACAAAAAATTTAAATATTTTCAGAAAAATTTCCATAAAAATTCAAATATTAAAAAAAAACCAACAAAAATTCAAATATCTCCAAAATCCATAAAAATTCAAATACCTCCAACTCCAAAAAAATTCATGATGGTACTGCATGGCGAGCACATTGCCTCTTGCCTGTGCCGGATCGAATCAATTCTCCCCCTCCATGGGTTCCTCCCATCTTAAACTCCAAAATCCTTAGCCAAAGGATCACCTATCCTCATGGTCTTAACAAAAAATTGTTTGAGTTATGCCTGTTGTTGACTACTTTATGCATGCTCCATGCTATAAATGCTATTTTTTCCATGATGATTGTTATTTCTTGGCTAACGAGTTTTGAGCACAGGATTCGAGTTACCTCATCTGGCGCTACATTAAGCTGCAACCGCTGCCTCTACCATCAGTTATCTATATGTACACCTTTAGAGCATATCAAGGATCTTGTGGCTCTAAGGAATCTGAGATTTGAGTTCCCCCTTAACAAAAACAATGATTATCCCAGAGGAGCTTTAGCCGCACGGATAGGCCATTACGCTTGGCACGAGAGGATGATGGACCCATGCATACCCCCCGGTCCTGACTCAACGCCATCGTAACAATAATATCCTTGGTTATTTTCTACTCGTTTAACCTGTTTTTCTTTTAGCCCAGCATACATGCATATTGAAATCACAGTGGAAATTCACTCTTGCGATGCAATTTGAGGGCCATCCGCACCTCAAATTCAAAAGCAATCTTGAAATATTCCAATTCAGGTTGAGTACCCAACCCCCTTTGTTGTCGCCTCCGGGCTGACTTCCTTTAGAATCCTTTGTTTGGACTTATCCCTTTTTATTTTTCATCTTTACTCCCAGAGATCCACCTGAGGCAGTGGCAGACGCCCCCGATGGTGCAACCTAATGGATTGTGTCCTTAGGTACTTCCCATTCGCTGAAAGTTGATCTCTCCTTCTCCTCCAAAGATCCACTTGCGGCAGTGGCAGACACCCCCAATGGTGAAACCTAACGGATTGTGTCCTTAGGTACTTCCCCGACGCAAGAAGTTGATATTTTCTTTCCTTTGTGCCCCACGTGGCACCTTTCCTTTCTTATCCCTTTCCTTTGTCCAAACGGTGTTTCTTTAGGTCTTCTTCCTAGGTGGTGACTTCCTTGGGTGTTGGTGAAAGACTCTCATCAGCTGGTAGTCACCCAACGATCACGCGTGTCTCTTTTTTCACCTTGGCGTCTACTTTTCAATCCGCTCCCGCTGCACTCCACTCTGCTACACTTCATTTCCTTTCATTCCATTACACTCCATTTCACTCTATTGCACTCCACTTCGTGTCCCTCCGCTTCGCTCCCCTGCAAAGCAGACGCCAAGGCGTGGCAGCTGTAGACACGCGAATTCGACTCCACCGCGGGCAAATTTCATGTTGCGCCATAACGTCACAAATGGCTCTCATATTGCCTTGCATGAGTGTTTTTCCAATATTTTTGGATCTCACCCATCCTTCCCCGGTGCTTCCCGTTCATTTTCTGGCCGGAGGTCGTGGGCACTATTTTCAAGTCGCGACGGGTCTTCGGGGCGCGTTCATGAAGTCGCGACGGGTTTGGTGGTCGCATTAGAAACACGTCCGGTCTGTTCGACGCGATTCCATAGTCGCGCCGAGCATGTGGGACGCGACAAGGCCAAGTGGACCTTATCGCAGCGGCCTTCCGCGACAAGGAATTCACCCATTTTAGTTATGGAAAAATGCCCATTCCATGAACGCGTCTGCTGTGAGCGACGCGATTCCAGTGTCGGTTTTGGGCAGGTTTTTTATAAATGAAATTCATAAATACTTTATCGCGTCTTGCCGGCCCGATGCATTCCAAATCAAGACGCGTCGGCCTGAGCTGCCGCGATTAGGCCCGAGCCCCCAAAGTCGTCGCACTCGAGCGCCTGTACATTGGAATCACGTGAAATGTCTGAATCACGTCTGTCTAAGCCACCGCGATTAGCCCCTAGGCTTGACATGCTAGACCTAGGGAGTCTCCGCATTTATGGCCCACGTGCCCATTTTGAAGTCGCGGCGGGGTTGGCCGACGCGTTTCAAGAACTCGGCGGTCATCCCAGACGCGATTCTGAAGGCGGTTACAGGCTACAATCGCCCCTCTTAAACGTCAAATCAAGGGCTTGCGAATCGCAGCATGCCACTCGGACGTGTCTCAGTCTTCTTGTCGCGGCGGCTGGGCCTGACGTGATTCCAGAATCTGTCCTCTATAAATAGACCCCCGAGGGTCATTTGTAGAGGGGGGTCCACTCACTGCTGCGAAGCCCTGTCGGATTCCCGTCTCTACCCTGGCCTAGGGGGACCTTCTACTTCGCGCCGATCCACGCCGTCCCTCAGAGTTCAGAGCCGGCGTCCCCATCGTCTTCCTCATGCGAACCGGAGAAAGGCGGGAGCGACGTTTTTCCTCCTCTTCCTCCGTCTGTCCAACCGGCAACGCCGCCGCGCTATTCACCATTTGGGGAAGCACCCCCTCCCATGTCTCTTTCCCTTTGTGTCCGTCTCCTCCGGGCCCCACGTGGCTCTTTTATTTACCTCCTCCGGGACCTACGTGCCCCCCCCCCCCCCCCATACTCCCTTTTTTACACACACACATATCTATTTTTAGGGGTTTAAAAGCCACCACATGGTAAGTCGTTCCCCTTGCCGTCTATTCTTTTAATTCATTTTCTTTAGAATTGTATACTACACATTATTTGGCTAATCCTCTTTTCTTTTCCTTGTCTTCTTCTTTTTTCAGGGTAATCGAATGAGGAAAATGCCCTCTACCATGGCCGGCCGTGCTCGTAGAGGAAGAAAGTGCTAGTTATAGGTGCCCTACAAGCCAATTCACGTGAGTGATGGCACTTGTAATTATGTACAATATCTTTTGGTAATAATATAATGGTATTTTCTCACTGTATATTCCATGCGTATGTATACTGTGATGTCCATGGGTCTGTGCAATGGGAATTGGATCATGATGAGATCATGATAATGAGGCCGATCCTCTTTAAACACAGATCCTAAATATTCCTAGTCATAGGTTACTCAAGAAGGACATTGAGATGACAGGAAAGACTGGTGTGCCATATACCTGTCCATATGATGGAAGCAGCTGGTCTCATAGCTGCTTGTGTGGAGACACTAGGGATATGGTGCAGGTGCTTATTGGAGAATGAGTTCACTAAATGATCCGTTCTCGGAATGCTATATGGTTAATGATACCTGATTGTCAGATAGAGATTCCGTAGTCTCAGTTGTGTAACTGGTCCTTAGACTTGAGACACCAAAGATGTCTTGTTTGAGTACTCCATTCTTTGATACTTGATTTATAGGTCTGGATGTTCCAGGTCTAGTATAGCCAGTCATTGGGAATGGTAGCCAACCTTACGAAGGCAATTATGTGTCAATAAAGGATCATCCACTCTCGGTATCGTGAGAGGAATATCCCATATTGTCTTACTCAGGCAAATCCCTGGCCAGGGTCAATTGGATTTAGTGAGAAGGAGTTCTCTGGGAGAATCTGATAAGAGTTTGACTTTAACAGATTCCATATAGACCTGACAACACCATGCCTAATATATGATCTCTGGGATAATAGATGGATGAAGGACTATAGGTACACAGTAACTGTGGGCAGACAGGTCCAATGGATTTGATCACTCATATTGTCTGGGGATTATGGCATAGTGGCCTAGTATGTTCATAATCGATGAGTTGAGTAAATTATTATGGAGATAATAATTCACTAAGTCAGAAGGAGTTCTAATGAGTACAACTCATGGCCAGCTCGATATTGGGCCTAGAGGGTCACACACAAAAGGTGGATAACGCGATGAATAGAGGATTGGATAAAAGTTATCCAATAAGCCTTATTTAACCCTATTATGGACCTATTGGGTAAGACCCAATAATCCTTGATAAGGATCCATTAAGGGAGCATACTAGGATCATGCCACCTCACCCTTCTGGAAGGAGGACACCTCATCATCATTAACCATCATTACATGATGAGGTGTCCCTGCGAGGTGTCCCTTGTCATGATTACATGACGAGGTGTCCTTGCAAGGTGTCCCTCTTGTCATCATGACATGGTGAGGTGTCCCTGCAAGGTGTCCCTTGTCATGATTACATGACGAGGTGTCCTTGCAAGGTGTCCCTCTTGTCATCATGACATGGTGAGGTGTCCCTGCGAGGTGTCCCTTGTCATGATTACATGACGAGGTGTCCTTGCAAGGTGTCCCTCTTGTCATCATGACATGGTAAGGTGTCCCTGCGAGGTGTCCCTTGTCATGATTACACGACGAGGTGTCCTTGTAAGGTGTCCCTCTTGTCATCATGACATGGTGAGGTGTCCCTGTGAGGTGTCCCTTGTCATCATGACATGATGAGGTGTCCCTGATGAGGTGTCCTTTAGGCTCTCTATAAATAGGAGGGGTTCTCTTTGAAGTTTATGGGCTAGAGCTTGAGAAGAGAAACCACCTTCTTCATCCCCCCTTCCCAACTCTCCCTGTTGTGCTCTCCCTAAGCAAGAGGAGAACTAGGAGGGCCGAGCCCTCTTGTTGTTGCTGCTACTGGCCACTGTGCAGCGTTGCACGACTAGGAGGAGTGGCACCACCGGTGTAGGAGGGGTCATCGTCATCGCCGATCATCCACTGTGTGGATACCGCTAGAGGGAGTCTCGCGAGAGATCCTTCAAACAAGGACTAGTTCTGCGCATCAGGGGATATACGATCTCCCCTAGGTGAGATTGTCTCACGCCTTATTTGTATGTATGTTTACATGCACCGTACATCATAGCCCGATCAAGTACATAGATGGAAATTGATTTTTTGTTTTACTTCCGCTGCGCATGTGATGCCTCAAGTCGATTTCCAACAGTGGTATCAGAGCCAAGGTTAGGCTATGATGTTCGTGTTTTGATATTTTGATCGATTCAGATTGATTAAGAGTTAATCCATGTATTATATTAAGAGTTAATCTAATAGTTTTATTAGTTAAAGTGTTTAATTAATTTCTAGTAGCTTATATATATCCATGTGATGTGTATATTGTGGGCGGATGATCATGGACCTATGTGTGGATGGTGATTCATTGGGGTCTGCGAGCCCCCTTCTCTTTTTCATTAAAATCGTTGTGTATTTCTACCTCTCCCAATGGTGTAATTCCCCTTGATATGATCAAGGTTTCTTAATTGATTAAATGTATATTTTTGGGTCTGCGTGCCTATAGTCATTTGTAATTATTGTAATTATTTGAAATCACTCTCGGAGGCACGGCGGAAGCGTGGAATCACCGACGGAGCTAATGACGAAGAGGAGGATGAACACCATGCATGGGATGCATTGGGAACACACATAGGGCTTAGTGATCAAGTCTTTTGGCTCAGGCTTGATCACGCTAGAATTTGGTCCATGATCATCTGGTGTGGTTATTTATATATATGATTTATATTCATTTCCACACCTACTAGGTACATATTTGCATGTGATGTAAGTATATGCTAAATATATGTGTGGGACGTGTATTATTTAGCTATGAGACCACTCAAATAAATAAAACCCCTCTGCTTTTAATATATTAAGTCGGCAAGCGTGTAGCAATAAGATTGACTCACGTGGCCTTCCATCATTATAGGGCAGACGTCTTTTTCTTGATATAGAATGGGTTGGCGGAGTCAATCTGGGCTCACCTATATTGGGATTTGATATCTTCCCTACGACATGGAGATGTTACCGGTGACTTGAGGACATGGTATGTTTGGCCGAGTCCCTCGGGAGCATATCATCGAATCAAACTCATCTTGTAATGATGGTGTTGACTTAACCAAACATCATGGTTGGCGGAGTCCCTCTGGGCCATGGTGATTTGGAGGCCAAATTATGACAGGAATCACAAGAGTTGTGATTGACAAGAGTTGCCTACCATTTGGGCTTGGTATGATTGGTCGAGTCCCTCGAGGTCATGCCAAGATGCCAAATTGGATCCTGATCCCCACTAGGAGTTTGCCGAAAACTTCCAATTCACATGCTAGAGGGTGTCATGTGTCTTGCGAGAAAATAGTGGGATAAAATTGTGATAAAAATCCATGTCTTAATTTTCTACAAACCCAAAAGTTTGCATGTTATTTATTTCTGCTACATCTTTATTTTTCAGAAAAATGTCGCTTGCAAACCCACTCCGTAGCATATTAGATGCCAATAGTCTCACTGGTCCTAACTACGCTGATTGGCTTCGGAACCTGAGAATTGTTCTTACGGCGGAGAAAATTGCGTATGTCCTCGATGAGATCGTGGCCGAGCCAGTGGAAGGGACTAGTGAGGAAGTTATTTCTCACTATAAGAAGTATAAGGAAGACTCAGTTCTTGCTCAATGTTATATGTTAGCCTCTATGACTCCCGAGCTGCAAAGACAGCATGAAAAGATGGATGCTCAATCCATCATGCTGCATCTTCACACCTTGTTTGAGGAGCAAGGACGGACTCAAAGATACGAGATATCAAAGAGTCTGTTCAGGATGAGGATGACAGAAGGGGCATCGGTTCAGAACCATGTCCTAAAGATGATTGAGTGGATCGAGAAGCTCACAGGTCTAGGACTTGTCCTCGAGGATGACTTGTGTGTGGATCTAATACTTCAATCCCTTCCAGATTCTTTTTCACAGTTCATTATGAATTTCAATATGAACAAGATAGTGGCAACCCTGCCTGAGCTCCTTAATATGTTGAGGGAAGCTGAGGGTTCCATTAAGAAGGAGAAGCCAGTTCTCCACGTTGATGAGATCAACAAGAAGAGGAAGGCACGGAAGACCCTTAAGAAGGGCAAAAGCAAAGGCAATAAAGCGGGCAAGGCAAAGGTTGCCAAGAAAGACCCGGCCAAGGATAAAGGAAAGTGCTTCCACTATGGCAAGGATGGGCATTGGAAGAGGAACTGCAAGGAATATCTTGCAGAAAAGGCAAAGCAGAAGCTTGGAGAAGCTTCAGGTATATTCATGATTGATCTCCATTTGTCAGAAAATTATGATAATGCATGGGTATTAGATACCGCATGTGCATCTCATATTTGCAATTCGTTGCAGGTTCTGACAAAGTGTAGGAGACTGGCAAAGGGTGAGGTTGACTTAAGAATGGGGAATGGCGCAAAAGTTGTTGCTGTTGCTATCGGCGAAGTCAACCTACTACTACCTCGTGGAGCCGCACTTGTGTTGGATAAATGTTACTTTGTTCCTTCTATCATCAAAAACATCATTTCCATTTCATGTTTGACTAAAAATGGATATAAGTTTGTTTTTGAGAACAATGGTTGTTCACTGATTTTGGATGATGAGATCATTAGTAAAGGAACATTGTTCAATGGTTTGTTTACATTAGATGTTGCTTCACATGTCATGAATGTTAGTACGTCTAAAAGAAAGAGAGATGAGGTGAACGAGGCTTACCTATGGCATTGTAGGCTAGGTCATATCCATGAGGGTAGAATTCAAAGGTTGTTAAAGGATGGATATTTAGACCCATTTGATTATGAATCATATGCAACCTGTGAATCTTGCCTTCAAGGAAAGTTGACCAACTCTTCATTTAGTGGAACTGGAGAGAGAGCTTCTGAGTTACTAGAACTCATACATACTGATGTATGTGGACCTATGTCCATACAAGCCAGAGGAGGATATTCTTACTTCATTACATTCACTGATGACTTCTCAAGGTATGGACATGTGTACTTAATGAAGTACAAGTTTGAGGCCTTTGAAAAATTCAAAGAATATAAGAATGAAGTAGAAAATCAGACTGGAAAGAGTATTAAGATTCTTCGTTCAGATCGAGGAGGAGAGTACTTGAGTACAGAGTTCACCCAATTTCTAAAGGACCATGGGATTCTATCCCAATGGACTCCTCCTCATACACCTCAGCTCAATGGTGTATCGGAAAGGAGGAATCGCACATTATTGGATATGGTGCGATCCATGATGAGTTTTGCCAACCTACCCATGTCATTTGGGGATATGCCCTACAAACCGCAGCTTACCTTCTGAACAGAGTTCCAACTAAGACGGTAGTGTCAACTCCATATGAAATATGGAAAGGGAAGAAGCCCGATCTTAAAGTTATTAAGATTTGGGGCTGCCCTACACACGTTAAGAGACACAATCCTAATAAATTGGAATCAAGGTTAGAACGGTGCATATTCGTGGGATACCCCAAGGAAACTTGTGGGTATTATTTCTATCACCCCAAGGACCAAAAGGTCTTTGTTGCCAAGAGAGCAGTGTTTCTTGAGAAGGAACACATTCTTGGTGGAAACAGTGGGAGTGTGATAGAATTGAGTGAGGTTAGGGAACCTAGCTCAAGCACCATTCTGCAAGAAGAGTCTGTTCAGGTACCTATCACACAAATTCCAAATTTTCGTAGGTCAAGTAGAGTTCCTATCCCTCCTGAAAGATATGTGGGACATATCAAGGGACAAGACTCCGAAGATATTGATCCTCAAACCTACGAGGAGGCTATTATGAGCATAGACTCCAGGAAATGGCAAGAGGCCATGAATTCTGAGATGGATTCCATGTACTCCAACTAGGTTTGGAACCTAGTTGATGCACCTGAGGGTATTGTACCCATTGGGTGCAAATGGATCTTCAAGAAGAAGATTGGAGTAGATGGAAAGGTAGAGACCTTTAAGGCAAGACTTGTGGCAAAAGGATATCGTCAAAGGCAAGGTATTGACTATGATGAAACTTTTTCACCCGTCGCCATGCTAAAATCTATCAGAATTTTATTGGCCATTGCAGCATACCATGACTATGAGATCTGACAGATAAATGTAAAAACCGCATTCCTCAATGGCAACCTCGAGAAAGAGGTGTATATGATACAGCCTGATGGATTCATTTCCGAGAAAAGTCCAGATAAGGTGTGCAAGTTGCTTAAGTCTATTTATGGACTAAAGCAAGCTTCCCAAAGTTGGAACATAAGGTTTGATGAGGTAATCAGATCTTATGACTTCGTTAAGAATGAAGATGAGCCTTGTGTATATAGGAAGGTAAGTGTGAGTGTTATCATTTTCTTGGTGTTGTATGTAGATGACATTCTCATCATTGGAAACGATATTGGAATGCTATCCACAGTTAAGACTTGGTTATCAAAGAACTTCTCCATGAAGGATTTAGGGAAGCATCCTACATTTTGGGGATTCAGATCTATAGAGATAGATCTAAGAGGATGCTTGGCTTGTCCCAGTCCATGTACATATACACCATAGTCAAAAGATTTGGCATGGAAAATTCCAAAAGAGGTCTTATACCACTGAGACATGGAATTTCTCTTTCTAAGAGTATGTCTCCAAAGACTCTAGAAGAAAGGGCATACATGGATAGAATACCTTATGCGTCTGCTATAGGATCTATCATGTATGCAATGTTATGTACGAGACCTGATATAGCGCATGCTCTAAGTGTTACAAGCAGGTATCAGGCATATCCATGTTTGGAACACTGGAAGGTAGTAAAGTGTATCCTTAAGTACTTAAGAAGGACTAAGGATCTTTTACTAGTATATGGAGGAGATAGCCTCAAGGTTGAAGGCTACACAGACTCAAGTTTCCAGTCTGACATCGATGATAGTAAGTCTAACTCTGGCTATGTTTTTACCCTGAATGGAGCAGCAGTAAGTTGGAAGAGTTCCAAGCAAGAGACTACTGCTGACTCGACTACCGAGGCGGAGTATATTGCTGCTTCAGAAGCAGCAAAAGAAGCTGTATGGATAAAGAAGTTCATCACAGATTTAGGAGTGGTGTTTGGCCATGAAGAGCCAATTTCTTTGTTATGTGACAACAATGGGGCGATTGCTCAAGCAAAGGAACCTAGGTCTCATCATAAGTCTAAGCACGTTCTAAAGAGGTTCCACTTGATCAGAGAGATTGTGGCCCGTGGTGATGTAGCAGTAAAAAGAATTTCATCCGATGATAACATTGCGGATCCACTGACAAAGCCACTGACTCAAATTGTTTTTTAGCGACACCGAGGTCTGATGGGAATCAGACATGTAGGTGATTGGTTTAGGTCAAGTGGGAGATTGCTAGTTACAGGTGCCCTACAAGCCAATTCACGTGAGTGATGGCACTTGTAATTATGTATCTTATAATGATATTTTCTCACTATATATTCCATGTGTATGTATACTGTGATGTCCATGGGTCTGTGCAATGGGAATTGGATCATGATGAGATCATGATAATGAGGCCGATCTTCTTTAAACACAGATCCTAAATATTCCTAGTCATAGGTTACTCAAGAAGGAAATTGAGATGACCGGAAAGACCGGTGTGCCATATACCTGTCCATATGATGGACGCAGCTGGTCTCGTAGCTGCTTGTATGGAGACACTAGGGATATGGTGCAGGTGCTTATTGGAGAATGAGTTCACTGAATGATCCGTTCTCGGAATGCTATATGGTTAATGATACCTGATTGTCAGATAGAGATTCCGTAGTCTCAGTTGTGTAACTAGTCCTAGACTTGAGACACCAAAGATGTCTTGTTTGAGTACTCCATTCTTTGATACTGATTATAGTCTGGATGTTCAGGTCTAGTATAGCCAGTCATTGGGAATGGTAGCCAACCTTACGAAGGCAATTATGTGTCAATAAAGGATCATCCACTCTCGGTATCGTGAGAGGAATATCCCATATGTCTTACTCAGGCAAATCCCTGGCCAGGGTCAATTGGATTTAGTGAGAAGGAGTTCTCCGGGAGAATCCGATAAGAGTTTGACTTTAACAGATTCCATATAGACCTGACAACACCATGCCTAATATATGATCTCTGGGATAATAGATGGATGAAGGACTATAGGTACACGGTAACTGTGGCAGACAGGTCCATGGATTTGATCACTCGTATTGTCTGGGGATTATGGCATAGTGGCCTAGTATGTTCATAATCGATAAGTTGAGTGAATTATTATGGAGATAATAATTCACTAAGTCAGAAGGAGTTCTAATGAGTACAACTCACGGCCAACTCGATATTGGGCCTAGAGGGTCACACACAAAAGGTGGATAACGCGATGAATATAGGATTGGATAAACGTTATCCAATAAGCCTTATTTAACCTATTATGGACCTATTGGGTAAGACCCAATAATCCTTGATAAGGATCCATTAAGGGAGCATACTAGGATCATGCCACCTCACCTCTTCTGGAAGGAGGACACCTCATCATCATTAACCATCATTACATGATGAGGTGTCCCTGCGAGTGTCCCTTGTCATGATTACATGACGAGGTGTCCTTGCAAGGTGTCCCTCTTGTCATCATGACATGGTGAGGTGTCCCTGCGAGGTGTCCCTTGTCATGATTACATTACGAGGTGTCCTTGCAAGGTATCCCTCTTGTCATCATGACATGGTGAGGTGTCCCTTGTCATGATTACATGACGAGGTATCCTTGCAAGGTGTCCCTCTTGTCATCATGACATGGTAAGGTGTCCCTGCGAGGTGTCCCTTGTCATGATTACATGACGAGGTGTCCTTGCAAGGTGTCCCTTTTGTCATCATGACATGGTGTGGTGTCCCTGTGAGGTGTCCCTTGTCATCATGACATGATGAGGTGTCCCTGATGAGGTGTCCTTTAGGCTCTCTATAAATAGGAGGGGTTCTCTTTGAAGTTTATGGGCTAGAGCTTGAGAAGAGAAACCACCTCTTCATCCCCCCTTCCCAACTCTCCCTGTTGTGCTCTCCCTAAGCAAGAGGAGAACTAGGAGGGCCGAGCCCTCTTGTTGTTGCTGCTACTGGCTGCTGTGCAGCGTTGCACGACTAGGAGGAGTGGCACCACCGGTGTAGGAGGGGTCATCGTCATCGCCGATCATCCACTGTGTGGATACCGCTAGAGGGAGTCTCGCGAGAGCTCCTTCAAACGAGGACTAGTTCTGCGCATCAGGGGATATACGATCTCCCCGGTGAGATTCTCTCACGCCTTATTTGTATGTATGTTTACATGCACCGTACATCATATCCCGATCAAGTACATAGATGGAAATCGATTTTTTTGTTTTACTTCCACTACGCATGTGATGCCGCAAGTCGATTTCCAACAGAAAGGACCCACATCCCCCCGCGCAATCTCCCCACGCTCCAACAGGTAACGTCCGCAATCATTCTTCTATCCGCACCCCTCGCCGTGCACCTCCATTCGGCACCCTCGTGTGCCTAGCGATCACGTTCTTTCCATCTCACCTACCACATCCCCCTCTTTGTGGACAGTTCTTCGTACCTCCCCCGAAACCCTGGAGGGGAACGTCTTGTTCCTAACAATGAAGGTGGCGAACCATGACAATTTCCTATGGACGAGGAGGCCTCCTCCCAGCCAAGGGAGGTTCCCATCTCCCAAGCAGACCACCTCAGGCAGGCCCCTCTGGATGCCTCTCACACTCCCCACTGTGAGTTGAAAGATCCAAAGTGGCTGGACCAACTGTGGGCCTTTGAGCTGTGGGTGGACGAGCAAGAGCGGTAGATCTAGGCCCTCCTACAAGGTAGAGCACATGCAGCAGGAGATTATGAGCCGAAATCTCCCTTTTCTCTAGAGATTCTCAAAGATCCACTATCAGGGAGGCTTCAGTTCCCGACGGTGAAGCTATATAATGGTCTGGGGGACCCTATAGACCATTTTGATAACTATGATGCTCTTTTGACACTCCAAGGGGCATCTGATGCAATAAAGTGTAGGGCCTTCACAACAACCCTTGTGTAAGGCACCCAAGCATGGTTTCGGTCTCTTCCGCCAGGACATATTGTCAGTTTCTGGCAATTCGAAAGGCTCTTCAAGGAAAGGTTCATTGGAAGCAGCGGTCAGTGAACCATCCCTGGCCTGCTGGTGCTCAAGCAAGCCCAAGGAGAAAAACTCCGAGACTTTGGGACCCAATTTCATGTGGAGGTCATGCGGGTGCCTCGTCTAGAGGCCACCTTCGCCGTCACAGCCATGACTCATGGAACCCTGGATGATAGACTTCAAAAGGAGTTGGTCCTACGTCCCTTGTCCACCCTCACCAAATTGATGTAGATCACACTCCATTACGTAGAGTGTGAGAAGGTGCTGATCGCCCACCATGGGGCGCCACGACGTGAAGGCGAAGGGGACGGAAAGAGGCCCTTTGACTGATCATCTTTGTCGAAGAAGAAGAAGGCTTGCAGCGATGATAGGAGGGAGCCGCTGCAGCAATATAGCTGGTATACTCTATTGACCACACTAGTCTATGAGATACTGAAGTAGATCTAGGACAAGGATTACTTACGCCAGACACCACCCATGAGAACTGGCCCCAACCGACATAACCGAAAGAAGTACTATCAATTCCACCTAGACCATGGGCACTACACTGAGAACTGCTAGCAGCTAAAGGATGATATCGAGTCCCTCGTCTGACGCGGCTATCTCAGAATGTTCGTGGCTAACCAGGAGGCTCCTCGTGATCCCCCCCGAGAAGATTCACAACTGGCCGTAGGGCATGCACATCAACGTTATCTTCGGAGGGATAGCTTTTGGTGGAGATACCCACCAACGTAGGAAGCACTATGCCCAAAGGGACCTACTTGAGAGAGAGGGGAAGAGGTCGACCCTTGCCGAGACTGAAACATAGGCGATCTTCTTCTCTGACGAGGACCTACAAGGGAAGCAAACGCCCTACGATGATGGTCTTGTAATTTTCGCGGTCATCAATTGTTGTGATGTCCGTCGTGTTTTGTGGTGATAAAGGGATTAACTACCCACAATGCAATATTCGGCCAAGATATACTTAGCCAGATAAAGGTGGTTCCCTCTACGTATCACCAAAAACTCAAATTTCTTACAAAGAACATGGTGGGTGAAGCCTGAGGTAACCAAGATGAGACATGCCAGTGCTATCTCATTTCAACGAAGCAAGCAGAGTAGGAGAAGGAAGACCGTGACAAGGGGATCGTGGAGGAGATTCAACGAACCTAGAGGAGATCTTCTATCTATTTACTTGGCCAATGACCCAACTTTAGAGGTCAAAATTGGCACTAACTTGTCTCCTAAAGTGCAAGATCAATACAAAGTATTCTTTTATCGCTATGTTTGCTCAGTCTGACACCGACTTACCCAGGATACCAGAAGACAAGGTGACTCACCGGCTTAATCTGGATCCCGAAGTTAAGCCAATCCAACAGTGGAAGAGGATGCACGCCCCCGTAAGGCAAATCATCATTAAGGAGTGAGTTGAAAGTGGATTGCATACCGGGCTCTTCGTGGCAATCCAATATCCCACGTGGCTCGCCAACGATATGTTGGTGCTCAAGTCCAAAGACAAATGGCAGATGTGTGTGGCCTTCACTAATCTCAACAAAGCAATCCCAAAATATTGTTACCCATTACCCAGCATCGACCAACTAGTAGACTCCATGGCGAGAAACAAGATGTTGAGTTTCTTGGATGCGTATTCAGGATATCATCAAATCTAGATGCATCCAAAGATGTCTAAAGGACCGCATTCATCATAGATTTTGGGATTTTCCGTTACACCCGAATGCCCTTCGGGTTGAAGAATGCTGGAGAGACTTATCAAAGGTTCATTGACCAGATGTTCGAAGGGCATATCAGCTGCAACATGAAGATATATACCGATGATATGCTAGTCAAGTCACCAAAATCCAATCAACACTTCACTAATCTTGCCAAGACATTCAACATGTTATGCAAGTACAATATGATATTCAATACTGCAAGTATGCTTTCGGAGTCCAGTCAGGTAAGTTTCTTGGATTCATCATCACTCGTCAAGAATTGAGGCCAACTCGGATAAAATTTACATGATTATAAAGATGTAGCAACGAAGCGTTAAGGACGTCCAACGTCTGCAGGTCGAGTGGTAGCCCTAAATTGCTTCATGTCCAAGGCAACTGAAAGGTGTCTACCATTCTTCAAATTATTGTGCAGAGCAGGAACATCATCATCCATAAACTGGGATGAAGAATGTGAGAAGGCCTTCGCAGAACTCAAAGAATATCTGCAAGCACCGCCGACGTTGTCTAAATTGGTTCCTGGTGAGGTACTTTATCTATACCTCTCGGTGACCCCCATGATAGTTAGCTCAGTGTTAGTCCGTGATGACAACAACATCCAAAGGCTAGTTTATTATGTCAGCAAGGTATTGATAGATGTTGAAAGGATATATCTGGCCATGAACAAGAGTATTAGCATTGGTCATGGTAGTAAAGCATCATCGGCCCTATTTTCAAGGGCACAACATAGTGGTGTTGACTAACAAGCCTATCTGAAAAATCCTTTCTAACCCGAAGTCTTCAGGTTGCCTGGTGAAGTGGGCCATGTCTTTAGGAGCTTACGACATAACATATCAAGCTCGAACTGGGATAAAAGGGCATGCCCTCTCCAACTTCATTACTGAGTACACGGCCCCAACAAAAGACCCACAAATACCACGGGCCCAACCTAAGAACTTTTTGTCAATGTCTCTTCCTTCTTGACAAGGAGTGGGGCCGAGATAGTCCTCAAGTTACCAGAAGTTTTGTCCTAGAATATACCTTGAAGTTCAAGTTCATAGTTGTTGTGACAGAAATAAAACGCCAATAACCACGAAGATGGCTGCTTGTATGACAACATATATATACTACATATGGTGAAGACTTGTACGTCAACGACAAGTCAATAGGCCCGCGATGGTGCAATAAGTCAGAAGCCCATAATTATGAAGTATGTCCTAGAATATACCTTGAAGTTCCAAGTTCATAGTTGTTGTGACAGAAATAAAACGCCAATAACCACGAAGATCTGCTTGTATGACAACATATATAATACTACATATGGTGAAGACTTGTACGTCACGACAAGTCAATAGGCCCGCGATGGTGCAATAAGTCAGAAGCCCATAATTAGAAGTAGAAGTCCTGACGACAGAGCAACCTGCACTCAGTGGCGTCGGAACGCCAAGGCACTGGAAGAACTGGTGCTAGAACATACCCTCATCGAATCAACATGAAGTAGAAAAGCGCCGCCAGAACATCCTAGCGCTAGATCAGCTTGAAGCACTGAATCGCTACCATACCATTTTGGGCATTGGATCAGTATGAAGCAATGAACCAATGCTAAATCATACCCAACACTAGATCATCATGAAGAGGTGGACTAGCACAATGACCATTCTGGGCGTCGGGTCATCGTGAAGAGTTGAATCGGTGGCAGGCCACTAGTGTTGGAATAGTATAAAGCCTTGAACTGACACCAAGCCACTGGTGTGCGGATCAGCTTAAAGCAATGAACTGGCGCCAGAACACCTCTGTGCACCAGATCACTTGTCAGAAATATCTATAAATAGGACCCTAAGGGTCCAAAGAAAGAAAAAGAGCCTAGGAGGGGAGGCGCTGCCACTTTGAAACTTGGAGCATTTCTCATATAGGGGGTCCTTGGAGAGCCATTGTAAGGGAGAGAGAGAGAGAGATAGGTCCTATGCAAATCTCACTCTTCATTTTCCCCTACCTTCATGTTAGGTCCTATGCAGCTTTGGAAGACTTCTGAGGAGAAAGAAAACCCTAGCAGACCAGAGATGAAAGAAGGAGAAGAAGGTGAAACTTCGCACACAAGACAACTATTTGAGGAAGTAGAGGCACATGAAAATCGTGAAGAGAAAGTGAGCAAAATTTGAAATTCGAGTTTTTTTTCTCGAAAAGAATCATCGCCCCTCTCCAAACAGCACCTCACCATTAAAGTGGGCCATCATGGTGCAACTTCGAGAAACGTACTAGTGGCCACCAACTTGCTATCCTAGTACGATGTGCTCAGACTGTGGCTGACACTGCCTGCCAAAAGCATAGCCGCTTCAGAACCCACGCCTCATGATGTGTAGCACCCGAAAATTCAGTAATTGGAAAATTGGAAATAAAGTGAAAATGATAAGTTCAATATTATCAAAATAGTAAAAACGTACTTTCCATTATCGTATGTACGAAAACACATCAAAGAATTCCATAAAAATCATAGTTCAACTCTAAATAATACTCCCTAATGACCCACAAAAAATTTGTGCAAAAGAAAATCCGATTGGCCAAGTTTTAAACGTGTTGCGACTGATTATTGTAATTAGGGAATAAGTCGGAAATCCATTATTATGTGTACAAAATATGATCATAAACTAAATAAAAAATGATGGGTAGACTTCAAACAACATGTATTGATAGCTCATCATAGAATTTGGACCAATGGACAACTTCTGGCCCATAAATAAATTCAAGTAAGAAAATATCATGAAAATTCGTAGCTCTAATTGGACATAATTTAGAAGGGCAATAGGACAAAATCTAAGACAATTAGACTTCCATGTTAACCCAAATTCGTGCCCAACCATAGTAGGGAGTTTCCTAAAGACTATCCTACTCAGATTGTGATGAGAATCCTCAAATTTAGGAAGGGATTAACCAAAACTCGGAGCTCCCCTTTCCTAGTTACAATAGGACTTCTAAACAACCCTAGATCTTTAAATACTCGTCATAAACCCTTGGGGACGAGTTACCAACTTGCTGGGGTCGTGTGGAGGATAGCTTGAGCACCAGAGGAGGTGGAGATCGCCCCCAACCAGAGCTCTCTTCCCCAACAGTGTTCTACATCGACCTGCAGAGACCTCTCTTAGGAACAATCAAAGGTAGGTATTCTCGGGCCAAGCAAAAACAAATCATCTACCATGTTAAAACTCTTCGTGTCAAGTTTCATATGTATCTGTTTTCCCCAATTTTCATCAAGCATGCTTCGAGTATTAAGCATTTTCCATGAGTCGTGTATGATTAGGGTTTTTAGTGTTCACATAATGTGTTACGCATCCCAAGACCAAATTTAGTCAACCCAAAAGTATAATTCTCTTCTACTCGTTGTTCTCTACAACTTTCATGTCATAGTTTGTCCAAAGAGACCTAGATCTCGAGTTACAGGCCTTACATGCATGACTGTATCGATTTTCACTGTTCTCAATTTGAACCCTAAACCGCGACCACTTCAGACGTCGCGATTAGAGACTGTTATCACGAAAGTCCTACCCATAGTGATTACCCTAAAAGCGATGGCATAGATCATCGCATTTTAGTTCTGTTTTGACAGGATCCGATAGCATCAAATTGTGTGTTGCATGGTGTTCAGTTCACTTCAAGAATGTGACCTGACAAAACGTTGCGATTTCATATTATTCCTTCCCTAGGGTTTGTGTTTATTTCATTTTAAAGAAGTTGCATGAACACGTTGAACCTGTACATCGCATTTCTTTCTGAGTCACCAATCGATACCTATATCTATTGCCATGAACGCGACCTTGCATCCCGTCGCGATTATGTGTAATCAATTGATTGGTCATACCGATTGTCTGTAAACGTGACCGTTAACCCCGTCACGATTTAAAAGACCGACTTACACTTGTTTTAACTGCCAGTGCCTTGGAAATAGGCGACAACTAACCCGTCACGAATTTCTAAGCCTACCCGAGACCTATTTTACACAGTCTAAGTGTAGTCTTGCATGTTATGTTTTATAGAGAAATTGTTCAATCTGTCCAGTGGCTTAAAACCTGTTACCCCATGAAAGCCATAACAATCTGAAAGTATTCTAATTGTTCTTAATTGCTTGATCTATACCTCTTAATTGTATGTTCGTCTTTATGATCTGGCTTGTTAAAGTGAATGAATGTCTTGTGAAAATATTGAAAAGTATGTTGTTATAATGCAAGTTCTATATTGTGTCATCATGTTACTTGCTTTCCGCTTATTTTATACCAGTAGATTGTGATATTGAGATACGTTCTACACTACACTCTTGCACAAATAGGCAACCTTTTCTTGGGGGATTGAGAATTCTCTGTTTGTACTTCTGTACTAGAAAACTAGTGACCTTTCCACTAAGATCTCCATAATTCTCCATACTCCGTGGATTCCCTCATGGAGACCGAGTGGGTTGTACCATTGAAGTTCCTTGGAGATAGCGTGCACTCCTTTCTCGTCGCTCTTTCTCGTGAGTGTGACTTTATAATCATGAACTCAAGCCATTAATGTAAGGATTTAACTAAGTGTAAATTGTGCCATTATGCTGCCAAAATTCTCTCTCGACTATGTTATCGTGAAATCATGTTCACATGAACGCGTCTTTCTTGAAATCATCATGAACGTGATATTGAATTGTATACTTCTTGAAACTCTTGTTATTGGCCATGATTGACTGTGAGTATCTACATTTGAAAATAGTGAGATGCTGGTCGGGCACGACGAGTGTCCAAGGGCTCCAGTCTAGCCTCAGTGACAAAGAATCATAAATATACTGTTAATCATGGGGTATAATGATTATTGACATTGCATCTGCACTGGGAATAGTGTTGTGTTGAATGCTTGATACAATAACCACATACACGTGTCTTAGTGTGCATTCCAAGGTGACATAGATGCTTAGTGCACATTTGTGGCCTCGTGCCTGATTACTGCTACATGTTAAAAGTTCTTGCTCGTGTGTGCTGCTTGCTTGCGTGATATGCCATCATGCATTCTTGCAATTAATATATCTTGTATGCTTGTACAATACTATTCTACTACTAGTTCTTTCTTGTTACATTATTCTAGATCTTGTTCAATCACTCTTGTTCAATCTATCTTGTTCACATATCGTGTTTCATTGGTTTTATTGTACATGCCATATCTTGATAATCATGTCTGTCTAGTTCTAAAAAGTTAATCACTTAATTATTGCCCACATTGAGATATAAAATTATTGGGCTACCTTGCCTCATTCCCTACTTCTCAACATCATAGGTGACATGACGAGGAAGCTGAAGGACATGACTTGGATGGGAATGCGTCAGAGTAATGAGCGTGTTCCATCTAGTGTCTATCATTAGTTTTTTTGAGAGTAATTTGATGTAGTAGGTATGAGGTTACATGTAATTTTCTTTTTTCTTGAGTCATTATAGTTTAAAGTCATAGAGTTGTATTCAACATTATGATATTGAAGAAGAGTGATTATGTTCATACTTGGGCCCTTATGTTGCGTTGATACACATCTAATGCTCGCTAGCTAGAGGCTTATTTGCCGACTGCTCATGTCTTGAATATCGATCTTAATACTATTATATCTGCTGCGTAATTCTCGGGACGTGACATGATGCCAGGAGAACGACACGACGACACTTTAGGCTCCATACTAATGATTTATGTTTGTGATGTGACTTTATTTAAGACAAAATGGGCTTTTTAGAAGTGGGAGAAAGATAACTCGAAACCACTTATCTTGAACATTTTGATCCTACTCCCGACTTAAAGATAACTCAAGAGTAGGGACAAGTGGGGAGGGGGTGTAACGTCGTGATCATTCGCATTCAAGTTTAGTGATTTTAGCGTGGTGTTTGAGCCAATACATGGCCATTGAGCCTTGGTTGGGGTTCTAGTGTGTTGTGTGGGTGTTGTGGGTAACCGACACGTGTTGATCCATTTATCTCCATGACTATATATTTTAATGATAACAAAACTTATCAGAATATTTCTACATTTCAGAATATTCAATGTGTTTTCCTTAATATCATTTTTGTTAAGTTTGTCAACAGGAAGCTCAAAGAAAATAAATAATACTTTAAGGATCACCATTGTAAGTATTCCAAGAATTTCTAAGTCCACTAGATGATGTTCAAATTTCTTGTAAGCCTTCGTTGTCATTTAAAGTTTTCCTTCATAAGTTCATGATTTACATCACTGACAACTCTTTCATAGTTTTAATCAAAGTTATGCATGTTTTGCTTCTTGTTCAGTCGAAGCTTACTTCGTCATATACGAAGCTAGCTTCATCATATCTGAAGTCCACTTCGTCATATCCGAAGCTGGCACTTCGTCATGCATGTTTTTGGTCTTGATCAGTCGAAGTCCAACTTCGTCATATACGAAGCTAACTTCGTCATATCCGAAGTTCAGTATGAAATTCACTTCGACGGATTATGTGTTGTAGCTTCGACCGACAATGTTATTTTTTGTTCATCCGAAGTTCACTTTGTCATATACAAAGTTCACTTCGTCATATCCGAAGCTAACTTCGTCATATCCAAAGCTTCAATTCGACCGACAGTGTTTTGATCTGTTTTATACGAAGTCCCACTTCCTCATATCCGAAGTTACACTTCGTCATATCCAAAGTTTCACTTTGACCGATAACGTTGTATTCTGGATAGCCTAAGCTTCACTTCGACTGTTTATGTTGTTTCCTTGACCACTCGATCATCTCATATCGATTGATGAACATTTTATCGATTGATGAATATTCTATCGATTGATAAACATTTTATCGATTGATGAACATTTTAACGATCGATGAACATTTTATATCGATGGCTATCATCTGTCATCATCATATCGACTCTTTCTTGCATATTGACCTTTGTTCTACATAGATTATCATTAATACCCTGATCATCTTTATCTTAACGATCATCTTTATTCTGTTGATCAAGAAAGATTATGAATAAACTTTATTGATATGACCATTGTTTTCAATATCATTTTATATCAAGCTATTATCCTTGAAGAAATCATATTGATCATATTGCATATCTTCTGATCAAGGAACTTTCTGAAAACATCTTTGATAAAATGATTAAAGGATTCACATACATGTTTTAAATAGAGTTTGAAACTGTGAATTTCAAATCTCCCGCCGTCTGTTGAATACCTCTTATACATAAGCATTTAAAATTATCTTCACATGCATAGTCTGTTTCTAGATATAGTTCCTATGTAGTATGACTTTTTGACTGACTGCTATTTTTATGCCAAGTCTCTTATGCTTTATATGGCGACAAAATGGACATATCTATTTCTATATAACATCTTTCTACACCTACTCAGAACGTTGACTGTCACTGAAGACATCTCTCTCTCTTAGCATTTAATGCCTATAGGTTTCCGGTAGTCACATGTAGAAATGTAAGACCTGCTGCGACTGCATGAAAATGAGCATCAAGGAATGTGAGACAACAGATACTGCAACGGACACATATGAAAAAAGCAGAAGTGCTTATAAAGAAAATGATGGGTGTGAAGACTCGACGAACAAGCAACATACATAGATACACACAAGCCTTCACAACCACTAGAAGAGTAGTGTGCCCTCACTCCATGTTGATCTGCTCTGAGCTCTCCTGAAGCTTCACTTCATTTTTCGTTTGAGAGCTTATTATTTCTGAGAGAGTAGATTTATAGCTCCATTCTTTTCTCTCTCATTTCGCGTCTCAGATCAAGCAAGGCTTTGTTGTATAAGCTTGATCTAGGGGCCATCCCTTCAACTCTTATTTCAGAGTGTTCCTCTTCCTATGCGAAGAGAAGACATGCCGTGGATAGGTGTTTGTTCCCCTTGTTGAAGGGAAGACCTGTTTCTACAAGTGGTTGCCTCTTCTTGTGCGAAGAGAAGACCTGCTGAGGGTAAGTGTGTTTTTCCCTTTGTTGAAGGGAAGATGTGTTGCTATAGGTGTTTGTACTACCTCTTCGGGTTTAAAGAGAAGGCCAGCGGGTGCTAGATGTGTAAGTGTCCGTAAGAGGGATTGTACCCTTGGTTAGTGAAATCCCAAGTAGTTTCTTGGGGACTGGATGTAGGATTTCCTTTTGGAAGGGCCGAACCAGGATAAAACTCTCTTGTGTTGTGTGATTGTTTTTATCTTATTCCACTGCTCACTAACTCTAACACCTGCGTTTAGTATTTCTATTTTAAGTTATTTTTAATAGGAAAATGTTAAGATACATTTTAGCGATCCATTCACCCCTGCTCTGGGCTTGCAACCTGGTCAACAACATGTTCTAAACGCAGTCTTTCCCTACGTCACGATTCCAAAGCTTTGTCTGCTAGTGTGATGTATGGCGCGAGTCGGGCTGTTGCATGGCATCACATTTATGAACTCGACGGGAAACCCTGATGCATTCTTGATTCCGAAGGCTTTCAGCTCTATTTGTTAGCCAAACAGAGCAGAGAGCTCTGTTCAGCCGAGGGAGGTTTCGATGAAAGTGCTCTTGGTGATTTTGGCTCAGGAGCTTCGACTTTGGTGTAGTTTCCACGCGAGGATGGCGTCTAGAGCGTGGAAACACTGACCAAATGGTGTTCTTCGCATTCTTCGCGATGGTAGGGGAATTCCTTCACTCTCTTGCATTGTTTATATGGTTGATGCTTGAAAATTATGGTTTAAGCATGTATGTGTGGTTTCCCATTGAGTTAGTCAAGTTGTAGTAGCTTAAAGTATGTAAAATGGTGCTTCTGTGCGATTTTTGGTTGAGCAGTGAGGGTTTGGCATTTTGTTTGAGAACGCGACAAGTCGAGGAGATGCGTTCAGAACGTGGCCTCCTACCACGACGCGTTCTCATTATGAATGCGGCCTATCGAGTCGTCGTGTTCTTAATGAGACCGTTGGCCCCGTCACGTTCTGCTTCTCGAAGTGTTTAATTTTGTGCTTGGCAATGTGGGTCCATTGGGGGCCCGATTTTGGTATTTTCTCGCTACTTTAATGTGTTTAAGCAACGTGGATGTTATTTACTAGTGGATTTAAGGGAAATGATTAGTTTGTTGATAATGTAAAATTATGGTGTAACATGTAAGATATTTTCATGTAAGTAATGTGAAGGTGGTTTATGATTGTAAGATTTAATGGTTATGAGTGTAAGATTTAAGGGTTGTGCAATAATCGGTAATGGTTATTATGGATTGTAGTGGTTTGCCGAGTTTGATGGTCCGACGCTTAATCCAAAATGCCTCTCAATCAAGTACCCCAGGTTCTTTGTGAGCCAGGCACGTTGTGCTCGGGGTTTGTCTGTTACTATATGTGCCGTCGAGGTCTGTGTCATCTTCCTGGACACCCTCTCTAGTATGTTGAGTAGCCCGTCTGGCTGAGGGAAAGACAACAGTGGGGCAACGACTTGTGGTGTGTTTATTATGTTTGGTCACTTGTAGTGCACTGGTGGTTGGAGGACAGCACTGGTAGACGTAATAGTCCCCAACTAGTCCGTCGTGGCCATAGCCTCACTTTAATGGCCCCAGAACCCTTAGAGATGTGTCAGGCGTAGGTCTATAACTTGTTTTCTGCTGGTGGTGTTGGTTGGGTCTTCACAGTTCTTGTACTTATAGAGGTGGAGTCGCAGTTGACCTTTCGTCCATGGCTGCGAGGTTGAGAGGTGTTTTCCTTTGTTGGCTTGTTCGAGTCACATGACCCGAGTGTTAGCGTCACTCCTTCTGTTCTGCTTTGTTGAGTTACCTTGTAGTATGTGAAGTGGAATCTCGATAAGATACCATCGATTGTACCGTTGACTAGTGTTTCCTTAATTCCTTTCAATAGCGCTCTCCAGTGCTTGTCTAGTTTAAGTAGCACTTAGATGATAGTTTATAGTGGATTTAATGTTATTTCTATTAATTTTGTTACCAGGAGTAGTTAGCTACTTAGTTGTGAGTATTGTAGTGTTTATTTGTGTTAATTAGAAAGCATGCTTAGGTTCCAACTTTATGTAAGTTTCCTTTAATTTTCATATGTGAGTTGACCGGTGAGATTGTGTTATTTGGTACTTTGCTTCTATTACTCGTGGATTATATATTGTTGTTTTGAGGAGTTTTTCCTACTAAGTATGTGACTTTGTGAGGCTAACACCCTTACACTCCCCTTTCAGTGCTTTAGCAGGCGTGGTTTCTCATAGGCGGACCTATACCACAGCTGTAGTGTGAGTTTTGCTCATGTTGTACCCCTCGGGATATACCCCAAGCTCTTATACTTTTCTTTGGACATGTAATAATGTATTGGGACAATTATTCTATGACTATGTATAAGATCATGTATTTTCCATGCATCTTCATACTAGTGTGTTTTTCTTTTATATTTTTACTGGACAGTGTGTGATATCTCTTGCGAGACTACGGTTTGATTGCGGGATGCAGATCTGGATATAAAGCCTTCTTGAGCATAAATATCTAGGGCCACTATAGGCGGAACTTCTACCTAAGCCCATTATGGATATTAGCCCATATTGGCCCATGATTGCAGAAGATAGACCCCGTTCGAGACCATTATGGGGAGCACCCAAGAGCCCATTTGAAGATTCCCTCCTATCTCGGGATTTCATCCCAAGGAGGCTTATAGGAGGTACATCCTCCGACATGATACCCAAGAAGCCTATCACGGCCCCCGACATGATATCCTATGAAAGTATAAGGTGGCCCTTTGCTTCTACCGGTCACTCTTATCCCAGAGATTGGAGACCTAGAGGAGTTAACATTCATATCTGATATGAGGCACTAATCCCCATTACTGCAGTGAACATTATCTTGAGGATTGTAAGCCGTTCACAATTTCTCTCCATGATTGAGAAGTAACTCCTAGGAACAGACACCCCACCTTAACCTTCTCATAACTTCTCATAACTATGTTTGTAATAGTTACGGTTACACTAGATCGCATGAAGAGCGGTCTATTAAAGTCCAGGAATCTTCATACACAGGTAAGTGATTCTAAGACAAAAACTAGTGTGAAGAGAGCTCTCATTGTTGCTCTAACCCATTCGACTTAAACATTGGAGGGTTTTCCTAAGAGATCACTCCTAGAACCTCTCACTCTTCTATTTGCAGGCCACATCATTGTAGAAGGAGATTTCACTTGCAAGCAAAGATCGCCTTCTTCTATATCTATAGCTATTTTCTCATCTATATCTAGAGAAAGTTTATTGCAAAAAGGTCTTATAATAAAATTGAAGGGCAATTAAAAAAAAATCTATTAGCCCCAGATGAGTAACATATTCGTAGATTGGCAATAGTGGCGACGATGATAACTAATGACTGTGTAATAAACAATGGCGACAATGACAACTTTAGAGTCACAAATATGTTTTGAATATGTCTTTAGTGTATGATTAGTGAATATTAATATTTTTTGGATAATTTTATTTCTAAAAATAAAATAACAAATTATCAGAACTATATATGATTATTTTGTCTGAACAAGGTCAGCCTTGCATTAAGATTAAAGATAACATACTGTAAAAACTTTGGTGTGTGCCATCAAAATACTTACAGAGTTTATCTAAGTGATAGAGATAGAGAATACAATGGAAACATAATATAAGACAATTTTTTATGCAATTAATTATTGACAAGGTTACAACTTTGAAACAAACCCACCTAGGGATATTTGTTCCAACTTTCTCACCCCTTTTCATGGTTTGCAGTACCGCATGGATCGACCAGGCCGCATTCTCCATGGTACAATACTATACGGTACCGTACCGTTGAGATATGGTGGGAAAGAGGTCAATTTAATTTTCTTTTTTATTTTGTGACTTGATCAATATGTAAAATGAGTAAATTTAAAAGAACATGATGAAAAAATAAGAAGATTACATAGAGAGGTTGAAAAAATATAAGAAATTTCAATTAGTCTGTAAGGCCCTCAAATTTTGCCCTCTTATTTAGATGTTTGGTTGTGTGATGTTTAGATACTTTGTGTGTATGTTATGGACATATAAAAAAAATATATGTATTCTTATGCATATTACAATAAAATAAGGTTATACATGTTGTATGCTCCTTAATTATGTACATATGGTGCTATGTGATACATTATACATTATATATGTGTATGTACATAGTGTGTGCATAGTAGGTTGCATTTCTTTGTACTGGCCAAAAGACCAGTGGCGTCAACATGCATGGACGTGCATGGGGATGTCAGGCATCCAGATCGATGGACGTTAACCCAGGTAGACGGCAAATTATGTGGACGTCTATATCCCAGAACTTGTTGCGCTTCAGATCCGAAAACGTCTGCGATTTCTTCACCCCAGTTTTTGGAACCGTCGTCCAACGGTCGGAAAACCCTACCTAAAGGTACCCAACTTCTCTTGGCTTATAAAACACCTCCCTTCGACCAGATGAGGCCCTTTGGCTATTTGAGAAAACCCTAGACTGGCTGTGCGAAAATTGACTTTACAAGCTTTGATCTGGTGATTGTGGGCATTTTCCGACGAACCACTTCGACTGGAAGGAGCTCTGAGCATAGAGGAGGCTTCCCCGACTCTGATGTGCAGTCTACATCAACATAGAAGCCAGATCGAGGGGAGATCGGAGGGCTTCTTGGCACTGGCGAGGAGAGCATCATGGACAAATAATTCCATCTAACGATTTTTCCAAGGCAAGTAACCCTGGATCTATCCATACCCAGTCTAGTAGGTCCCATGTATTTTTTACAGATTTTTCCTCGTGTCCTGGAACCCCCATTTACCATGTTTTTGGCGTTTAGTCTGCACTTTGCATACAGGAACTTAACAGCACATCTTGTGCCGTTAAGATCCAGAGTCAGCGGCAGCAGATTGTGCCGGAACCCATGTTGGCGGCAGCATCTGTGCCGCCAAGTCACCAGGTTGGACAGAATACATGTTTTGATTCTTTGATCTAAATTCTGGATTTCTAGACGTGAGTAATACTGTGAAATTTTGTAAGGTCATGTGCATCCAGTGGAACATGTGTTGATTAGGTCAAATTTTCGTACCTTGTACTGGTTATTAGAATTTCTGAAATAGATATTAAGCATGATTTGGCCTTGTTCATTCCTTTTTAATTAGATGCATGTGAATTAGGGTTTCAAAATTTTATTGTCATTATATGATGACTGTATTCATAAGTTAGTACTACTGGGTGTAGCTGTAATAGTATGAAACCTGTTTAAATGAATGTGATGATAAATATGCTGAAAACCTGTTTCAATTATTATAATTAGTGTACAGATTTGGAAAGAATGGAAAATTGAGCATGATTCAGTAAATTGCAGCATGATTAGACTCTTGCTATGATCAATTGTCAATTGGAACAGTAAGGTTGAAATCAGTAAATGAGAATCTATGTGTGTATTTAAAATGCATGAGTATGAAATGATTAGTACATGTGAGTAATGGGAATAAGTATAATGAAGTGTTAATGTGTATTGTGCCGTTAGTGACACTGCAACCATTGGGCTGTGGAACTATACCGTTAAAGTCCCTACGGGAATTTCAACGTGTGTGAAATCCTGGGCAATTAGGATGAAATCGTGGAGGTGGACAAGTACCACTGGTTAGGGTGGAGAGTGCTCTTCCGCGTTCCTGCGTATTTAACCAAGGTCTATTTGTGAGACCCCCGATTTTGTTCTTTTATATTCTATGTGATGTTTACTGTTATGTATATAGTGGTGTATATTAAATTTCTGCATATTCTAATTATTAAATTACTCATGTGGCATACGTAAGTATATATATATTGTTTTTCTGCGAATATAGGTAAGTATTGCTATATACCTTGTTAGTGCATATGAGTTTATTTCTGTGCATGTAATATATTTAAATGTGTGCATGTATTGTCTAATTAAGATGTGCATATTGTATTTATCTGTTTCATGCATATTGTATGTAATACATTGTGTACATATATATACGTATGTTTTTTGTGCATATTATCCTTAATTAGATTAGTACAAATTATATTTAAATAAATAGTGTGTAATGAATGTAGTTTATATGGTGATGTATCTTTAATTATTTTTGTACACATTAAATTGTTTGATGTTAATTGTACATTTGTTTTGATGTATTTTTGTGTTTTGGCCAAAATGCCAGTTGACGTCAACAAAAATTGATGTTGATTTCATGTTGACGGCAACATTCATGCCGTTGATTGCATGGCCAGGAGCAAGTTGGCGTCCAGATCGATGGACCCTACCCCCCTGTTGGTGGCACCATAGGTGGATGACAAGTTCCCAGTTGTATGAAAGTTTCAGATTTGGTACCGCCTGCGTTTTGGTCCGGTTCCAGTTTAGGAAACCCATCCCTAACCGTAGAGACTTACCCTAATGCTACCCAACCTACCCAACTCTATAAAATCACCTATATCGCTCAGGCCGAGTCAGTCTTTTTGGTCTTTGGAGAAGCTAGGGGTTTTGGGGGAAACCCGATCTTTGGAGAGCTGGATCCGACGACTGGAGGAGTTTCTAGAGATCTGCACCGACTGGGGGATAGTCCATCATAGAGGAAGCATCCCCAACTTCGAGGAGCAATCTACATCGACAGAAGGACCGGATCTGAAACGTTTTGGAGCACCTTCTTGGATGGGCCGAGGAGGGCTTCTTCGACAAGATTTGATCTCTGTGGATTTATTTTGGACATCATCCCTACCCATGTCTAGTAAGTCCCAGATATTTTTACGGAATTTTCCTCGTGTCCTGGAACCCCCATTCACCCATGGTTTGTGCGTGCAGTCTGCACTTCTGTAGACAGGAACTTAGACCACTTTGTTGCCGTTAAGATCCCTGGCTGGCGGCAGCACTTGTGCCGTTAACTCATGTTGGCGACAGCATCTGTGTCGCCAAGTTCTTAAATTTTCAGAGGTGTGATTTTGATTTGTAAATTGTGATTTCCGATCTGTGGTTGTTTGTGCATACTGTGGGATTTATGCTGAGTCATGTACAAGCCAATATGACCATGTTTAATCTTGTATAATTAGATTTGTCGTGATTTAGGGTTCATAAATTTTCCATGACAGTATGATGACTGCATACAGGTGTTGGCACTGTTGGGTGTGACTGATTTACTGGGAACCTATTTAATGAATTTAGTGATAAATATGCCTGAATCATGTTTTAACTGTCATAATTATTTTACGAATCTGCAAAATATGGAAAATTGGGCATGGCGACATGTTTACAGTTTATAACCTGTGATAAAAATTTGGATCTATTTTGATGACAGTAAGTGTGATTATTGGTTAAACCATTTTTAATTGGATTTCTACATAAATCTGCAGGAAGTTTGTTTTAATTATATAAATTGAACACTATTCTGAAAATTGTGAAAAATTACAGATATGTTCCCTGTGCTATATTTAACCAGTGGTTAAAATATGATATGATTCTGAGTACTGTGGAAATTACTATTAATTTATGAAGTTTTCTGTACCATGTTTTGACAATAAATTGCATTCATGTTTAAAAGTGTGATTATATCAGTTTAGCTTCTGTTAGTTCTTGTTTATGATTGATCTGAGATATGAATGTGATAAGTTTATGTTCCATGATGTATGTGTGTGCATGTGCATGGGAAGTAAGAGAACAAGAGGTATATGTGTGTGTAAAATGTGTAATGTGACGAGATAAAATAAATGGTGCCCATAAGACACTGCCACCCTAGATTACTTGGAGTTGTACTGTAGTAGTGACCTACAGGAAAGCTCAAACATGTTATCTTGATACCCGAGGTAAGGGTCTTGTGAAATCTTGATACCCGAGGTAAGGGTCTTGTGAAATCTTGATACTCGAGGTAAGGTCTTTTGAAATTTTGATACCCGAGGTAAGGGTCTTGTGAAATCGTGATACCCGAGGCAAGGGTCTTGAAATTCTGGAGGTGGACAAGTTCCACTGGTAATGGTGGGAAGGGCTTTCCCTGGTTTCTACAAGAACCTAGACTTGATCACTTTATCTAGTGATTAAGTACATGTAAGTGTACGTGAAATTGTTACGTGATCTTCTAGTGGTGGTTTTGGGCTGTGTCTTGGCAACGTGTAAAATGAACATGTGAAAAATGTGTAAAATAACATGTGAACATGGCACAAGGTATGTGCAAGTCGTGAACGTGTAAGGTGAAAACCATGTGAAAACGTGTGTAAGTGAAAGCATGATAATGTGAAGGTAAGTGTACGTGAAAGTCAAGGAAAAATGCATGTGTGCATGTCCTGAAAATGATGCATGTTATGTGAATATTGTGGGTTTTGATATTATGTTTAGTAACACGTGCAAGTGTATGTTATTATATTCATGAATTAGAATTACTTGATGTGCATGTGCTTACTAGTATCATGTTGTGATTTAATTAATAGCCATGTTTAGTGTTATGTGAGAGTAAAATATGAAAGCATGTGATTGTATGATTGTGTTTAATTCATGTCAAAACAACAAGCTAAATGTGTGAAAAAGCGATATAATTGTATATGAAATTGGTTAGATATCATGCTAGGAGTGTTCATTATCTTGTACATAACTTCATATTCTAAATTGGAAAAATTGTGCAATAATATGATTAGTGTTTGAATCATGAATCATCTGATATGTTATGTAGAAATCATGTGTAGGTGTATGTTTATTATCCATGATTTAGCATGAGCATGTGTTAGTTAAAAACATGTTTATGTGGTTTATGAATATGTAAATTGTATAAAGCATGTACCATGTAATTCATTATTGTGTAAGAGATAGTTTGTGTTTCTTTATTGCTTGGTAGTTTAGCATGTGTGTGATATGTGTAAGAATGTTGTATTTAGATTGCTTCCTGGGTCTTTTAGACTCATACTTGCTTCGGAGTACAGGCGTGACATGTGTTCCCGTACCTGAGGTGGGTGTAGTGAAGATCACGCTGAGCCCGAGGAGTAGTTACTTGTGTAAGAAGTATTAAGAAGTGTACTTTTCTTTCATAGTTCGAATAATGCTATTCATATGGACAATATTATGGACAATGTAGTTCTTTTGAAATTGTAATAATTGGACATTGTCATTTCTTTCATTGTTATATAGACTGTGGAATGTGTGATGATGATGGAATGAAGATGAGTCTTTTCTTTTATTCCCGCTATACTTATTGTTATTCATGTATATATCAACCTATCGTTTAGTGTTGGGTTATTATCCCACTGTAATGACGCCCTTTGTACCGATGGGGATTGGTAAAATCGTATCGGTATAAAGAGGGTCGTTACACTATCACTGTGTTACCTAGGTGATGGATATGTGAATGTGTATGTGTGTCCTTATAGTGGTGGTTTGGACTATGTGTCACGGCAACTAAGTGTAAAATGTGAAATGTGAAATGTGAAAGTAGTACAATGTAAAATTGTTAAGTAAATGTGTTAGCATGTGAATAAGTGTAAATCCATATGAATATGTTTAATTCATGTTAAAATAGAAAGCAAAAGGTATGTGTATTGATGTTAAATAAATAGAATCTATGATAGGTATGTTATTTATTTTGTGCAAATCCATACTTAAATTATGAGTAGTTACTTAATGATTTGAATGAGATTTAGATTTTGAAAGCATGTTGAATAAAAGGTGTAAGATGCATGTCATAAGTTTTCATGTTTAATTGTTATATTTGATATGGAACATGGACCATGTACTTCTATTTGTATGGATTTCAATGTATAGTAAATTAAATTGTTTAAAGTATGCAATATGTATTTCTCCTTAGTAAAAAGGGTAAATTGTGTAAAGGATATGTGTATGGTTGTGTTTATGGTTTGCTTGCTGAGTCTATTTAGACTCATTCTTGCTTCGACGTACAGGTGCAGGTGTCTCCACATCTTCCGAGGAGATTGTTAGGAGTGACTCCGAGCGCGAGGAGTAGCTTGTGTTGTGGAGACTTCGACATTGTACTTTTATTTTCATAAGTATGTAATGAAAAAAGTGATATATCTCATTTAGACAATGTAATTTGATTTAAAAATTTCCAATTATGTGAACTTTAACTTTTCTTTCAAATGCTATATGGACTGTGGATATTTAGTGATGATGATGGAATGAGAATAAACTTCTTATTATTTCCGCTGTAATTGTGTTGTATTTGTGTATATCTCAACCTAGTGATTAGTGTTGGGTCAATGTCCCACTGTGACGACGTCCGTTATACCGATGTGGATTGGTATAATCGTACCGGTATAAGGAGTGTCGTTACAGAGATTGGTATCAGAGACACAGGTTGAGATTGTACATGAATATATGCCATCATCTTCATAATATGCTAAGTCTTTATAGAATTGTCCACATGTGTAGAAAATGATTAATAATGAATGAAAAATAGATAAGAAAGTGGTTAGGATTTAATTAACTTAGTCTAAATGTGATTAAATTGTCTTGCAGGCTATGGCTTCTCGTGGTAGGCGTGGTGTCCCTGCTCGTGAGGACGAGCAGAGGAGAGAGGAGAGGGGTGAGCAGCAGGCCCCAGCACCTCAAGGACCTACTGTACTTCCTCCTCCACCGCCAGTAGATTTTGGAGTATTCATGCAAGGTCTGATGCAAGCCATGCAGACTCAGGCCCATACCCAGGCTGCACTCCAGGCTCAGCTGGAGGCTCAGGTTAGAAATAATTAGATAGAAGTATTTTGTTTTCATTAAAATGTATGATTGTTATGTGCTTATGTGTTATATATGTTGTTTATGTTGTGGTTGTAGCAGCTCAGGCTCTAGCTCCAGTTCCCCAGGGGCATGACCATGGTGGACCTTCCATCATGGAGCGTTTCAAGAAGATGGCTCCACCCTCTTTTAAGGGGGAGAGTGACCCATTGTTAGCGGAGAGCTGGATGAGGAGATCGAGAAAATCTTCTGAGCAATTAGGTGTGCTGAGGATGACAAGGTCAGCTTGGCCACCTATATGCTACAGGTATGTGTTAGTTGCATATGCATTTATTTTCTTTAAGTTAGATTGTCTAGATTGGTCCTTATGGAGAATGTTTTACAGGAGAGGGCCGATGTGTGTGGACCTCGTTACTGCGTACCCGATTTGAGGACGGTGCTGTCAAGGTTGCTTGGGACGAGTTCGTGAGGCTCTTCCGGGCCAAGTTTGTTCCAGAGCATATCCAGGACAAGATGGAGCAGGAGTTCCTTACTTTGACTCAGGGCTCCATGACTGTACTTGAGTACGAGGCCAGGTTTGCGGAATTATCAAAGTATGCACCTCACATAGTGGCTGATGAGCACAGGAAGGCAAAGAAGTTTGTGATGGGCCTTAAGCCATCACTGAGGTCTCTTGTGGCGTTTGACCATCGTACTCTGGACGAGGCTCTCAGCACGGCTTGTCGGCAGGAGAGCGAGATGGAGCAATATTTGGAGGAGAAGAAGGCATCACAGAAGAGGTTTGTGCCTCCATTCCAGTGGCAGGACAGGAAGAAGGTGGCGTACCAGTCACCGCAGCGTTCTGTGGCAGTGAACAGTCAGCAGGTAGCTTCCCAGCAGTCCCCCGATAGTAGGCCTAACAGCAAGAAGGAGTGCCCTCACTGTGGAAGGGCACATGGCGGTACTGAGTGCTGGAAGATGGCGGGAAAGTGCCTCAAGTGCGGGAGCAGCGAGCATCAGATCCGAGACTGCCCTAGACTTCAGTAGGGAGTCCAGCATGGAGCGCCAGTCCCAGCAGCGGCAGTAGTAACAGCGCCAACTATAGGAAGACCAGGAAGGCCTCGAGCCCAAGCTTGAGTGTTTGCCTTAGCGCGAGAGGACGCAGAGCCGACGGAGCATGTCACGGAAGGTACGGTTCTTTTCATGGGTGTGCACGCTCGGGTTTTGTTTGATACGGGTGCCACTCACTCGTTCATTTCCGAGTGGTTTGCTAGGCAGTTAGTTTTAGACTCAAGATTAGAGGCTGAGGAGTTAGAGGTTCCGTTGTCTGTGCACACACCTGCGGGTATGGTATCGACTAGGAAGTGCATTCCGTCGTTACCTGTGTGCATTGAGGATCGAGTCCTAGATAGGTGTTTCTTCTTGCTAAAGATGAAGGACTATGATGCAATTCTTAGTCTGGATTGGCTAGAGGAGCACTATCCATTAGTAGATTGTCGTGGGAAGAAGATCATTTTCCGTATTCCTGGTGAGGATGAGTTCTTACATCCATTGCCAAGGAACCTTGCGGGAAAGTTTGTCATCTCCACCATGAGGGCAATGAGCATGGTTAACAAGGGTTGTGACGCTTTTCTTGCCAGCGTGGTATTAGTACCGAAGGCTGATAAGTCACCTACCCTTGAGGAGATTGATGTGGTGCAGGAATTTCTAGACGTGTTTCCCGATGATTTGTCTGGATTGCCACCAGTTAGAGAGATAGAGTTTACTATAGAGTTGCTTCCAGGCACCTCTTCTATCTCAAAGGCTCCGTATCAGATGGCACCTGCGGAGTTAGCTGAGTTAGGGAAGCAGTTGCAAGATTTGCTGGATAAGGGATTTATTCGCCCTAGTGTTTCTCCTTGGGGCGCACCTGTTTTATTCGTAAAGAAGAAATATGGTTCACTTAGGTTGTGCATTGATTATAGAAAGCTCAACCAGGTGACGGTGAAGAACAAGTATCCCTTACCTCAGATTGATGATCTGTTTGACCAGTTGCAGAATGCATCGGTCTTTTCTAAGATCGATTTGCGGTCTGGTTATCATCAGTTGAGGATTAGGAGTGATGATGTGTCCAAGACGGCCTTTAGAACCCGTTACAGACATTGAGTTTTTAGTTCTTCCTTTTGGTCTAACCAACGCCCCTGCAGCATTCATGGATCTCATGAACAGGGTGTTTAGACCTTATTTAGATAGTTTTGTTGTAGTGTTCATCGATGATGTGTTGGTCTACTCTCCGGATGAGGCTACACACCATCAACATTTAAGGGTAGTGTTAGAAGTTCTCCGTGAGCATAAGCTGTATGCAAAATTCAGCAAGTGTGATTTCTGGATGCGCGAGGTTCATTTCCTTGGGCATGTTATCTTCGGTGCTGGTGTAGTAGTTGATCCAGCAAAGGTCCAAGCTGTGTTAGAATGGGAGATCCCCAGGACCCCATCGAAGATTCAGAGTTTCCTTGGGTTAGTGGGTTATTATCGACGATTTATTGAGGGATTTGCATCTATCGCAACTCCGTTGACTAAGCTAACCAGGATATGTTGAGAGCGTGTGTGCTGGATTGGAAGGGTGATTGGGAGCGTCATTTACCTCTTGTGGAGTTCGCATATAACAACAGTTTTCATGTGAGTATTGGTATGGCTCCATTTGAGGCGTTGTATGGAAGGCCTTGTAGATCTCCTTTATGTTGGGAGGAGACCGGTGATAGGCAGTTGATCGGTCCGGAGTTAGTTCAGGAGACTTCGGATAAGATCCAAATCATTAGGAAGAGGCTTGTTGCGGCGCAGGATAGGCAGAAGAGTTACGCCGACAACAGAAGGAAGGATTTAGAGTTCGAGGTTGGCGAGCATGTCTTTCTGAAGATTTCACCTACTAGAGGTGTTGTCAGGTTTGGCAGGCATAGCAAATTAAGTCCTAGATTCATTGGCCCATATGAGATTCTCAGACGTTTGGGAAATGTGGTATATGAGCTAGCTTTACCTCCGGTATTAGCTAGTGTTCATCCTGTATTCCACGTGTCTATGCTCAGGAGATATGTCCGAGATCCATCTCACGTCATTAGTCACAAGCCAGTGGAGATCTAGCCAGATCTGTCGTATGTTGAGCAACCAGTAGCTATTCTTGACCGGAAGGTTCAGCATCTCCGGAACAAGAGTATTGCATCCGTGAAGGTGTTATGGCGGAACTTCTCGCGAGAGGAGACTACCTGGGAGCTTGAGGATGCTATGATGAAGAAGTATCTACAATTATTTGAGTATCGTCTGTCTAACTTCGAGGACAAAGTTTCTTTAAGGGGAGAGGGTGTAAGGCCCTCAAATTTTGCCCTCTTATTTAGATGTTTGGTTGTGTGATGTTTAGATACTTTGTGTGTATGGTTATGTACATATAAAAAAAAAATGTATTCTTATGCATATTACAATAAAATAAGGTTATACATGTATGTATGCTCCTTTAATTATGTACATATGGTGCTTATGTGATACATTATACATTATATATGTGTATGTACATAGTGTGTGCATAGTAGGCTGCATTTCTGTGTTCTAGCCAAAAGACCAGTTGGCGTCAACATGCATGGGCGTGCATGGGGATGTCAGCGTCTAGATGATGGACGTTAACCCCTGGTAGACGGCCAATTATGTGGACGTCTATATCCAAGCTTGTTGTGCTTCAGATACGGAAATGTCCGCGATTTCTTCGCCCCAATTTTTGGAAACTGTCGTCCAACGGTCGGAAACCCTACCTAAATGTGTACCCAACTTCTCTTGGCTTATAAAACACCTCCCTTCGACCAGATTGAGTCCCTTTGGCTCTTTGAGAAAACCCTAGACTGGCTATGCGAAAACGACTTTTACAAGCTTTGATCTGGTGATTGTGGGCATCTTCTAGCGAACCTCTTCAACTGGAAGGAGCTCTGAGCATAGAGGAAGGCTTCCCCGACTCCGGTGTGCAGTCTACATCAACACAGAAGCCGGATCGAGGGGAGATTGGAAGGCTTCTTAGCACTGGCCGAGGAGAGCATCATGGACAAATAATTCCATTTAACGATTTTTCCAAAGGCAAGTAACCCTTGGATCTCATCTATGCCCATGTCTAGTAGGTCCCATGTATTTTTACAGATTTTTCCTCGTGTCCTGGAACCCCCATTCACCATGTTTTGTGCGTTTAGTCTGCACTTTTACAAACAGGAACTTAACGACCACATCTTGTGCCGTTAAGATCTAGAGTTAGCGGCAGCAAATTGTGCCGTTAACCCATGTTGGCGGCAGCTTCTGTGCTGCCAAGTTCACCAGGTTGGACATAATACATGTTTTGATTCTTATGATCTAAATTCCGGATTTCTTGACATGAGTATATACTGTGAAAATTTTGTATGGTCATGTGCATCTAGTGGAACATGTCATGTGATTAGGTCAAAATTTCGTACCTTGTACTGGTTATTAGAATTTCTGAAATGAGATATTAAGCATGATTTGGCCTTGTTAATTCCTATTTAATTAGATGCATGTTGAATTAGGGTTTCAAAATTTACTGTGATTATATGATGACTATATCCATAAGTTAGTACTGCTGGGTGTAGCTGTAATAGTATGAAACCTGTTTAAATGAATTTGATGATAAATATGCTGAAAACCTGTTTCAATTATTAAATTAGTGTACAGATTTGGAAAATATGGAAAATTGAGCATGTGCTATATCTACTGTTTAGAACTTATTATAAAAATTTCGTACTGTTGGATATCAGTAGGTGTTATTTCTGATTTAATATAGAAAAATGACTATGTTGAGTATGTTTGATGTGATTATTTATAATTCAGTAAATTGCAGCATGATTAGACTCTTGCTATGATCAATTGTCAATTGGAACAGTAAGGTTGAAATCAGTAAATGAGAATCTATGTGTGTATTTAAAATGCATGAGTATGAAATGATTAGTACATGTGAGTAATGGGAATAAGTATAATGAAGTGTTAATGTGTAATTGTGCCGTTAATGACACTGCTACCATAGAGGGCTGTGGAACTGTATCCGTAGTAAAGTCTCTACGAGAATGTTCAATGTGTGTGAAATCCTATGGGCAATTAGGATGAAATCCTGGAGGTGGACAAGTACCACTGGTTATGGTGGAGAGTGCTTCTCTCGGTTCTGCGCAGTTAACCAAGGTCTATCACTGTGTTGCCTAGGTAATGGATATGTGAATGTGTATGTGTGTCCTTCTAGTGGTGGTTTAGACTATGTGTCTCGGCAACTAAGTGTAATGTGTGAAATGTGAAATATGAAAGTAGTGCAATGTGAAATTGTTAAGTAAATGTGTTAGCATGTTAATAAGTGTAAATCCATATGAATATGTTTAATTCATGTTAAAACAGCAAGCAAAAGGTATGTGTATTGATGTTAAATGCATGTGAAAAAGGAATAGAATCCATGATAGGTATGTTATTTATTTTGTGCAAATCCATGCTTAAATTATGAGTAGTTACTTAATGATTTGAATGAGATTTAGATTTTGAAAGCATGTTGAATAAAAGGTGTAAGATGCATGTCATAAGTTTTCATGTTTAATTGTATATTTGATATGGAACATGGACCATGTACTTCTATTTGTATGGATTTCAATGTATAGTAAATTAAATTGTTTAAAGTATGCAATATGTATTTCTCCTTAGTAAAAAGGGTAAATTGTGTAAAGGATATGTGTATGGTTGTGTTTATGGTTTGCTTGCTGAGTCTATTTAGACTCATTCTTGCTTCGACGTACAGGTGCAGGTGTCTCCACATCTTCCGAGGAGATTGTTAGGAGTGACTCCGAGCGCGAGGAGTAGCTTGTGTTGTGGAGACTTCGACATTGTACTTTTTTTTTCATAAGTATGTAATGAAAAAGTGATGTATCTCATTTAGACAATGTAAATTTGATTTAAAATTTTCCAATTATGTGGACTTTAGCTTTTCGTTCAAATGCTATATGGACTGTGGATATTTAGTGATGATGATGGAATGAGAATAAACTTCTTATTATTTCCGTTGTAATTGTGTTGTATTTGTGTATATCTCAGCCTAGTGATTAGTGTTGGGTCAATGTCCCACTGTGATGATGTTCGTTATATCGACGTAGATTGGTATAATCGTACCGGTATAAGGAGGGTCGTTACATAGTCATTCAAACCAACCCAGCACAATCATCTAGTACCGTGATCTATGCCATCCTGGGTATATAAAGTGGATGTCAATTAAGTTGGAGAGCCAATATGACATCATCCAAGGGCTTCAATTCTCATTGGAGAGGTGTCCACCACACTACTAGAAAAATCCGAATTATTGACGAATTTTTTCGACGGATCAATATCCATATCAAGAAATCTATTGGGATTCGATGGACTATTAGACCGTACAAATTCGTGATTTAGTACTATTATATAGATTGGATGGTACTATATCATACTACAGCAGTCTGAGCCGGTTAGCGCCACCTCCACTACCACCACCACCATCAACTCCAATGTGATCATTATATAATATTATGATATGAACGATGTATTTTATTAGGTCAACACCAAGAATCCGAAAACATAAGCAAAACTGTAACATCCTAAAATTTATAATAAAATATTAATATGACACTAAGAAATTGAAAGAGATAGTAAATTATACATAATATATGACCACTTACATAAAACATAATTATCTTTAATTTCATAATATTTTCATATTATTAATATAATTCTCGTACTATCTTTGATTGTGCGCACTTCAATGGGACAACATTTAGTTTCAAAAAGAAAATTCAAAATTGAAGTCACCATAATTACCAAAAAAATATCTTGATTCTAAAATTATAAATATCAGGAATTATTGATGTATAGATATTGAGATTAAGTCGACCTAATTATTTTTGACGTAATTTTTACTTGACAAAAATTAATTGAGAGTCCATGCCGGTTCAGTGGCCCCCCTCCCCCCTACCCCCCGCATTAGTTAGGTTTTTTTTTTTTGTTCCCCCCCCCCCCCCCCAACGTAGGTTGTTAATTTTTTATTTTTTTTTTTGCTTTTTTTTTCCTCCCCTCCCCCCACCCCCCGGGTTAGGTTGTTAGTTTTTTTTTCCCCTCCCCCCCTAACCACCCTATCCCTCATTTTTTTTTTCTTTTCACCTGTCCACCCTCCCTACGCATGAGTCCACTATGTTTGGTTATATATTTTATTTTTTTTTATTTCTTTCCCTTTAAATCCTTCTCTACGTAGGTATATTAAATGTATTCTTTTCTTCCTCTCTTCCTCCTCCCTTCTTTCTCGTCATGGAAGAGAGAGGTTGAAAGAGAGAGAAACTAAAGAGGGTGAAAGCACGGCTGGCCAGGGCCACTGCGAGCCCTGGCACGGTTGGCACACCTCTAGCGACGCCCACCCATGTTTCCCCCTCCTCCCCCACCTCCGGCAACCCCCCACACCTGTTTCACCCACCTTCGGTGACCCCCACCCCCTCCCTCCCTACTTCCCCTACCTATGTTGCATTGAGGAGGGGAGGAGTGCCACCACCATCGCCGTCACGACAGAGCGGGAGGGTGGGGGGGAAGACAGGGAAGGAGGGGGTCGGGGGGCGAGACGGAGGGGGAAGGGCTGATCAGAGAGCGGGGGGGGGGGGAGACGCGAGACAGAGGGGGAGGGGGAGGGTGGGAGACGAGAAAGGGGAGGAGGAGGAGGATGGGGCCGGGGGCGACCAGGCGAGATGGAGGGGCGACTGACCTAGGAGAAACCTGGGTCGGTGTGGTACATCGAATTGGCGAACTCACCATGAAAGAGAGAAGAGCGGAGAGAGAAGATAATCGCGAGAGAGAAGAGAGGGGAGAAATATTATAGAAGAGATGAGAGATATGAGTAGGGCTATCAATGGGCCGGGTCCGGGCTGGGCTTATATGAGTCCGACCCAGGCCCGACTCATCAATATGTAAGTCCAAGCCCGGCTCAAGCCCAAGGAATGTCAGGCCAGGCTGGGCCCAGCCTAATATTTTTACAAAATTGTAAAGCCCGACTAAGACCCAACAAGGCCTGAATATTTAAATAAAAATTAAATTAATAATAAAAATAATATATTTAATAATATAAAACTTACAATCTCACTCAATTAAGTAGAGTTTTGATGTTACTTATTTAATTTATTTGAAAAGAGAGTTTTTTAATTTTTAAATAAGTAAAATAACATAATTTTAACTAAGTAAAATTTAAGATTTGAAAAGAAAAAAAGAAAAGAGAACGGGTTGGGCCGGCCCACGGGCCGAACTCAAAGCCCGAGTCCAGCCCATGGACCTAGTCGGGCTGGGCTTTTAGGCCCTACTAAAAACCCATGGGCCAAAAAGAGTCTTACGGCCTGGCCCAAAATTGGGCCAAGCCTGCGGGCCTGTCGAGCCAACCCGGCCCATTGACAGCCCTAGATATGAGAGAGACATGAGAGGAGAGAGAGAAGACAATGTAGGGAGGAGGCGATCACCCAAGAGAGAGGAGAGAGAGAGAGAAGAGTGGAGAGAGAGGTGGCAAAAGATGAGAAGAGCAAAAAATGTTAGAATTGTTAATTAAATGATATCTTTGTTTAATTTTTAATGTTAATATTTATGTCACCTTTTTAATATATGTTAATGATATTGTCTTATGTGACAAGTGTAACCTTAAGGATGCCTCCGCGAGGACGTAGTGATGATATTGGTTGGCAACATAGTAGAATGCTTGAGGGGAAAAGACATTGGTTTCAATGCAATTACTGTAATATGGAGTTCCATGGGGGAGGTGTCTCATGTTTAAAGAAACACCTAGCAGGAGTTAAGGGTGTAAGATATAGTGAACTCATTTGCTGTCCGAGCGTGTCATATGATGTTAAAATTGCAATGGCACAACATTTGAGACAATCTATGGTAAAGAAGAGGACACATAGTCAGACCATGTTACAAGATGATGAAGAAGGATCCCAAGATGAACATCGGCTCCCATCCCAAACCACCAATGTCTATGTCACAATTCGAGATCCATTCGAGAAAGACATGCAGCGGGCTCTACGTGAGAGCCGGGCGGAGGCATGGGCGAGGGGTGACTCAGAATTACATGTTCGCGATGATACAGTCTCATCCTCACATCCTTCCAAACCTCCTAGCCTTCATGTTATTACACTGATCCTCCTCATCATTCAACCTCTTCCCTACCCTAAAGGAAGAGGAATATCGCTCTAGATGTGCAGGAGATTGACCCCTATTCCTTTCAGAGGGAGCATGGAAATCAAACTTGAACTGAAGACTCTTTGTAGAGCAAAGGGCCGAGATGGCAGCTAGGTAGGGTTGTTGCCAAATTTTGGCATCATTCAGGATTAGCTTTTAATGCAGCCAATAGTCCATACTATAAATCAATGGTGCAAGAGATCCAAAATTTTGGAAAGCATGTGCAACCCCCTACACCAAAGGAGCTTGCTAGTGTTTATTTGGATGCAAAGGTTGAACAATTGAAAATTTACATTGCCTCATTCAAGAAAAAATGGCAAAAAAATGGCATCACTCTCATGTGTGATGGATGGTCTAGCAGTACGAAAAGTAGCCTCATAAACTTTCTAGTGTATTGCAATCGACAAGTCTTCTATCATAAGTTTGTGGATGCTTCTAACCATATTCATAACCATCAGTATATTTTGCAGCTCATGGAGCAGATGGTAGCAGAGATTAGTGAGGAATATGTTGTGCAGGTGGTGACAGATAACAACTCAAACTACAAGAAGGCAAGGGAAAAATTGATGAAGTCACATCCTCAAATTTTTTGGACCCCTTATGCAGCGCATTATGTTGACTTAATGTTGAAAAAATTTGGTCAACTTCACTAGGTAAATTTCAAATAATATGTCAATTTTTCACATCTTCACTATGAGTCATAAAATACTGTTTTATGAATATGTAGGTTAAGCATGTCGCTGAGGCAGCACAGAACATTACACAATACATCTACAATCACACCCTTGTGCTGCGATGGATGGGAGATTTCTATGGTGGTGAGATATTGAGGCCTACCATTACACGTTTTGCGACAAATTATATTGTCTTGGATAGCCTGTTCAAGCATAGAGATGGATTGAAGCAAATGTTCAGAAGTGAGCAATGGCCATCCTCCCATTTTGCGACTTTATGCGATGGCCAGGAGGTGGAAGGCTTGGTGAACAACTCAAATTTTTGGTTGAGGGTCAGCAAGATTGTGCATATGATTGAGCCTCTTTTATGAGGTCCTAAGACTTGTAGATGGTGATAGAACACTAACGATGGGGTTGGTGTATGCGAAACTAGAGGCTGCCAAGAAGCGTATACTTGCAACATCAGCCAAATATGTCCATATGTTTATCAACATCATCAAAGATAGGTGGGATCGCCAGATGAGTAGAAACTTACATATGGCAGGTAAATAAAAATCAACCAATGTCCATAATATGCTGAAATTATCATGTATTGACATTCATCATACTCATTTGCAGCATATTATCTCCATCCTGGATTCCAACACGAGGATGAGATTGCATATCGAGACGATTTGTTGGGTGCAATAACATCGGGGGTGGATAGGATGTCCTGAAATCATGAGAAAGCTGCAGCCGCCCTTAATGAGGTACAAATTTCACCCATACTCTACAAACCGCCATTAATATGCCACTCATACTTTTACATTGCTTTCTTTACTGCAGTTAAAATATTTCCGTGAAGGAATTGGTTCTTTTGGTGACCCTTCAGTGATTGCATCCCGACAAAAGCATGACCTAGGTACATATTGTTGGCCCACTTACGGTTGGTAGTAAGGATAGCCTAGATGGGGTGAATAGGAAATGTAAAAGCACAGATAAAAATCACCACTTGAAAACTTTGGTTAGTGAATGTAATCGTCTACGATAAAGAGTAGCAATGCATAAGCAATTAAAAGAGAATCACACACATGAACACAATGATTTATCCTAGTTTGGCCCTTCCAAATAGAAGTCCTATGTCCAGTACCCAAGAAAATCTTGGGATTTCACTAACTAGGGTACAATCCCCCAAAGGATATACAAACCCCTAGCTCCCCACTGGCCCTCTACCTTTCCGAGTAGGAAGGAAACTCACTTCTGTTACAGGTCGAGAAGCCACCCTCCTATAACAAACCCCAGTGTGGTTCTGTTGGTACAAACCCTAACTTGGTCTTGCTAGATTTAAACCCCCAGCTAGGTTCTTCCCTTAACCCAAGAGGAACACTTAGTATAGTGCCTTAGTTGGACATAATCCACCAGCACCCCGCTGGCCTTCTCTTCACATAGGAAGAGGAATACTGTATACAGTCCTACAAGTCGATACAAGTCTTTCTTAGAAAAGAAAGAACATATTGAGATCTATACAAGATGAACACTAAGGAACTCAAACTTTCAGCTGACAGACTCTCCCCAGAATTACAATGATGCACAGAGAGAGTGAAGAAAGAGAGGAAAGCTTGAATGCTTGGAGCTTCGAAGACTTGAGCTCTGAAAGGTTCTCTTGAATAGGCTCGAGCTCTTCTCTCTTGAGTGTGTGTGGAGTTGGATGCTCACTGGATGTACACTCCTTGAATATTTTTCAGGTTTGCTCTCTTTTTGTTCTTCAGCCTTGCTTCATCCTTTTATGGAGCAGAAAGATAGATCCGTTTAAGTATAACCGTTGGAGTTCTTGGATCCGTTGAGACTCTTCAGCATCTGCTCTTCTTCTTCTTCTTCTATCTAATAAACATCTTCATGTGTCTAACGGATGCTAGCTTCAGTCTTAACAGATTCCTCATGTGAAAACTAGACTCCTGCAGACATTTAATGTATGGAAGAGAATGTTAGACTACAGAAGTCTTCTAACAAATAGCCCATACCTCTTATGTGCAGATGTCCACAATTTTTGCTGACATCCATATATGTTAGGTGAGAGCCTTTTTATCTAGCAGAAAGGAAGGTGTCCTTTTAGTTCTCATTTTCCGTTGACTCCTTTTCTTACCTCCCTTGATAAGATAGAAGGTACACAACATGAGATTTATTATATGGCCACCGCTATGAGATCATCCAGTAAAGAAATCACCCACGAATGGTGTCGAAATGGCGATTGAAGCATCGAAAATAGCATCTTATGGATTTGAAGACTTATTTGAGTTATTTGGCACTACAGATATTTGAAATCATGTAAACATCAAAGCATTTAAGTGTTCTTCAATCGATGTGAAACTTACCAGGAATTGATATGAAATATGATATTTGTTCAACAATCGATGTATAACTTAAAGACAATTGATATGCATAACAGCAATCGATATGAAATTATGCTTATAACACCAATCTGTAGAAATAGAGAGGAATCAATGTTTATTTAAAGATAATCGATATTTAAGACAATCGATGTTCTAAGGCAATCGATGTTTAAGTGAAGCAATCGATGTTTGAAGGCAATCGATGTTCTAATGCAATCGATATTTGATTTATAACAATAATCGATGTTTAAGATGTTCAGCAATCGATATGACAATCGATATGATCAAAACAATCAACACAGAAGTGGTCAACAATCAATATACGCTTTGACTGTGGAGAAGTCGGAGTGAGGCTTCAACTGATAGAAATGGTCATCAATCGATATCACACTTCAACTTCTTGGGAGTCGGAGTCAGTATGATATAAATATACGATGTGTGCTTAGAAAATTTTCTTAACGAGTGTGTGCCGACACCTAGGCTTAGTGTTGACACCAACTAACTAATGAGGTTTATACAATATAATACATACATGCCTTTGCTTTAACACAACAATTACAATACAAAGTAAAGTGTGTTATAATCAAATGAATTTGTTCAACAATCGATACATCAAATCGACTGGACAAGAAAACAACGTAGTCGGTCGAAGCTGAAACACACAGTCGGTCAAAGTGAACTTCGTATAAAACTTTGGATATGATGAAATTAGCTTTGTATATGACGAAGTTGGACTTCGACTGATCATGACCAAACATGCATAACGAAGTGCTAGCTTTGGATATGACGAAGTGGACTTCGGATATGACGAAGTGGACTTTGGATATGACGAAGCTAGATTCGTATATGGCGAAGTAAGCTTTGACTGAACATGATAAAACATGCATGACTAAGTTGAAACTCAGTGTAAATCTGAAGTGATAATGCAAGAATATATTAATGTTATTTATGATAATCATGAGGTTTTGTTATCACCAAATAAAAGGATAAAATATAGGAGTGGTTCAACACATACAATTTACTTATGATAGGCAAAGAATGTATAAGGACAAATATATTGTAAGTAATAATATTATTTCCTTGTGGCAGAGAGTGGTGGCTTAGTTATGGAAGAAGTTCACCAACACTTAGAGAGATTGCAATTAGAGTTTTATCACAAACTTCATCTTCTAGTCGTTGTGAGAGGAATTGGAGTCCTTTGCTCTAATTCACACAAAGGTGAGGAACCAATTGAGCCATAGAAGATTAGACAACTTGGTGTATGTGTACTATAATATGAGGCTTAGGTTGAAGCATGTGCAAATGGATGACAAAAAGGGGGACGGAGACTATGATCTGACAGACATGTCTTACCTTAGGGATGACAAAGACCCGATGGTGTCATGAGTTTATAGGTCTACCATAGAATAGGGGGAGATGGAGCTTGATGAGGAGGCTGACGATCCAGATGATCCACCCCGGCCAAACACATTCTTGTTTTCAGTTATTGAGAGGATGCAGATAGGTGGAGATGCTAGGGTTGCTGAAGATACACCTGTGACACAAACTCATCATTCAGATTCTGAAGTTGACTTAGATGATGATATTTAAGTAGGCAGTCTTACCAGAGCTGAGAGAGAGCCTACTATCCAGAGTCACTATGAGATGGAGACAACAGATCTAGATATGTTGATTCACCTAGAGCTCCCCCCTAGTCTCAGTCAGTAGCTCCCCTTCTTATCGTCTTAGGGGTCCCCCCATCTCGACCTCCATCTTTGTCTAAGTCATCTTCTACACACCGTCATGGTTCATCTCAGACCCAAGTGATACAAGTTAATTTATAATACGTCATACATCTTATTTGTTTATGTTCTTATAATGACATACTACTCTCGTAGGTATTTGTTGGTTGGTCAAGCGTTTCAAAACAAGGAATGAAAAAGGATACTTGACAAGGAGGACCACCGAAGAAATCTGGATGGACAACGAAGATTTTTTGGTTCCGAGATAAAGAAAAGGACACCAAATAACTAAGCAAGTAGGCATTGGCTTGCCCCTCCCTCATAGCTCACTCCTTGCCACGCCGGTACTAGTCGTCCGACTCTCGGAGCAACCGCTCGGAGATGCCCAAGCTGGTACGTGCATCCACGATCTGCTAGGCAATACGCTCCCACTCCTACTCCTTCTCCCATCTTCTGCGTTCACACTTCCTACGCTCCATGGTGAGCAGCACACACAACTCTGCTGCCTCACGTTGCAGATCGGGGTCACGCTGGGAAGCCTAGGTCCGCAGCTTGGATAGCTGCTAGCTCAAGACTGCCACCTCCTCCCCTGCCAAGGTGACCTGTGTGATGTCACCCTGGAGATCAACAGTCTGCACCAAAGGCAACACGTGTAAGTCACAAGCAATTCAATTTTACATATATATATCATTGTCAGAACTTACTCGTGTAGAAGGTCTCGCTCCGCGACATCAGCACGAGGAATGGCTTCCGCCAGTTGCTCCTGAAGAGAAGAGGATCTGGAGTGCTCGAGGTCATAGAGGCACCTGCAAGGTCAGTGCGCTCCACGACCGTCTGCTCGGCACGCTACACACAAAAAGCCAGGTCAGCATATGGAAAGGTAAATAAGGTCAAAGGTAAATCATGCATGCTTACCAGAATAGATAGGGCCTCCCATGCCTCGGCTAACTGGTCCTCCGTGCTCGCTAGCTAGGAATGGAGGGTCTTAATCATGACATCACGAGCATCTTGCACATGCATACATTCATGAGTCAAGCATATATGTCAATGTCAACAAGGCAAGCCGTAGACCTTGTGGTAACGCTGGAGGTAGGTGTGGCTATCCTCGGTGTTGGACTCTACCACAGTACCCCCATGCCGCTAGTCCACAAACTGCTCGGGGAAGCATAGGTAGCAATCCACCCTCTTTGTCTTCCCTCATGTCTTCCTGCCAATCCCTGGTGGCTCTACCTCCTCTAGCCATGCCTGGTGCAGTCTCAGCGTCCTCGCGGCAAGCCTCATGCGGAGAGGCTCGATCTCATTTAGGCAATGGATCCAAAGATCCTGCTCGAAACGAAGTTGACCACCGTCCACCTAAGGCTTGCCCTCGTCGGCCTTGCCTAGGTACAACTGCCAAATCACCTGCATACACATATAAACAAAGTCATATGTCACATCAATAGGAAATGCAGGAAAGAGGTTAAGTAAGTGCGTACCAGTAATGCCGGGAAATCCCTAATGTCACTGCGTAGAGTGTCCAGCTGCAAGGAAAAGGAGGCCATCGTCACCACAGGTAGCCACCGTCTCGCAAGAGGTAGTGCGTCTAGTCGCACCTCAGTGGCCCTCCCTAGTGGGAAGTAGTAGTAGCTCCACACCTACATACATGAGCATATTGATTACTTATCTAACAAGTTTAATGCAGAATAAAATAAAGAGTTATGGAGGAGTGCGTACCTGGAGAAAAGGGGCAAACCCACCCACGGTGGTCTCTCTGCCTATGCCACTGGAGAGGTCAGCAAAAGTGTGGGCCAGGAAGGCTGCACCCCAGGCATAGTCGTTGACTCTCTCCGGGTCGGCCAAAATTTCCAAGAACTAGTAGTGGATGTCGTCCCCCATGGTCCCTAGCAGCATCTTCCCCAAACATAGCACCAGGAACCTCCTCAGGTCCTGATTTGCCCTCTCCTCATCCTGGGGTCCTAGCCGTACACCGCCCTGGCCAGCCCCATTGCTCGCTGCATAAACTCCTGTAGCAACTCCTCCCCTGACTGCCTCACTCCCCTTAGTCCCAAAATCTCCAAGTGCTCTACTCGGTCGACCATCCTCCGGTCATTGAGGTCGTCCACACCTGCCGACTCCAACCCCAGCAGGTCCTGTGCAAACTCGGTGTAATCTGCGTAGGTGACTCCCGTCACCGCCTCCCCGTCCACTCGAGGCCGGTGATCCTAGCTACATCCTCTAGAGATGGCACCATGTGCCCTAAAGGCATTAGGAATGCTCTTCTGACCCGATCCCATCACTCCCTCAGAGCCTGAATGAGTGAGCTATCAACATAGAACGAATCTATATCCAATATTGGCCCAAATCTCATCACCCTCACTTTCTCCCTCTAGAAGGACTGGAGTCCACGGTATGCCGCTCTCACCAGCAGCCAGTGGATTCGGGGCCTCATGATCCCCTGCATGCAAGAAAGCCATGAGGCACAGTAAAAATAACTCGAATAGGTCAAAATAGAGTCAATTTCCATTCCTCGGGTAGCCCAACTGAATCGCGACCATTTTAGAGGTCGCGGTTCAACTCTTTGAACCGTGACGGTTTCAGCCGTCACGATTTGTCCACTTGAGTTGTCGTGATTCTCACTTCCATTTTTCCCCGGCCCCGACTGCCACCACCTCCTCCTCCCTTCTTACAAACCATAGTTTGGATTGGCGAAGGTTACCACATTACCGTGTGAGGGTGCATGCCAGCCTCGGCACCCTCACCGGAGCCTTCCCGCAGGTGCCTCCGCTGCCACTTCCTCCTCTTCCTCTGCCACCGCTGCCAGAGCTCCTTCCTCCACCACCGCCGCCGGCACTTCCTCTTCCATCGCCATCAGCTCGTTGACCATCATCCTCACTGTTGTGGTCGGTGTCTCCCCTTCCTCCATCACCATCGCCGCCCTCCGAGCTTCTCTCTCCGTCGATGTAGCCCCCTTTCGCCGACGCTTGGAGGTGGCAAGTTTCGTAATCGAAGAAGCTTGAGAGAGTGGAGAATTGAGAGCGGGGCAAGACTTGAGAGAATTGAGAAAATAGAGAGCTCGAGAGAGATTTTCGAAAAAGAGCAAATGGAGGGGATCTCGGGTGTTTTGTTCAAACAATTTGAATTTGATTGAAACACGACGAGTTCAAGCGTCGCGCTTATTAAGGGCTTAATTGATATGCGACGGACTATATGGTCATGATTCAGAGTGTCATCATTGCCCCAGGTGCTAAGTTTGAGGAACAAATTTGAAGTTTAAGATACAATTTAAATTGCGATGGGGATGGTGGTTGCATTTAATTTGAAAAGTGACTCTTCGGTTGGTCGCGGATAATGAAGAGAAGTGCGACGTCTATGTCTGTCGCGATTCCTAAGGGTCCACCCGAGCTTTGCAAATTGAGGTAAATCACATTGTTTTGATGGATGCAATCATTGTACACTTTGTTTTTGGCCAAAATAAAAGATATTGATCATTTTTATTGAGGAATTTAATTTCTGTGCTTACAAACGACAACTTTTGGCCATGGTATTTTTAGCTCTCTTACATATGTCATCCATTCATCTTGAGTCTCCTCTACTTTTGGGACCGGTCTCCTATAAGCGCATACCTTCCATAGTGCTTTAATCGTGTCTGCCTCCTCTCCGTCGCCATTGGTTCTGAGCTCTCTTTGCTTGATCAGAGGAAGGTGTGACGACCCCTCAAAGATGCGCCTAGGGTCCTAGGGAGTTCAAGGTGAGAAAGGCAGCGGTGTGCGTTGTAAAGCACAAATTCGGTTGCCCCAATGAGCCATAGTTCCACACTGGATCCACAAATCCTTGGCTAGAAGAGGTTTTGGAACACAAGTGAAGGCGTTTTGTGGCATGCTTCGGAGATGATCGTGCCAATCTACCGGTGTCCTGAGCTGAGCTGAGGCACGCGATTAGCAACAGGCCCTTCTAAGCTGACCAAGCTATCCATCTGTCAGAGTGGACTTTTGAAAAGGATGCAGGACGAGCTTGTTGCCTCATTGTTCACATCAAATTTGAAATGCAACTCAATCTAACATGTGAATAATAACTTGGATCCGTAAGGAGGCTTACCTAAGTTCGCCGCCGTAAGTCCACTGTAGAGATAGGCTCGCATCGCCGCCCCAATCTCTTGCCTTCCCATATGCCACATACTGCACTCATGTTCTCCTCTTCAAGAACATTGTCCATATATGGAAAGAGGAGTGCTCCCGCAAAGCATATGGCGAAGCCTTTCATCACCTTCTCAAGCTTCTCGTCATCTTCCGCCTTTGGCAACTCTTTGATCGTCCAAATTGTCAATTTTTGCAAGTTGATCCCTTTCACATCTTGGACATATTGGGCCGCCCTTCCGCTCCCCATGAAGTTCTCTAGCACCTCCTTGCTCGTAATTCCTCTTGGCATGATCGTCATGTCATCTTCATCACCTCTTTTCATCGGCTTCAAACCTAATAAAATCCCAACTTCTTCCAATAGGATAGTGGCTTCAAAGGTTTTGAAAATGAAAGTGTGGGTTTGTGGATGTCAAAGTTCAACTAGAGCACCCATGGCCGCCCAATCAAGGTGGATTTCATGATAACGCTTGGCATGGATGGCTAAGTTCTGGAAACCCCATTAGAGAGGATGGGTTTCATGTCAATGCTAATGAAAGCGGTTAGTTGTTCGAGCCAAGGTAGCTTCATGTATCTTCTAGTGCCTGGGAAAAGTGGGTAATCCTATGGAGAAAATGAAAATAAAAATTGGCCATGAAGGTGGTGCATGCATAGGTTGGATGGGTTAGTAGTAACATAGTCATTAGAGTATGAAGATAAGATGGATCGGCCATGAAGAAGTTGGAAGAAGAAAAAAAGAAATAAAAAAGAGAGAAAAACAAGGGAAAGAGAGAAGAACATCATGAACAAGAACAAAAGAAATAAAGAATAATAATGCATCAACTCACCAATTTGGCTTGAATTGATATGCAAATATGTCCTCCCACCTTGTGCAATCTCTAAAATCACCAACTCTTTGTCTCTTGGATGGAGGAGCATCACCTTGATCCATGGCTTCTTCACTTCAATCTTCCTCCTTTCTTCTTCTCCCTTGGTAAGGCTTGATTCTTGAGCTTTAGAGAGTGCCAAATGCTTGGAAAGGGCAAGGAGAGGGGTGTTTTATAGCCAAGTCCTAAGTCCACTAGAACCATGAAACAAACAAGTAAATTTAGCTTCGGGTGGAACTTGGAGCATTGATGTAAATCGCGACGGGCACAAATGGTGAGATTCAAGAGCCTTACTCCGACTCCCACTGTGACCGTGGAAACTAATGTGTGACTGACCAAGTCGTCGCAATTCAAGTACTTACACGACCAGTCAACTTGTCGTTATTTACAAGCATCATTAATTCATTGTTGTGCTTTTATATCTATGCTTATCATTGTTGATCAGTCTTTGAGCGCAAATCTGGATACACATCTTTTGCTGTGAACTTCATGCCTATGTTCAACAATTTGTGGTATCACCCTTCTTGCATCTATACTATATAATATACTTTATTAGAGCATATCAAGGATCTTGAGGCTCTGATGAATCTGAAGTTTGAGTTCCCATTCCTAAAAAATAATGATAATTTCAGAGAATTCTTAGACTTGAGGATAGGCCGTTACGCTTTGCCCAAAGAGGAGGACAAACCCTCACCTGGAAAACTTGGTGTCCTGGCTTAATTCAGCATCGTAACAATATTATCCTTGATTATTTTATATTTTCTTTTGTTTTAATAATTTTCTTTTAGCCCAACATGCATCATATAGGACTTTGAGTCTATTACTGGAGAATTACATAATTAATTGAGGAGAGTCACTTATCCCAAATTCTAATTAACATGATATATTTCATTTCGAGTCAAGTAATCAATTCATCTTGTTGACGTTTCCAAATTGTCTTTTGAGAAACCCCCCTCATTTTGGATTCCTATATCAATTCATCTGTTTTTCCCATAGATCCACCTTGGCTGCAGTACGTCCACAAGCTAGTAAATGCTCCCCAATGGTGAAACTTGTTGGATTGTGTTTGTAGGTACTTCCCCTACGCTAGAAGTTGATATCTCTCCTCCTTCGTGCCCACATGCACACCCTTTCTTTTCGTCCAAACAATGGGTTATCTCTAAGCCACTTTATCTTGAGCTGAAGAACAACTCCTATCATATGTATTTGAAGGCGTGTCTCATCACACCTTGACGTCTACTTTTCAGTCATTTCACTTCACTCCACTAAATTCATTTCATTCCATTGCTTTCGTTTCGTGTCTTTTACATTCCACTTCCTTGCAAAGCAGACACCAAGGCGAGACAGCTGTAGACACGCCAAATTTGACAGTATACTAAGTAAATTTCATGTTATACTGCAATGTCTCAAAGTGTCTCTCTCCAATTAATCATATGAGTAAATTTTCCTATTTTTTGAATTTTTTATAGGATTTTTATGATGCGTTATGGGGGGGTCCTATAAGAAAGGTTAATTCACGACGAGATGAGTGGTCGCATTTCAAATCGAGTGGTTAAGAGTAAATCATTTCAATTAGGACATCGACTACCAAATCTGTGTCAGGTCAGGTCGTCGCATTTCATACAATTGATTGAAGAAGACTGAATCAATTGAACTTGAACATCGATTGCCAATCTGCGTCGGTTCAATCCGTCGCGTTTCACACAATCGATGGTGACGAGGACTGAATTGATAAACATCGATTGCTGAATAATGATTTGCGATGGGTTAACCTGACGTGGTTTTAGTTCTGATTCCAATTGGTTCAATTGGTCTTATTTTAAACGAGTATGTTCAAGTCGTTGCAGTTAAGAGTTTTTATATTCAAAATTTGACAATTTTCTGAAATGGTTTTTACAAAGTTCTTATTGCTAAATAGATATGCGTCCACTCAGGTTGTCGCGATTATGACCTTCCTTTATTCATAAGATCGATTCCCAGTAAAAAGGATTGATTCCTTCCAAAAGCATGATAGGTAATGTCGTCACGATTCAAACTTTCCATTTACAAAATTTGGAAAGAATCCAATCAATATTGGAAGTCTTCATAAGTGTGACGATCCTTGTGGTCGCGTTTCTTAATTTCTATGTTTCAACTGAGTCGAAGTATGGAAGTCTTTTAAACACGATGACTTAGGTTGACGCGGTTCATATTTAATGGCGACCACTGTGTCTGTCGCGATTCACATTTTTACCCTTATAAAAGGACCCCCCGTGGCCATATTTTTTAAAAGAGAGCATCCAAGAGTATTGGGAAGCCCTGCTGCGTTCCAGAGCATTCAAACTCCGAATTTTGAAGAGAAGAGCCTTTCAAACTTGCTTGAAGTGTTCTTACATTGAAGAGGCGGTGCTGTCGGACTTGCAAGCTACATTGGAGCATGGAGAGGAGTGTTCTTCATCTCAACCTCTGCTGCACCTGGGCCATCTCAGATTTCTTCTTCTCCTTTTACTTGTTTTCAATTCTCTTCTTTAGTGCATGCATCTAATCACAATTTCTATTCCTTTGGTTCTATCATCACACAAACCATTTGATTCACACCCACATTCTTAGGGGTTTTAAAACACCACCACAAGGTGGTTCAAGCCCATGCAAACTTTCTTTTTGTTTCTTTTGGATTTGATGCTACACAACTTGGTCTAATCATTACTTTCATTTATTGTTTGTTTGTGTCTTCCTTTGCAAGGTAACAAAGAGATAAAGTCTTCTTCACTTGCCGGCCAGTTGGAGAAGTAAGAGTCAACCCCACCACTCAACTCCGCGATCTTCGAGTGAAGGCAAGTAACCTATCATTCTCTCTCTCCTTTGGTATCTACGTATACTTGGCAATCACACTCCATCTATAGTGCACACACGCACTCCTTCTCTCTCTATATCATCCCACCATCCATATTCATATTTATCTCTTTTAATTCTCCTTTTCCACATTATTATTATATTCTTTTTTTATTTTTCTTTATGGAGTTTTAACCACGTTCACAACGGCGACTGCCGACGTTCCGGTACGATCCACGCCCATGAGCAGTGGCCATCGTCGTTCACACAGACGGCACTAAAAGAGTGTAATGGGCAGAAAATGGTCGAAGTGTTTGCTCTCTACTACAACCTGAGAAGAAACAGGAAGCTCTGGCTAGTGGACGTGTATGAACCTGCAAAGGAGGAAGAGCATCAAGAGGTCCAGTTGCAAAACCAGAGTGAAACCGTACAATGCTTAAGTTAGAACAAGTTCTTAGAGGGAAGTCTGCAAGAATCTCTGAGGAGATGTTTTTGGGTACCTCTGCATTGATGGTTTTGGTTCTCTTAAGTAGACAGGGGCCAAACGGTTTCCCCGGTGATTCACCGTAACGACATACTAATGTTGAAGTGTCCTTGGTGTGAGAAGTTATGTTTAATACCTTGATCCTCACTGAACCTCACAAATTCTCTGTTCTGAAATTCTCCTCCATGATCGACGTTAATCCAATTATACTGTACTTCTGATCCTTCTAGATTAACTTGCTGAATTTTAAAAAGCCTTAAATGTGTCATCTTTATGTGCTAAGAATGACACCCATGTGAACCTTGAAAAATCATCAACAATTACAAACCCGTACTTCTTTCCTCCCAAGCTTGTTGTAGACATTGGTCCAAATAGATCCATATGAATTAGCTCCAAAGGCTTAGTGGTGGTGACAATATTTTTTATTGAAAGAATTCTTTGTATTTTTTCTTTAGCACATGGTTCACAGACTTTATCACTGTGTATGTTGATTCTTGGCAATCCTTCCACTAACTCATACTTAATTAATTTTATGATCACATCCAAGCTAGCATGACCCAACCTTTTTGTGCCATACTTCTACATTGTGCTTTTGTTGCTGCTAGATATACATCTTGATTCCTCAAATATTCGAGATGTAGGACATATAGATTCTTCTCCCTATGCCCTTCAAAAATAACTTCTTCATTTTGATGATTAGACATTTTGATTCTATGAATTTCACTTGATGACCTTTGTCACAGAGCTGGCTGATGCTTATCAAGTTATGCTTCAGTCCTTTGACACAGAGCACTTCTTCTATTAAATCCTTGTTCTTGTTGCCTACTGTTCCACATCCGATAACAGTTCCCTTGCCATTATCTCCATAGGTGACTGATCCTTCAGAACTTGATGACTTGAATAAGCTTTTATCAACTGTCATGTGTCTAGAGCATCCACTTTTCAGGTACCACTTGCATGCTCTTAGACCTACCTGCAAATAGATCAATGAGTTTTAAGTACCCAAATCCATTTGGGTCCTGAGTGGTTAGTTCCAATTAATTCTCTTTTGGGAATCCATTTAAATGTTTTGTTGTACATGTGTTCTTCGTATGACCAAGTTGTTACAGTGTGTACAACAAGTAATATTATTTGAACACTTGTTTACTCTACTATGTTTTTCTCTTTTTATTTTGTTTATATATGATTCTTTTCAGCTACGAATCTTGGCAATGGGTAATTTTCAAAATATATTGTGGTTTCTTCATTTTTTGGAGGTTATAACCTACTCCATATTTTTCTTACCAGATTTTCTTGCTCTTTTTAATATTAATGAGGATCTTTCATTAGTTAATTTTTCAATATTCTCTTAAGTAATCATTTTCTATTTTTAGAGTCTCTATTTCTTCCTTAGTGTATACTTAATGTTTTTGTTTTTCTAGGCTTAATATTATGCTAATTTTTCTCTTTTATATCTTCATACAACAAATTATTCTCATGCTTTAGTGATTCAACCTTTTTATATTTGTCATTTTTCAGATTTTAAGTCTGGATTGCTTAAAATATATCTTGGATTTATCTGTTAAAATAACTTCAAACAGAAACACTAAACGCAGATGTTAGAGTAAGTAAGCAGTGGATAAGAAGATAAAAGTAATCACACAATGCAAGAGAGTTTTATCTTGTTTCGGCCCTTCTAAATAGAAGTCCTACATCCAGTCCCAAGCAAACCTTGAGATTTCACTAACCCAGAGTACAATCCTCCTTATGGACACTTACACCACCAGACGTAAGTTGGTCTTCTCTTCAAACCCGAAGAGGCAGTACAACCACCTGTAGCATAGGTCTTCCCTTCAACAAGGGCAACAAAACACCTACCCACAACAAGTCTTCTCTTCGCACAGGAAGAGGCAGTACAACCATCTGTAGCAACAGGTCTTCCCTTCAACAAGGGGAACAAAACACCTACCCACAACAGGTCTTCTCTTCGCACAGGAAGAGGAACACTCTGAAAGAGGGTTAAAGGAATGGCCCCTAGATCAAGCTATACAACAAAGCCTTGCTTGATCTGTGGCGCAAACTGAGAGAGAAAAAAATAGAGATGTAATGCTACTCTCTTAGAAACAACAAGCTCTCAAAAGAAAAATCAAAGTGAAGCTTCAGGAGAGCTCAGAGTAGATGGACTTAGAGTAGGGCACACTGCTCTTCTAATGGATGTGAAGGCTGTATGTATCCACGTGTGTTGCTTGTTGGGATCTCTTGTTCTTCACAACCTCATCTTCTTATAGGCATTCCTGCTTTCTTAAGATTTAACCGTTGAGATATCCGTTGTCTCTCATTTCTTGATGCTCGTTTCCATGCAGTTGCAGTAGGTCTTACGTTGTAGAAACATGTGACTATCGGAACCTACAAGCATTAAATGCTAAGAGAGAGAGATGTCTTTAGTGACAGCCAACGTTCTGAGTAGGTGCAGAAAGATGTTATATTCAAATAGATATGTTCATTCTATCACCATATAAAGCATAATAAGACTTGTTATAAAGATGGCAAACCGTAAAGCACTTTCTGCAAAGGAGTTGTGTCCCTGACTAACCAAGCCACAGATAGATATCTTAGAATACTTACATGAGAAGATGTGCTCCAAATGGCGGGAAACCGGAAATACTTAGAATCAAGAATAAAAACTCTCTTGCATTGTGTGATGCTTTTTTTCTTCTTATCCACTGCTTACTTACTCTATACCTGCGTTTAGTGTTTCTGTTTGAAGTTTTTTTAACGATAAATTTCAAGATATATTTTAAGCAATCCATTCACCCCCCCTCTGGACTTGCACGTGAGGAGTCACATCACGACTCGTCCGTTACTGTACGCCCTCGGAGAGGTAGACCGATTGATTGGCAACGGGAGGCTATAACTGCTGACAAGGTGACTTCCTAGCCTATTCAGGAGGCAGACATCGAGGATTCGAGGTCAACCGGCCAATGCCTCCCCGAGAAGTGCTTCCAAACAGGGGTGCACTCGAATCCTTTCGGTGCTCCCAGGGACATGTGGAAGAATCCCAAAAGCAGAGAGCAAAACGAGCCATATTGGGCTTATGGGCCTAGGAAGCCAGATATCGCCTCCTCACATGGTTATGGAATTGACATTTAGATCAACTATTTTAGGGTTATCTCTAAGTTGTCTAGACATGACTTGGTGATCAGACTGCCTAAAATGAAATTTGAAAAGTGATAAAATATGTGAGACTTGTGCGAAAGGCAAACAAACCACATATCTTTCAAAAACAAGAATATTGTCACTTCTGCATGCCTATTAGAGCTCTTGTACCTTGATCTTTTTAGACCCACTAGAACTTCAAGTCTTGGAGGTAAATCTTATGATTTTGTTATAATTGATGATTACTCCATATTTACTTGGGTCTTATTTTTGGCAAATAAATATTGTGCTTTGATGTCATGAATTGTAGCATAAATTGCATGAATATAATCTTGCTTGTTGCATGTATATAATTGAAACATATCTCTCTTGATTTTCATGAAAAATCTTCTAGATAGTAATTAAATGCTTTTCAATGGTCTCTTTTTTTTATCTTTTTTTTTTTTAAGCCAAGAAAGGCCAAATTTTATTAATAAAAGAAGATTGTAACAACCAGAGCGAAACCAAGTGCAGAAACAGCAAAATAAAACCAATCTAAAATTCCATGGAAGACCTATCCCATGAGTGAGTTCGCCGAAGAACTGCCCGAGGACGTAAGCCTGGACGTCGCGAACAACGCTCCATGTTTTCTTCATCCGAATCCATCTCAGATAACTCTTGATCCAATCGAAAGTCAGGCATGAAAATATTCTCCGCTTTAGCAAGGTCAGCAACGGCCAAAGCCTTCATACGTATAAAGTTGGAGATTTTCAATGGTCTCTTTACGTAGCTTCAAAATTTCAATAAATATCACTCTTAGAAGACCATCTAATGACCTTCTTGTGGATTAACAAGCTTCTATAAAATGATCTTCCAGTGATAAAAGTCTACTCTTCCTTATGAGAAATTGACTCTATCAAGTTTCATCCTTGAGTGTGACCTTGTAATGTTCCTCTTCATAACCCAGTCTAGTTACACCGACTCTCATCGGTTAGATGAATGGCTATATAGCGGGAACAATCCGAACAAAAGCGATCTCAAAGTGGAATATTACATGATAAAAGAAAATGATAGCGAAAGCAAATAATATCCATCAATCTTATTAAAATTTACATTTCATAAGATATAACCTGTGTGGCCTATAACTCCAATGGAATGTGGGGATCAAAGTATTGCTCTAAGAATGGGAACCCTGTATCAGATCCAAACACAATCAACTAATGTTCTCAAGAAACACTAGAGACTTCCATCAATCCTCTCTTGCTTTTGCTTTTTGTTGTGACTTAAGTAATGAGAGAGTTTTCCCATGGAATAGATCTCGAGGCCCCCTAAATGTTTTATGTCACTTTCTTGAGTCAGTCTACGACTAGAAGTGACATTGGCTATTTCCAAGTTTGGATTCTGTGGTCATCTTTTGATCAAGAGCATATTATGAGAACATAGCATCTTCATATTGTACCCCTAAAACTTCTATCATATGAATTCCTATCGTAAAAGGCCAATTTTTAACATCTATCCTTTTTCTCTATTTATGTGCCCAACTTGTGACTTTCAATATGATTATACAATGCTTGAAAATATGATTATACAATGCTTGAATTAAGTATTTTATTTTGTATTAGCATGCAAGAATGTTATTACTTGAAGAAGAGTCCAATCAAGCGCATTCTAATTCTCGGAAAAAACATACTTCTACATGTTAAAAATGAAATTCAAATGATATTCCCATCCTAAGAATAGAGAATGAACTAATTCTAGGGGTTTATTTTGTTAACACCTATGAAAGCTGGTAAGAGATTCCTACTGAAACATGTGCCATAAATATTAATTTCCAAAAAAAAAAAACCATTTGTATATATCCTCCTATCATGAACCTGAGGCAATATAGTTGGGTGCAAATGAAAATCTTTGTTAAAGAGCCATGTTCTGTTCAAATTTCAAAGTTACATGTTTTGATATCAAGAGAGTTTCTTTGACGGACTCCCGTTAGTTGCCTCGTGATCCTAAATGAGTCGTGTAAATGCTTCCAATTCAGCTGATGGTTATCGACTCATTTGTGAGCTGCCAAGGAACAAACGTTAATGAAAAAAAAAAACAAGGTATGCCTCACACGGCATGCATATATTTTAGAACCAATAATTAAATCAAATATTTTATAATTATTTTTCCCACAAACAAAAGAACTTTTTCTGTAGGTGTGAACAGAAACCGGGCCCAGCAAGCCATCTCCCTTTTTGCTGCTAGACCTTGTTCCACGGATGGTCCGCCGAGTTGTTTTTGGCCGGAAGCAACATGGAACCTCACCATCCCCCTTCCAATTGGCCGCGGTCTGGATGTTTTCGCGCTTTTTTGGTCCAACCTCTGAAGTCGTATCCGCCATCGTTAACTTTCAAAAGTCGCAGATCTCCATTTCTGACCGCTTGCGCGCTGACGTGGCACGTGAGTTTTCGCCACCGCCTTTTTTTTTCTCTTTCTAGAAGGGCTTATATATCCAGTGGCGTCATTAATGTGATAGATTATTATAATATTTACTTTTTATCATTTCTTAATTAAATTATCTGAATCAAAATATATCAACATGATATACTCGATTTGACTCGTGTTATGAAAGATCAATACATCGATCGCATCACACAGTCAATTTTAACGGCAGTAATAGAGATCAACCCATCAAGATCCACTGAGCCACATCTCATCTACCGATCCTCTCGTGATAAGCATGCGGTGCAGATGTGATCACGAGAAATAAAGATTTATAGTCTCGTACTAAAGTGATTAGGATAAGCACTAGTCTCTCATGGTAAGCGAATGGCCATCATTAACGAAAGACAATGATTGACTGGCGATAATTGGCAACCTTAATCGGGTTAGAAAATATTGATTCTCAACTGAAGATTATTATTTTTAACACCTTGACTTAATAATATTGTATTTGACTACAAATAGTCCATTTTTAATTGAGAAGTACTCACTTTTGACTTTGACCCCTCTCGCGCCATCGTCACCCGCACGTATACTTGTTGCACCCGAGGTGGGCTGTCTAGATGGATTACACTATCCCATAACTCCCTGGACTACAACTACGGGGTTGTGACCACTAAAGGATATGGAGTATCTCGGATTATCCGTTAAAACACCAGAGTCATCTATCTGAGATTAAGCTCTCGTATTTTACACGTAAGTCTGGTGCGATCTTTAGAGCAAACTTAATTTCAAAGTTAGAATGGTCTTATATAGATAGGAAAATTAATAAGATGTGCAAAAGAAATTCCTTATTAACAGAACTAGCCTTTCCAAGAAGATTGAACATTTATGAGGTCTATATATATATATATATATATATATATATATAATAATCCACCCACACACACAACTCACCCATTAAAGTGGTGACAAACTTTTTCTATGCAAGGTGATCTAAGATTTTGATTGTACCTCTCCTTGTAAGTGCTGAATATAGATGACAAAATAAAGGCAATATCATATCTAGAGCCAACTCAAAACCTAATAAATACCGGACAAATGATTTTCCTAATTTATCGTCCCTTTAGTCTTTATAATTAGGTTTTATACCGCATATCTTGACTATATAACCATGAACTCAAGAAGTTTGACTTTGTTCCTTAGAAGCACGTTCCGTTGAAATTAGAATTTTTTTGTTCCTAACAAATATATATATATCTACTAAACATTAGATTTCTCCAATTCAAACCTATGTAACGAAAAATTAAAAGTAAAAGATTAAAAATTTAAACTAAAGCAAACAATAATAAGAAGAACTATAATGACAAAGAAACATAGAAAACACGTACCGTGTAGGATGGCGGGCAGCCGAAGGAAACACACAAAGATGGTCGTAATCGCTTCATGCTCTCCGTACGTTCTACATTTGAACGATTCCTTGTTCAAACCCAAACCTGCCTTCAAGGATGCGGCACCAGTCTGGCCCCTTTCCCACCACCCCGCACCAGGAATCCGGACTGAAACTTCCTTTCCAATATGCCGTAACACCAAGTTCCCAAAACCAAGATGGTTCTTTTTAATGTGCAACATTATGGACATAGAGTCAATACTAGCCCTTGATTCCAAAAGATAGAGCCCTTTTGGTTCATTATGGAACGCCAAGAGCGGCTTAAGAACTTATTCGGAGATTCCCTCCTATCTCAAGATTGTCATCCTAGATAAAACCGATTTATGGGGTGACACACTATGGTTGACCTCTTAGGATAGTATGTCGAAAATGTGCTCAGGTGAGAACTTATGATATCTCGAAAATCTATCACAACCATCGGCACGATGTCTCGAAAAAGTCTATCATGGCTCCTGGCACGATATCCTGAGAAAGCCTATCATGCCCTGATGACCAAACCTTCCCATATAAAATAATTCAGTTATTTATATATATTAATTTTGATGATTAACAAAATAGTACTAATGAATTACTTGAGCTTTGAGAACAGGAAATAAAAGAAAAATGAAAGTTAACTGTCGTAACGATTTCTTTAGACCTCGTAACGATTTCTTTAGAACTCGCAACGACTCTCTAGCCGTAACGATTTCTTTAGACCTCGTAACGATTTCTTTAGAACTCGCAACGACTTTCTAAGGCGTAACGATTTCTTTAGACCTCGTAACGATTTCTTCAGATCTCATAACGATTTGCTTTGTGCAACGATTTGTTAAGAGTTCTCGTAACGATTTCTTTGAAACTCGTAACGACTTGATAGCTGTAACGATTTCTTCAGTTCTCGTAACGATTTCTTTGAAACTCGTAACGACTTGATAGCTGTAACGATTTCTTCAGTTCTCATAATGATTTCATCATTATAATTTGATAATGCTCTGTCATAACGATTTGTCTGTTATCGTATAACGATTTCATAAGTCATCGGGAGTGTTCATATCAACTTTCCTGCTGTATCAGTATAAATTTTTTTTTAATAGCGTTGAAAAGTCAAAGTCATATCTCGTCTGTTGACTGCTACGCATTAAATGCTCTCTGATCGTATCTCCCATGCATGCAGACAATATCTTCCATTTTTATGCTACTCTGTCTACGTCCTTTTTAGACAGAAAGGAGCTTTGCTATATATTGCAATATCTGTTCCATCTGCAACTAACAATCGACGACAGTCCTAGCTGTCCTCTATTTATTGTTGATATGCTCGCAGATATCTGACAAGACTCATCTGTACAACGTTGGATACAAGATACAAGATTCTAAAACATTTTTCTGGCGTGTACTAAAGGATAAAAGACTGAAGATCAGAAGCTTCCTTGGTGACCAGTCTAACGTACACCTGGATGAGAGACAACGGTTCTCTTAACGTTCAAATTTCAAGAAGAAGCTTAAATACAAGACTCAAGACTGAGAAGACATATATACATATAGAAAAGAGACAACATCATTAAAAAGTGTGCAACACCAATTCTTCTAGTCTTCGGAGTTCCAAGCAAGAGCAAAGCGTCCATTCCAATTGTTTTCCGTAGCTCTTTTGCTCTCAGTGTTCATAGAAGAAATTCTTGTGTGAGAGCCAGTGTAGTCCTTGGAGAGGAACCCTGTTAAATCCTTTTCTCTCTTGAGGCTCGTCTGCTTCAGCTTGCAGCTAGTTCAACTAGTGTCTGAAGCTGTTCTTAAATTTTCTCTTCATTGGTTTGTTCCCTCTGGACGAAGGAAGACCTGGTGGTATCCAGGGTGGTTGTTTTTCCCTTCAGGTTGAAGGAAGACCAGTTGAGGCTGGGTGTAAGGATCTGTGAGGGGATAGTACCCTTGTTAGTGAAATCCTGAGGCATTGCTCAGGGACTGGACGTAGGTCTCCTGTGGAGAGGAGTTCCGAACCAGGATAAAAACCCTTGTGTCTTGTGGTTGTGCTTATGTGCGTTTGCTGTCTTATTTTGTCAACTCTAACGTTTGTTTAAGTTGTTGTGTAATCCTTTTAGTGAACAGGTTTTAATCAAAGATCAAATTTTTAATAACCCATTCACCCCCCCTCTGGGCTAGCTAGCTGGGCAACAAGTGGTATCAGAGCAAGTCTCTTCGACAAGAAGAAGATCCAACGATCTGAAGAGCAAAGATCAATGGCAGCCCAAGCAACTTCGAAGGTCAGTCAGTCAACAGGCCTCCCTTGTTCGATGGAGAAGATTACACCTATTGGAAGACAAGAATGGAGTACTTTCTACAAGGCCATGATTATACAATATGGTCCATTGTAGAAGAAGGTGATCTTCTAGTCACAAATGCTAAGGCTCAGTGGACAGATGACGACAGAAGAAGAATATCCCTAAACTGCAAAGCCAAGAGCATCTTTGCTGTGCCCTCAGCAAGAAAGAATTCAACAGAGTTTCAGCCTGCAAATCCGCAATGGAAATGTGGGAAAAGCTCAGGATTACTTATGAAGGGACAGACAAGTAAAGGAGACAAGAATCGATATTCTTGTAGCCCAATATGAAAGGTTCCAGATGCAGCCAAGTGAATCCATAACTCAGATGTTTAGCAGATTCACAGATATCACAAATGGATTAGCTGGATTAGGTAAAGTCTATGGTGTACCAGACATGGTCAGGAAGATACTCAGATCTCTGCCATCCTCATGGACTCCAAAAGTAACAGCCATTGAGGAAGCCAATGATCTGAAATTAATGTCATTGGAAAAGCTAATAGGATCTCTCATGGCTCATGAGATAAATATGGAGAGATTAGGAGAATCCTCCAGCAGAAGGAAGCAATCAAATGCTCTCAAGGCGAATGATGAGATATCAGAAGAATCTTGGATAACAGTGAAGGTAGCAAAGACAGTGATGATGAAGAAGCCATGCTGTCTCGAAGACTTCAGAGAATATTAGCAAAGAAGAAGAAGTATCAGTCCGGAAGAAGATTTTTCAAGAAGAACAAAGACTTCAGAAAACCAGAAGTAAAGGATCCGAAGAAAGGAGAAGTAATATGCTATGAATGCAAGAAGCCTGGACACATCAAGGCAGATTGTCCAATGCTCAAAAAGAATGATCATAAGAAGAAGGACAACTTCAGAAGATTAAGAAGTATAAAAAGAAAGCAATGGCAGCTGCTTGGGAGAACAGCAGTGACTCAGATAGTGAGTCAAGCTCGAGCAGTGAAGGTGAAGAAGCAAACTTGGCCCTCATGGCCAATACCGAAGATAAGGTAACTTCTGACTCTTCTTTTGATTCATGCAATGATTCAGATTCTGATAACTTAGAAATGCTTTTAATGAACTCTATGAAAAATATAAAGAAGTATCTAAATTACTTAAAATTAGTAAGAAGAATTTAATCTGTTTAGAAAATACAAACTCAGATCTAAAAACCGAAAATGAAGAACTTGAAAAACAAATAACTGAACATAAAAAAGGAATGAATTATTATGTGAAGATTTAAAAGAGAAAAATAGAAAAATAATTCACTTAGAAAAACAAGAAGACTTAAGTGGACTTAAAACAGAAATAGAAAGATTAAATAAAGAAAATGAACATTTAACAAGCACCATAAACAAGTTCACAAATAAAACTCTTCTAATAATAAATGGAGCTAAAAGATCAACTAAGAAGAAACATGGTTTTGGTTATACTCCCTCGGAAAATGAAGAAACAAAAGTCTTTCCTAACACTTATCCAACTCCTGAATTTATATCCGAAAAGAATAAAGAACATAAAAATTTAAATACAATCCAGTTGAAAGAATAACTAGAACAACCTGCTGTACTCATTGTAACAAACTAGGACATAACAAAGCAACATGTCCTAACAAGAACAAAAAGTGGATAATAAAAGGAAAAATCAATGATACTAACCCATCAGGACCCAAAGAACTTGGGTACCTAAAACTTAGTGTTTAAATTTCAGGGAAATTCAAGAGCATCCAAATGGTACTTGGACAGTGGATGCTCAAGGCACATGTCAGGCAACAAGAAGTTTTTCGTTGATCTCCAAGCTGAAGAAGGTACAGTCACCTATGGAGATAATGGAAAAGGCACTGTGATAGGAAGTGGGTCCGTGAACATCAAAGGAAAATCAGTTATTGAAGACGTAATGCTGGTCAAAGGATTAAAGCACAATCTTATCAGCATCAGCCAGTTGTGTGACAAAGGCCATCAGATTCAGTTCCAAGAATCAAAGTGCAGTATATTAAAGGATGGTGCAGTCATATTTGAAGCTTACAGAGAAAGAAACTTGTATGTTCTCTATCTTGAGGAACTCAAGAATCAAGATGTCTGTTTGGCAGCCAGCAAAGATCAATCAACAGAGCTGTGGCACAGAAGATTGGGTCACTGCAGCTTGGACGGTTTGAATAAGCTCAGAAAGAGAAAGCTAGTGGAAGGACTGCCAAAGGTCAATTCTAGATTGGATAGCATTTGCAAACCTTGTGCAAGAGGAAAGCACACCAAGAGCTCTTTCAAATCAAAACTGTAGTAACCACCTCAAAGCCCTTAGAACTACTTCATATGGATCTATTTGGGCCAATGAGGACTACCAGTCTAGGAGGAAAGAATTTTGGATTTGTAATAGTTGATGATTATTCAAGATTCACTTGGGTATCCTTTCTAGAGCACAAAGATGACACATTTGACAATTTTGTCAGCTTCAGTAAGAAAGTTCAGAAAGATCAGAAGTTCACAATTGTCTCTATCCGATCAGATCATGGTGGTGAGTTTCAGAATGAAAAGTTTACAAAGTTCTGTGATGATCAAGGGATTGAGCACAACTTCTCAGCCCCAAGGACACCTCAACAGAATGGAATTGCTGAGAGGAAAAATAGAACTCTTTTGGATATGGCAAGAACCATGTTATCAGAATATGATTTGCCAAGATATTTCTGGGCCGAAGCCATCAACACTGCATGTTATATCATTAATAGAGTAATGATCAGGCCGATTCTGAAGAAGACTGCTTATGAACTCTACAAAGGAAAGAAACCAAAGATCAGCCATTTCAGAATATTTGGATGTCCTTGCTTCATCCACAACAATGGAAAAAGGGACATTGGTAAGTTGGATGCCAAATCAGATGAAGGCATCTTTATGGGGTACACTTCTAAACCCAAAGGTTATAGAGTTTTCAATAAACGCTCATTATTAATAGAACAATCTGTACATGTTATTTTTGATGAATCTAACCCTTCCTTGAAAAAGGAAGAAATTAGTGACATTGATGATGCAGATGACTTGTCTGAAAAATTAAAGAATACCTCAATTAAGGACAAGGAAGATCCTCCTCTGGAAGAACTGCAGCAAACTGAAATTCAACATGAAAATCTTCCAAAAGAATGGAGACATCAGAAAGATCACCCTCCTGAGAATATATTGGTGATCCATCTGTAGGGGTAAGAACAAGAGGTAATGTAATTCCTTGTGATTATTTAGCCTTTGTTTCTCAAATAGAGCCTAAGACAGTCAATGAAGCTTTATCTGATGAATCTTGGATATTAGCCATGCAAGATGAACTAAATCAGTTCAAGAGAAACCAGGTATGGTCACTTGTTCCTAGACCATCCAATCATTCAGTTATTGGCACCAAGTGGGTGTTCAGAAATAAACTGGATGAGTCTGGAATAATCTTAAGGAACAAGGCCAGACTGGTAGCTCAAGGCTACTCCCAAGAGGAAGGCATAGATTTCGATGAAACCTATGCACCTGTAGCTAGACTTGAGGCTATTAGGATTTTACTTGCTTATGCATCTGCATTTGATTTAAAACTATTTCAAATGGATGTCAAATCAGCCTTTTTAAATGGTTTTATCAAGGAGGAAGTTTATGTGGAACAACCTCCAGGTTTTGATGATACCGAATTTCCAAATCATGTATTTAAACTACATAAGGCTTTATATGGTTTAAAGCAAGCACCTAGAGCCTGGTATGAAAGGCTCAGTACTTTCTTATTAGATCATGGTTTCACTAGAGGTAAAGTAGATAGTACATTATTTATAAAATCTAAGGTTAAACATATACTTCTTGTGCAAATATATGTAGATGATATTATTTTTGGATCTACTGATGAATCTCTTTGCAAGTACTTTGAAAAGCTTATGCAGGGAGAATTCGAAATGAGCTTGATGGGGGAGCTAAGCTACTTCCTTGGATTGCAAATCAAGCAAGGGAAGGATGGCACTCATATCTGTCAAGCCAAGTACACCAAAGAGCTGTTAAAGAAATTTGGATTTGAAGGTGCAAAGCCACTATCAACTCCAATGAGCACATCAACAGAATGGACAGTGATCAAAAAGGTAAAAAGGTAGATCAAAAGATTTCGAGGTATGATAGGATCATTACTTTACTTAACTGCAAGTAGACCAGACATTTTGTTTAGTGTATGCTGTGTGCTAGATATCAAGCAGACCCTAGAGAGTCTCATTTAATTTCAGTAAAAAGAATATTTAGATATCTGGCTAGAACTCATGAATTAGGTCTCTGGTATCCTAGATCTTGTGAAATAAAATTAGTAGGATATTCAGATGCTGATTATGCTGGATGCAAAGTAGATAGAAAAAGCACCAGTGGGTGTTGTCAGTTTCTTGCAGGATGTTTAATATCATGGTCATCCAAGAAACAAAATTCAGTAGCTTTATCAACAGCTGAGGCAGAATATGTTGCTGCTGGAAGTTGCTGTACACAACTTCTTTGGATAAAGCAACAACTTGAGGATTTCGGAATTCACATCAAATCAATTCCACTATTGTGTGATAATACAAGTGCCATCAACCTCACCAAAAATCCAGTACAGCACTCAAGGACTAAGCACATTGAGGTAAGATATCATTTTATTCGAGACCATGTAGCTAGTGGTAATTTAGAATAATTTTATAGACAAACAAATCAATTAGCAGATATCTTCACAAAAGCCCTACCTGAAGAGATTTACATCTCTTAGAAGGGAATTAGGGATGTGCAATTTGTGAAAAAGATTTCTGTAACTTTATTGACATAATAATTTTTTCAGAATAAATGAAATTTTCTCTCCTTTAAAGATAAGCAAAACTCAGTTATCTACATGCTTTGACCGCTATTGTGTTGAAAGTTGTTTGACCGTCAACGGTTTGTCGCTTTCTGGCTTTACCGCCTTGGCGCTCACTTTTCGGTAAAGTAATATTAATTATTCAAATCGTTCTGAGAACGACTTGTCTTCTACCTTTACCCTTTTATCCTTTATCTGTTCACCCAAAGCCGATGCCCTAACGATTTCGGCATCGACTCTCTGCAACTTTCGAAGCTTTCTCTCTTCCCGCGAAGAATCCTTCGAGAGCTTCCATCCCTTCCATCATCTCCCTTCACCAGAATCTCTTTCTCCTCTGCACCCATGGCCGCTCCGATGATCACCGGAAGTGTTGGAGGTTACAGTGCTGAGTTTCTGTCCCCGAAGGAGCAAGAAAGGTTTACCTTCGTGAAGACGAAGATCTGCGGAAATAAGGCAGTGGATGTTCAGAACCTTGAGAAGAGTGGCATGTCCAGTCTAGTCGAAGCTTTGAGAAGATGCAGTGGATGGATGTTGCTACTTTCACCGAGGTAAGTATCCGGACCTGGTGAAAGCTTTTTCATTTGTTTGAAGTCAGAAGCAGATGGGTCCCTTGTCTCCTCTGTGAGGGGCATCCAGATCAAGATAAACCTGAGCTATTGCATGAGTTGTTTGGAGTAAAGACCTCTGGGTATAGTGGCATTCACTCTGTGAATGATGAAGTAAAGGGTCTCGGAATTATTGGTCCAGGGTTTAAGCTGAAAGATGGAAAGCTAGATATTAATCAGATGTCCGCATTTAATCGTTGCTTCACTTTATTGTCTGCCAAATTATAGTACCTCGAAGTGCTACGTTTTCTTCATGCACTAGGGCAGATTCGGACATAATGTTCTGGGCAATCCAGAACAAGGAGATAAACTTGGCCGCCGTAATGATTGAGGAATGAAATTTGCTCATGCTCAATATGGGAAACCAAGAGCAAGTTGAATGTTTCCTTGCTCTATGCTCATTTACTCACCAAGATTTTCAAGCACTATGGAGTAGATGTGTCTGGAGCAGTAGTAGAGAAGATGGGCCAGTCTATAAGGTCCAGAAATTGAAGAAAAGTGGTTTTTCAGTGCAAGATGGAGTTTGGACAAAGACCTTGTGGCAGAAGGAGAAGCGATTATTGGAGATACCAGAAGTTCAAGAAGAAGCAGCAGCAGCAGAGCAAGCAGCAGCAGCAGAGCAAGCAGCAGCAGCAGTAGTACAAGCAGCAGCAGTACCAGTGTGGCAAGCCAGGCAGAAGTTTCAGAATCACCTGTTGTGGAGATTGACTCTCATTCTCCAGAAGTTCAGATGGAAGAAGGTGCAGCTGGTGTGGCAGACTCTTTGCCCACCACCTTAGTCGCCTCTATTTTAAGAGAGGTATTGGATTCCATTCCCTCCACCTCAGCTACTTCTAAAGAAGGTGGACGTGTTGAAGAAGAAGTTATGGCACCAGGCCATACAGAAATTCAGTCTGAACCAGTTGCTAATGTGGAGCAAAGTACTCAACAAGATGTGGTCATGGAAGAAGCTCCTAGCCAAGGGGAGCAAAGTATCATTGAACCTGAAGTGTCTGAATCCGTGGCAGAAGGCCACTTGGAAAAAGTTGTTTTGGAGGATGCTCCTGCCCAGGGGGAGCAAGAAAGTGTTGAACTCCCTGCTCCTATTCAGGGGGAGCAAGTGGGCACTGAGGAACCATTGATTGAGAATGTTCCTGAGTCAGCTGCCCCATCTCAGGAAATTCCACCTCCTGCCAGTGTCTGTTAGTGAAGGCCCAAGTGCAAGCAATATTAATCTTGAGGAGCCTGTCACTCAGCAAGGGAAGCAGAAGAGAATTGTTTTCAGAAGGCCAAGAAAGGGCCATAGAAAAGTAAATCTGAAGCCTGTTATGGCATTGTTGAAGGCTCAAGGAGAGATCTTGTCATCAGTTCAGACAAGTATTCAAGGCATTGTTGCTAGTCAAGCTTCAACCTCCTCAGACTTATCTTCAGTCAGAAATGCAATGAGGTGGTTCAATAAAGAAATGTCTGATATCAAGTCAATGCTAGCAGCTCTTCAAGGTCTAGTGGAGTTTCTTTGGAGCTACTCAGAGCAGACCACAGATGTTCCTCGGCACCAGGGCCTCCAGCTCAAGGGCCAGCAGGGCATCAGCTTCAGGGCCAGCAGGGCCATCAGTTCAGGGTCAGCAGGACCATCATCTGCAGTCAGAGAAGATCAAGCCAAAGGGAAAGAGCCAATGACAGCTTCTAAGGCCCCTGACACTTCATCTCTGCCACTCCAACCCTCTCCTCACCTCATCTCCTCTACAGCCCCTCCTGCACCACCAACCATCAAACACCCTGTGCCTCGCACCCAACCATCCATCCTTCATTTCATCTCAACCTTCCTTCTCTCCCACTCCTCACATCTCAGCTCCATCCTCATTCAATCCCAAACCTTCACCTCTCAAGCTCAAACACTCCAGTTCAACCAACTTCATCCTTAATCCAAACATCTTTTCTATCCTCCTACTCCTCCTTCTTCTGTTATCTTCCTCCGGAAAAACCTCTACCTCTTGGTGTCTTTGACACAAATCTTCGGATGATTTTGAAAGAAACACCCTTATCACCATTCTCTCCACTGCTTCTCATATCCACAGGACTGATCCACCAGTCTGCCAAGAAAAAGAGGAAAAATCATCCTCTCTTAGCATCCCTTCTGCTCCCTTATTCCCTCCTCTTTGGTATTCTCTTACCCTTGATCCTAAGAGAAGACCCTTCTCAAGGAATATCTTCAAAAGTGCATCTTTCTACCATTTATGGTATTCCTTTTCTTAACCTATCCGAACACCTAAACATTGTTCTTCCTCTTACTCAGATATCCAAATTCCACAAATCCAAAATCCTTGAGGGCACTGAGTTCAAGACTAAAGATCAGTGGGCAGCTGTCAAGGGAAATAAGGCTCAATATGAAAAGTATTTGACTGCCAGGGCAGAATCTCTTACCCACAGAGCTCACCCACTCACCTTTTCTGAGTGGTTCATTATTCAACATAAGAACTCTTGAGGACCTTATATTTTGAAAGAGATTCGTATTGCCAGGAACTTTCAGTTGTACAGTGACTTCTGCTACTTGAACAAGCTGCCTGAGGTTCAGTTCTTCCAATTTCTTTTAGCCTTAGTAATGCTGAGATCAGAACGTCCTGTAAATGTTCCCCTCTCAGTGAACTTTGCTGATCTCCAAATTGACTCTCTAGTCCTTCTGCCAAAGCTACACTCCCTTGTGTTTATTCAGATGCAGGATCTCATGCTTTAGACATGTTTGCAAGGCAAATGGGCCGGATGTCAGCCAAGCAGGGCAGATTACCTTCATTCTTGCGGTTCATCTTCAGAGAATACCACTCTGGCGCATTTCTTCTCAGACCTTGGCTCCACTCATTTCTGAGTGTAAGAGACTTACTCCCTCAGAATGGACATTCCTTATCAGGCCTCACATCTCCAGTTGGAAGCTATCAACCGTGATCTAGCTAGTCAAAGGAAGCCCACTCTTTCCAGCAGAAACATTCTTGGATCTCAACTCCATCACTCCTATTCAAGAGATCTATGTTGTGTGGGCAGCCAGATATTCTGCCTTCTATGCTTTGAAGCAGGATCTGCTAGATCAGAAGATCTTCTATCCAATCTCTTTGGATAGATTTCTCCATCGTGCCAGCTTTGGAAAAAGCACTTACTTCAGATTCATCCTGGACCCAGATCAGTATGCAGAGTTCTTGGATAAGCAACGACAACTCTTCATTCAAAGGGCTATTCCATCCATGGGTCCTAATTTTTCAGTTGCCTCTGGAGTTTTCCAACAAACTTTTGAAGATCTTGAGATCAAGGCATGGGCTGTCATCTCACAGCATGCCTCTTTATTGTCTCCTATGTACTATCTTTCTCACATTTAATACAATGATTTCTCTCTTCTTTGTCTCATCGCCTATCTTTTTGCTTATTGACAAAATGGGGAGAAACTAAAGCTATTCTGAAAAACATGTTTGTTTGTTATATGATGTTTAGTATATTTTGTCATCATCAAAAGGGGGAGATTGATGACCAAACCTTCCCATATAAATTAATTCAGTTATTATATATATTAATTTTGATGATTAACAAAATAGTACTAATGAATTACTTGAGCTTTGAGAACAGGAAATAAAAGAAAAATGAAAGTTCAAGACAATCAGGTAAGTCTCATCTCACATTCTGTCCAAGTCTTTGTATCGACTTCTTTATACTTCACATCGACTTCTTTGATAAGCAGAACGATTTCCTTTCTGACCGAAAAGTTCAAAACAAATCGATATCGCAACGATTTCTTTAGACCTCGTAACGATTTCTTTAGAACCCGTAACGACTTAACTGTCGTAACGATTTCTTTAGACCTCGTAACGATTTCTTTAGAACTCGCAACGACTCTCTAGCCGTAATGATTTCCTTAGACCTCGTAACGATTTCTTTAGAACCCGTAACGACTTAACTGTCGTAACGATTTCTTTAGACCTCGTAACGATTTCTTTAGAACTCGCAACGACTCTCTAGCCGTAACGATTTCTTTAGACCTCGTAACGATTTCTTTAGAACTCGCAACGACTCTTTAGCCGTAACGATTTCTTTAGACCTCGTAACGATTTCTTTAGAACTCGCACGACTTTCTAAGGCGTAACGATTTCTTTAGACCTCGTAACGATTTCTTCAGATCTCATAACGATTTGCTTTGTGCAACGATTTGTTAAGAGTTCTCGTAACGATTTCTTTGAAACTCGTAACGACTTGATAGCTGTAACGATTTCTTCAGTTCTCGTAACGATTTCTTTGAAACTCGTAACGACTTGATAGCTGTAACGATTTCTTCAGTTCTCATAATGATTTCATCATTTATAATTTGATAATGCTCTGTCATAACGATTTGTCTGTTATCGTATAACGATTTCATAAGTCATCGGGAGTGTTCATATCAACTTTCCTGCTATATCAGTATAATGTTTTTTTTAATAGCGTTGAAAAGTCAAAGTCATATCTCGTCTGTTGACTGCTACGCTTTAAATGCTCTCTAATCGTATCTCCCATGCATGCAGACAATCTTCAATTTTTATGCTACTCTGTCTACGTCCTTTTTAGATAGAAAGGAGCTTTGCTATATATTGCAATATATGTTCCATCTGCAACTAACAATCGACGACAGTCCTAGCTGTCCTCTATTTATTGTTGATATGCTCGCAGATATCTGACAAGACTCATCTGTACAACGTTGGATACAAGATACAAATTCTAAAACATTTTTCTGGCGTGTACTAAAGGATAAAAGACTGAAGATCAGAAGCTTCCTTGGTGACCAGTCTAACGTACACCTGGATGAGAGACAACAGTTCTCTTAACGTTCAAATTTCAAGAAGAAGCTTAAATACAAGACTCAAGATGAGAAGACATATACATATAGAAAAGAGACAACATCATTAAAAAGTGTGCAACACCAATTCTTCTAGTCTTCGGAGTTCCAAGCAAGAGCAAAGCGTCCATTCCAATTGTTTTCCGTAGCTCTTTTGCTCTCAGTGTTCATAGAAAATTCTTGTGTGAGAGCCAGTGTAGTCCTTGGAGAGGAACCCTGTAAATCCTTTTCTCTCTTGAGGCTCGTCTGCTTCAGCTTGCAGCTAGTTCAACTAGTGTCTGAAGCGTGTTCTTAAATTTTCTCTCATTGGTTTGTTCCCTTCTGGACGAAGGAAGACTGGTGGTATCCAGGGTGGTTTTTTTCCCTTCAGGTTGAAGGAAGACCAGTTGAGGCTGGGTGTAAGGATCTGTGAGGGGGATAGTACCCTTGTTAGTGAAATCCTGAGGCATTGCTCAGGGACTGGACGTAGGTCTCCTGTGGAGAGGAGTTCCGAACCAGGATAAAAACCCTTGTGTCTTGTGGTTGTGCTTATGTGCGTTTGCTGTCTTATTTTGTCCAACTCTAACGTTTGTTTAAGTTGTTGTGTAATCCTTTTAGTGAACAGGTTTTAATCAAAGATCAAATTTTTAATAACCCATTCACCCCCCCTCTGGGCTAGCTAGCTGGGCAACAAGCCCTCAGCATGATATTCTTAGAAATCCTATCACGGCCCCTGGCATGATATCTCGGGAAAGTCTATCACAACCCCCAACATTATACCCTGCAAAAATCTAAAATGGCCCCATACCTCTATATATATCATGGTCGCTCCTATCTCAGGAATCGGAGACTTGGGGATTAACATTCTCTCCTGATATGCGGCATTAACTCTCCATTAATACGATGAACCATTACCTTGATGAACGTAGGACGTTCATAGTTTCTCTCTATGATTGGAGGAGTAACTCCCAGAAACGGACACCCCACCTTAACTCCCACATAATTGCTCATAACTACACTTGTAATGGCTACGGTTATATGGATCGCAGGAAAATGGTCTATTAAAGTCTAGAAATCCTATGTACATAGGTAAGTGATTCTAAGACAAAAACTAGTGGTGAAGAGATCTCATTATTGCTCTAGCTCATTCTGACTTAAGCATCAGATGGTTTTTCTTGAGAGATCACTCCTAAGATCTCTGACTATCTTCTACCTTGCAAGCCACTTCGCTGTAGAGGAGATTTCACTGGAAGGTGAAGATCGCGCTCTTCATTTGGCGCCGTCTATGGGAAACCATCTCACGAGCAATCCAAAGTAATTATGACTAGATAGAGCAACATGGTAAGGAGGAGAGGGAAGAGCCTTGCACAAGCGTCTGCTAGCGGACCTTGCCAATCAATCGAGCGGAAGGGAATCTGTGAACCCTCCTCCTTCCATCATAACTGTTGTCTCCTCAACTGAAGTAACTACATGGCGCGATGAAAATCGTGACTCCATGTGGTCGTTCAATAGAAAGATCTGATGAACAGTCCATCCCCATGTACTTTTAATTAATTACTTGCCTATTTTGGTGATAAACAAAACACTGTCAAAAGTTTCTCTAACCTTGTTTATCTAGCCATAAGCACAGGAATTACCCAAAGAAAGTCAAGCATTTGTGGTAAGTCTTACATACATCTTTTCTCAGAAGAGCCATAATAATTTCTTCAGAAGTTATAACGACTTGCTCATTATAACGACTCTGTAAGTTATCGTAACGACTTCTTCAGAAGTTATAACGACTTGCTCATTATAACGACTCTGTAAGTTATCGTAACGACTTCTTCAGAAGTTATAACGACTTGCTCATTATAACGACTCTGTAAGTTATCGTAACGACTTCTTCAGAAGTTATAACGACTTGCTCATTATAACGACTCTGTAAGTTATCGTAACGACTTCTTAGAAGTTATAACGACTTGCTCGTCATAACGACTCTGTAAGTTGTCGTAACGACTTCTTTAGAAAGCTACAACGACTTGCCATGTTTCATAACGATTTCTTTTGAGAGCTACAACGACTTGCCATGTTTCATAACGATTTCTTTTATCATCTGTTATAGAACGACTTGGTTGTGATAACGATTTCATAAGTTATCATAACGACTTCTTATCAGTCTACAGCAACTTGATCATAACGATTCTATCAGATTTTCACAACGACTGCATAAGTCATGTTTCCATTTAATTAAACGTTTTTCCTTGATTTAATCTACGTTGAATAGTCAAAGTCGCATCTCGTCTGATTGACTGCCATGCATTTAATAAAGACTGAACGTATCTCTGCATGGACACAGAACATATCTTCCATTCTGGTGTATTCTCTGCATGCATCTTTTAGAACGATAAAGTATTACTACTATTTGTGTCTATCTGCTTTGACGTTGATTGACATCTGGAGATAGTATAGCTGTCTACCATTAAAGCTCAACCTTGCAGAACCTTAAGGATGTACTATCCTACTACACACAGAAGGAACTACAAGCAAACTCAGAAGATCTTATCTCTTTGCGTGCTCCAAAGAACAAAAGACTGTTGACAGGAAGCTTCCACAAAACCTTCAGTCTAACGTACACCAAAGCTGTGAGACAACGGTCATCTCCTTGTCCTCATTCAAATCGGAGATACAAATACAAGATGAAGCTCGGAAGACAAATCATTGAGAAAATTCAATTCATATTGAAGAGCGGCTAGAACTCTGCAGCTTTCAAGTCTTCAAATTTTTTCTCTAGAGCCAGAAATTCAGTCCTTTTCGATCTTGGCTCTTAGCTCCCTGTGCTGTGAGAAGAAAAATTAAGGAAGAGCTAGTTTAGTTCTGAGAGAGTGCACTTTGTGTAGATCTTCGTCTCTCAGTGCTTGTAGCTTCAGATTGAGTTTTGTAAAAGCTTGATCTAGGGGCTAGTCTTTTTCTCTCAAGAATTTTCCTGTGTTATTCCTTCGTGTGTGAAGGAAGACCTGGTGGTTTCCAGGGTGGTGTTATTCCCTTCGTGTGTGAAGGAAGACCTGGTGTTGCCAGGGTGTTGTGTTCCCTTCAGGGTGAAGGAAGACCAGCTAAGCTGGGTGGTTGTTTTTTGTCCATAGGGGGACTGTACCCAGTTAGTGAAATCTGAGGATTGCTCAGGGACTGGACGTAGGACTCCTAAGGAGAGGAGATCCGAACCAGGATAAATCTGTGTGTTGTGTGATTGTCTTCTTTGTGTGATTGTTGTTCTACTAACCATTACTAATCCCTTTCAAGAACTCTTTATGTTGTTTGAGTTCAGGTTTTATCAGATAAATTTTTTAAAGACCCATTCACCCCCCCTCTGGGTTAGCCAACCGGGCAACAAGATCGACTGCTAAGTGGAGTGGATGTCGCTCCGCGAGCAGTAGTAGCAAGTGCCTTCTGCTGAAAGCCTCCCCCAATAGGGAGAGGCTTCACAAGAAGGAAGGTCCTCCACCGGGTGGCATTTCACCCTGGAGGGGGACCGTCTTGTTCCTAATAATGAAGGTGGCAAACCTTCATGACAATTTCCAATGAACGAGGAGGCCTCCTCCTAGCCAAGGGAGGTTCCCCTCTCCCAAGTAGACCACCTCAGTCGAGCCCCTCCAGATTCTTCTCACACTCCCCACTATGTGGTGAAAAACCCAAAGTGGCTGGACCAACTCTGGGCCTTTGAGCAGTGGGCGGAGGAGCAAGAGCGGCAGATCTAGGCCCTCCGACAAGGTAGAGGACATGCAACAGGAGATTATGAGCCGAAATCTCCCTTTTCTCCAGAGATTCTCAAAGATCCACTGTCGGGGAGGCTTCAGTTCTCGACGGTGAAGCCATATAATGGTCTGGGGGACCCTATAGACCATTTTGATAACTATGACGCTCTTATGACACTCCAAGGGGGGTCTGACGCAATAAAGTGTAGGGCCTTCACAACAACCCTTGTGTAAGGCACCCAAGCATGGTTTCGGTCCCTTCTGCAAGAACATATTGTCAGTTTCTGGCAATTCGAAAGGCTCTTCAAGGAAAGCTTCATTGGAAGCAGTGATCAGTGAACCATCCCTGGCCTGCTGGTGCTCAAGCAAGCCCAAGGAGAAAAACTCCAAGACTTTGGGACCCAATTTCATGTAGAGGTCATGCGGGTGCCTCGTCTAGAGGCCGCCTTCGCCGTCACAGCCATGACTCGGGGAACCCTGGATGACAAACTTCAAAAGGAGTTGGTCCTACGTCCCTCGTCCACCCTCACCAAATTGATGAAGATCACACTCCATTACGCAGAGTGTGAGAAGGTGCTGATCACCCACTGTGAGGCGCCACGACGTGAAGGCGAAGGGGACAGAAAGAGGCTCTTTGACTGATCATCTCTGTCGAAGAAGAAGAAGGCTCGCAGTGATGATAGGAGGGAGCCGCCGCAGAAATATAGTTGGTATACTCTGTTGACCACACTAGTCTATGAGATATTGAAGTAGATCTAGGACAAGGATTACTTACGCCGGCCACCACCCATGAGAACTGGCCCCTACCGACATAACCGAAAGAAGTACTATCAATTCCACCTAGACCATGGGCACTACACTGAGAACTGCTAGCAGCTAAAGGATGAGATCGAGTCCCTCGTTTGACACGGCTATCTCAGAAAGTTCGTGGCTAACCAAGAAGTTCCTCGTGATCCCCCCCGAGAAGATTCACAACCGGCCGTAGGGCATGCACATCAACGTTATCTCGGGAGGGACAACTTTTGGTGGAGATACCCACCAATGTAGGAAGCACTATGCCCAAAGGGACCTACTTGAGAGAGAGGGGAAGAGGTCGGCCCTTGCCGAGACTGGAACATAGGCGATCTTCTTCTCTGACGAGGACCTACAAGGGAAGCAAACGCCCTACGATGATGGTCTTGTAATTTTCGCGGTCATCAATCGTTGTGATGTCCGTCGTGTTTTAGTGGATAATGGAAGTGCTTCGGATGTCTTATCGTATGAATGTTTCCTGAAGATGGGTTGCACCCCATCAAAACTGCGACCGATTAAGATGCCCTTGTCCATCTTTAACAGCTATGTTACTTACTCTGAGGGGATGATTAACCTCCCGATGACACTTGGCAGCCCTCCCCATGATATTACCTTTGTAACAGACTTTGTGGTGATAAAGGGATTAACTGTCCACAATGCAATATTCGGCCAAGATATACTTAGCTAGATAAAGGCGGTTCCCTCTACGTATCACCAAAAGTTCAAATTTCTTACAAAGAACATGGTGGGTGAAGCCTAAGGTAACCAAGATGAGACATGCCAGTGCTATCTCATTTCCACGAAGCAAGCAGAGTAGGAGAAGGAAGACCGCGACAAGGGGATCGTGGAGGAGATCCATCGAACCTAGAGGAGATCTTCTATCTATTTACTTGGCCAATGACCCAACTTTAGAGGTCAAAATTGGCACCAACTTGTCTCCTAAAGTGCAAGAGCAATATAAAGAATTCCTTTATCGCTATGTTTGCTCAGTCTGACACTGACTTACCCAAGATACCAGAAGACAAGGTGACTTACCGGCTTAATCTGGATCCCGAAGTTAAGCCAATCCAACAGCGGAAGGTTATGCACGCCCCCGCAAGGCAAATCATCATTAAGGAGTGAGTTGAAAGTGGATTGCATACGAGGCTCTTCGTGGCAATCCAATATCCCACGTGGCTCACCAACGTTGTGTTGGTGCCCAAGTCCAAAGACAAATGGCGGATGTGTGTGGACTTCACTGATCTCAACAAAGCAATCCCAAAATATTGTTACCCATTACGCAACATCGACCAACTACTCCATGGCGAGAAACAAGATGTTGAGTTTCTTGGATGCGTATTCAGGATATCATCAAATCTAGATGCATCCAAAAGATGTCTAAAGGACCGCATTCATCATAGATTTTGGGATTTTCTGTTACACCCGAATGCCCTTTGGGTTGAAGAACGCTGGAGAGACTTATCAAAGGCTCATTGACCAGATGTTCGAAGGGCATATCAGCTGCAACATGAAGATATATACCGATGATTTGCTGGTCAAGTCACCAAAAGCCAATCAACACTTCACACGATCTTGCCAAGACTTTCAACATGTTATGCAAGTACAATATGATATTCAATACTGCCAAGTATGCTTTCGGAGTCCAGTCAGGTAAGTTTCTTGGATTCATCATCACTCATCAAGGAATTGAGGCCAACTCAGATAAAATTTAGATGATTATGGAGATGTAGCAGCTAAGAAGCATTAAGGATGTCCAATGACTGGAAGGCCGAGTGGTAGCCCTAAATCGCTTCATGTCCAAGGCGACTGGAAGGTGTCTACCATTCTTCAAATTATTGTGCAGAGCAAGAACATCATCATCCATAAACTGGGATGAAGAATGTGAGAAGGCCTTCGTAGAACTCAAAGAATATCTGCAAGCACCGCCGACGTTGTCTAAATTGGTTCCTGGTGAGGTACTTTATCTATACCTCTCGATGACCCCCATGATAGTTAGCTCAATGTTAGTCCGTGACGACAACAACATCCAAAGGCCAGTTTATTATGTCAGCAAGGTATTGATAGATGTTGAAAGGAGATATCTGGCCGTGAACAAGCTAGTATTAGCATTGGTCATGGTAGTAAAGTGTCATCGGCCCTATTTTCAAGGGCATAACATAGTGGTGTTGACTAACAAGCCTATCTGACAAATCCTTTCTAACCCGAAGTCTTCTGGTTGCCAAGTGAAGTGGGCCATGTCTTTGGGAGCTTATGACATAACATATCAAGCTCGAACTGGGATAAAAGGGCAAGCCCTCTCCGACTTCATTACTGAGTACACGGCCCCAACAAAAGAACCACAAATACCACAGGGCCAACCTAAAAACGTTTTGTCGATGTCTCTTCCTTCCCGACAAGGAGTGGGGCTGAGATAGTCCTCATGTTACCAGAAGGGCTTGTCCTAGAATATACCTTGAAGTTCAAGTTCATAGTTGTAGCACCCCGAAAAATTCAGTAATTAAAAAATGAAAATAATAATTTCTATAATATCAAAATATTAGAAACGTACGTACCACTATCGTACGTGAGAGAACACATCGGAAAATTCTATAAAAATTATAAACCAACCCCAAACATATTTCTAAGTGTTCCACGAAGAAATTCGTACAACGAAAAAATTCGATTGGCCAAGTGTACGTCACAATGTGACTAATTATCTAAATTATGAAACTAAGTTGGAAAACCGTTAACACGGAAATATAACCCGACCATAAATTAAATAAACATGTTGGAGAGTCTTCTAACATCATATATTGATGAAACATTATCGGAATTGGGCCAATGGATCACTTTTGGCCCAAGAACAAAATGGAGCAAAAAAAAACCAGAAATTCGCAACCCTAATTAAGCTGAAAATAGAAGGGGGTAATTAGGGCAAACCTCAAGGCAATTAACCTTTCTTGGCAACCCAAATTCATTCTTAACCATGATGGGAGGTTTCCTAAAGCCTCACACAGTCTATTGGGGTGAGAAATCCTCAAACTAAGGAAGGTGGAATGCTAGAACCGCACCTTGCCTTTCCTTCACCCAAAGAGACTTCCAAAACACACTAGATGCATATATACATACTGTGAAATCTTAGGGTACGAAAATACACATTGTTGGGGTCGTGGGAGGCTGTTCTTGAGCTCCCAAAGGAGGAGGAAACCTCCCCAACTCAGAGCTTCTTCTCTGCTGCGTTCTGCATCAACCTGTGCAGAAAGCTCTTCTTAGAGTCGATCAAAGGTAGGTCAAACCTTAACCAAACCTTGCAAGACATATACCCCTGGAAATAGGGTCGAGTCTACTTCCTAATCCCACTGGTTTGACTATTTTTCATTGAATAGATCGGATGCAGTAAGTGTTTTCCTCCAAGTGGTCTGAACATGGGTTTTCTAGAAAAATGTGACTTCTTCGACCCAAGAGGTAGGTGTTCTCGGGCCAAATCTTAATAATACCAATGTGTAGAGCATTGAGTCTACTTTCCTGTCCAAGTGGTTTCATCGAATTTCATTAAGTATATCTTGAGTTATAAGCGTTTTCCAAGAGTCGCGCATTGTTAGGGATTTTTATGTTCTTAATGTGTTGCACGCTATTCGAGACCAAATTAGATCCTACCTGCAACATAAACGTTCTTCTACTAGTTGTCCTCGTCATGTTTCATGTTGAGAGTTTTGTCTAAAAGTTAGTAGATAGAGAGTTATAAGTGTTTCATGATGATCGGTTCCTGTTTCACGCGTTTCGGTCTGAAGTTTGAATCGCGGCCGGTCCAGGCGACGCGATTCCAGCGACTGGTATCACATCGGCCTTGGCCGATGCAATTAGTCAAAAGGCATCCGCTCATAGCAACAAGATTTAGGTGCGTCCCGTGCCTCAAACTGTGTGCCGTTGATCTGTCAGAAGACCCATGAAACGTGACGAGTAAGGCCGCCGCGATTCAACCGTTTTTCCCGCCCAAGAATTTCAGCGATTTTTATATTGTTTTATTAAAGGAATTTCATGAACGCGTCGGGATACCCCGACGCGTTTCAATGTGAAAGGTGACCACATAGGTGGACGCGATTTAGCTTCTTAACAGTAAGTCATGTATCGACTGTACACATCGTTAGGAAATGCGTCCATTGTGTTAGACGCGGATTTCCAAGCCTACCCGAGCCTTGTTTTACATGGTATTAAGTGCATGATTTGCATGTCTTGGTTTTGATCATTTCATGAGGTTTGTTTAGTGTCTTAAAAGTAATTAACCCATTAAAAGTTATAATTACATGAATGTTATTCTAATTGCTCGTTAATGATGTGACCATTCATGCAACTATTGATTTACTCTTCGTACTATTCTATCTTGCAAAGATGAGAATTGTTATATTAAAATATCGCAAACCATGTTTAGTTAATTGCATAGTCTCATCTCATGTTAGCATGTTAATTGTTTTCCGTAAGCTTGGAACCGATGGAATGTGGATTGAGATACATACATCACTACACACTTGCACATCTGGGCAGCCCTTTCTTGGGGAATTGGGAACTCTCTATTAGTCATTCCGTATCAACAGACAAGTGACCTTTTCTCTAAGACCTCCGTAAATCTCCATACTCCGTAGATTCCCTCATGGAGACCGAGTTGGTTGTACCTTTGAAGTTCCTTGGAGATAGCATGCACTTCCTCTCTCATCTTGTTCTCGTGAGTATGATTTGAAGGATTGAACTTAAGCCATTAAAGAGATAACTAAAGTGTAAATTGAGCCGTTATGCTGCCAAAATTCCATCTTGACCATTGCTATCATGTTCACATAAATTGTTATGCTTGAAATCATTATTGACATGACACCATTTATAAGACATCGAACCATTACCCTTCTCGACAAACTTGTTCGTGTTACATGCTCTTGAACTCGCTCTCGATATTATAAGTTTCGAATTACTAGTGAACATTGTCCCATGACATGATCGTACTTATGTTCTCGGGCATCCTAACATGACATTCTTGAACCCTTGAAAGTACTCTCTTGTAACCCTTTGAACTGTTGAGGCTCCTACTGTTTTGAACTGTCTAGCACTATAACGAGTCTTGTGACTCTACTAGACTTGAATGCATACTGCTAAGGGCACAGAGAGTGTCCGAGGGGCTCCAATATAGTCCTGGGGGCAGAGAGCCACCCGAAAATACCTGCAGGGGCTAATGACGGTGTCTGCATTTGCACCGGTTCTGACTGACTGTTCTGAATTAGCTAGACATCTTACTGTTAAACTGTTACTGTTAGTCTGTTAGTTCAGACATACTGCACTATTATTGTACCGCCACTGACTGTTACTGAACTATTACTGTCCTGTTATTGAATGGCTACTGTCGTACTCTCCTATTGCACTGCTATTGTTCAACTACCGTTACCTGTTATTGCTTGAATGAAGTAAAGTACTTGCTCGTCTCATTAAAAGCACCTCATACTTTGATAGTCAAAATTCTAATGTCTCGATACGTTCCTATCTGCATGATATCCTGTTAACATTTTGTCATCAATTTTGTCGTGTTTATCATTTAGCTTGATTACTCGTACTTGCCTAGTTCTTAATGCGTTAATCACTTATATCATTGCCCGCACATTGAGATATAAATCCTACTGGGTTAGTTTGCTCATACCTGCCTCTTAACATTTTAGGTAGTGAAGATGAGGAGTACATTTGATGATAGGACTTTGTGCGCCGAGCGTGACATACACCATAGAGAGTCATTGTTTATTTAGTTAGTGAGAAAATAGTCATTATTGTAATTTTGTCTTTCTTGGAGAGATAGATTAGACTAGTAGTAGAGAGTTGTTCTTATTTTGACATTGGAGATTGTAATAATCGTTTATGATGAATAAAGGAGTCTGATTAATAAAATTATGGGCCCTATTGATATTAGTCATTTTCTTATGGTTTCTGAATGCTTGCTTGTTCGTCGCATTCCCGATTAAATTTCACTGCTAAAATCGGGGGCGTGACAATAGTTGTTGTGACAGAAATAAAACGCCAATAACCATGAAGATGGAAGCTTGTACGACAACATATATAATACTATACATGGTGAAGACTTGCACGTCAACGAAAAGTCAATAGGCCCGCGATGGTGCAATAAGTCAAAAGCAACCTGCACTCAGGCGTCGGAAAGCCAAGGCACTGGACGAACTGGTGCCAAAACATACCCATCATCGAATCAACATGAAGCAGCAAACCGCCACCAAAATATCCTAGCGCTAGATCAACATGAAGCACTGAATCGCTGCCAGACCATTTTGGGCATCATATCAGTATGAAGCAATGAACCAATGCTAGATCATACCCAACAATAGATCATCATGAAGAGGTGGACTAGCACAATGACCATTCTGGGTGCCTGGTCATCGTGAAGAGTTGAACCGGCGCCAGGCCACTAGTGTCGGATCAATATAAAGCCTTGAACCGACACTAAGCCACTGGTGTGCGGATCAACATAAAGCAATGAAATAGTGTCAGAACACCCCTGTGCACCAGATCACTTGTCAGAAATCTCTATAAATAGGACCCCAAGGGTTCAAAGAAAGAGAAAGAGCCTAGGAGGGGAGGCACTGCCACTTTGAAACTGCATTTCTCATATAGGGGGTCCTTGGAGAGCCATTGTAATGGAGAGAGAGAGAGAGAGAGAGAGAGAGAGAGGTAGGTCCTATGCAAATCTCACTCTTCATTTTCCCCTCCCTTCATGTTAGGTCCTATGCAGCTTTGGAAGACTTCTGAGGAGAAAGAAAACCCTAGCAGACCAGAGATGAAAGAAGGAGAAGAAGGTGAAACTTCGCACACAAGACAACTATTTAAGGAAGCAGAGGCACATGAAAATCGTGAAGAGAAAGTGAGAGAAATTTGAACTTCGAGAAACGTACTGGTGACCACCAACTTGTTATCCTAGTACGATGTGCTCAGACTGTGGCTGACACTGCTTGCCAAAAGCATAGCGGCTTCGGGACCCACGCCTCATGATGTGTAGCACCAAAAAATTCAGTAATTGGAAATAAATTAAAAATGATAAGTTCAATATTATCAAAATAGTAAAAACGTACTTGCTATTATCGTATGTATGAAAACACATCGAAAAATTCCATAAAAAGCATAGTTCAACTCTAAATAATACTCCCTGATGACCCACAAAGAAATTCGTGCAAAAGAAAATCTGATTGGCCAAGTATTAAATGTGTTGCAACTGATTATCGTAATTAGGGAATAAGTCAGAAATCCATTATTATGTGTACAAAATATGATCATAAACTAAATTAAAAATGATGGGTAGACTTCAAACAACATGTATTGATAGCTCATCATAGAATTTGGACCAATGGACAACTTCTGGCCCATGAATAAATTCAAAAAAATATCATGAAAATTCGTAGCTCTAATTGGACATAATTTAGAAAGGGCAATTAGGATAAAATCTAAGACAATTAGACTTTCATGCTAACCCAAATCGTGCCCAACCATAGTAGGGAGTTTCCTAAAGACTATCCTACTCAGATTGGGATGAGAATCCTCAAATTTAGGAAGGGATTAGCCAAAACTCAGAGCTCCACTTTCCTAGTTACAATAGGACTTCTAAACAACCCTAGATCTTTAAATACTCATCATAAACCCTTGGGGACTAGTTACCAACTTGCTGGGGTCGTGTGGAGGATAGCTTGAGCACCAAAGGAGGTGGAGACTAACCAGAGCTCTCTTCCCCAACAGTGTTCTGCATCGACCTGCAGAGACCTCTCTTAGGAACAATCAAAGGTACATATTCACGGGCCAAGCAAGAATAAATCATCTACCATGTTAAAACTCTTCGTGTCTAGTTTCATATGTATTTGTTTTCTCCAATTTTCATCAAGCATGCTTCGAGTATTAAGCGTTTTCCAAGAGTCGTGCATGATTAGGGTTTTTAGTGTTCACATAATGTTTTACGCATCCCAAAACCAAATTGAGTCAACCCAAAAGTATAATTCTCTTCTACTCGTTGTTCTCTACAACTTTCATGTTCATAGTTTTATCCAAAGAGCCCTAGATCTCGAGTTATAGGCCTTACATGCATGACTGTATCAATTTTCACTGTTCTTGATTTGAACCCTAAACTGCGACCACTTCAGACGTCGTGATTTAGAGACTGGTATCACGAAAGTCCTTCCCATAGTGATTACCCTAAAAGCGACAGCATAGATCATCACATTTTAGTTCCGTTTTGACAGGATCCGATAGCATCAAATTGTGTGCTGCATGGTTTTCAGTGCACTTCAAGAACGCGACATGAGAAAACGTCGCGATTTCATATTATTCCTGCCCTAGGGTTTGTGTTTATTTCATTTTAAAGAAGTTACATGAACACGTTGAACTTGTACGTTGCGTTTCTGAGTCACCAATCGATACCCTGTATCGATTGCCATGAACGTGACCTTGCATCCCGTCGCGATTATGTGTAATCAATCGATTGGTCATATCGATTGTCTGTAAATGCGATCGTTAACCCCGTCGCGATTTAGAAGACCGATTGTACACTTGTTTTAACTGCCAGTGGCCTTGGAAATAGGCGACGACTGACTCCGTCGAGGATTTCTAAGCCTACCCGAGACCTGTTTTACACAGTCTAAGTGTATGTCTTGCATGTTATGTGTTATAGAGAAATTGTTCAATCTGTCCAGTGGCTTAAAACCTATTAACCCATGAAAAAGCCATAACAATCTGAAAGTTATTCTAAATGTTCTTAATTGCTTGATCTATTCCTCTTAAGATTGATATGTTCGTCTTAATGATCTAGCTTGTTAAAGTGAATGAATATCTTGTTAAAATACTGAAAAGTATGTTGTTATAAATGCAAGTTCTATATTGTGTCATCATGTTACTTGCTTTTCGCTTATTTTATACCGGTAGATTGTGATATTGAGACACGTTCTACACTACACTCTTGCACAAATAGGCAACCCTTTCTTGGGGGATTGGTAACTCTCTGTTGGTCATTCCGTACTGGTAAACTAGTGACCTTTCCACTAAGATCTCCATAATTCTCCGTACTCCGTGGATTCCCTCATGGAGACCGAGTTGGTTGTACCATTAAAGTTCTCTAGAGATAGCGTGCACTTCCTTTCTCGTCTCTTTCTCGTGAGTGTGACTTTATAATCATGGACTCAAGCCATTAATGTAAGGATTTAACTAAAGTGTAAATTGTGCCATTATGCTGCCAAAATTCTCTCTCGACTATTGTTATCGTGAAATCATGTTCACATGACTCGTCTTTCTTGAAATCATCATAAACGTGATATTGAATTGTATACTTCTTGAAACTCTTGTTATTGGCCATGATTATTTGTGGGTATCTACATTTGAAAATAGTGAGATGCTGGTCAGGCACGACGAGTGTCCAAGGGCTCCAGTCTAGCCTCAGTGACAAAGTGTAACGACCCACTTCCACCCGGTATGGTTATACCAACCCACATCGGATGAGAGCAAGTCGCTATAGGGGAGAAAATCCCAACAATAGATATATGGGCTGAGATATACACAAATAGAAAGGAATAATGCAGCAGAAATTAAATAACTCTCATTCCATCAACTTATAATCCACATTCCACAGTCTATATAGTCCAAGAAAGAAATAACATAACATGGCTTCCACTAAACATATAGTCAGTTTTCCAATTACAATAATCAAAGTTCATATTACAAATGCATTACATACTAGGAAATAAACCACAAGTCTTCAATCTACTCCTCAAACTCCGTGTCGGATCTTGCTAACTCCTCAGCTTCTAAATCTCCTAAAATGTTTAGCAAGGATGAGTCTACATAATAGACCCAACAAGCAACTTAAAACTTTAAACTATGTACTCATCACACATGCTTTCTAACAAATTAAACTAACATTAGCTCATTTTAAAACATGGATAATAAACATGGAACCTATTAAGCAAAACTATACTAACACATGTAAAACAATAATTCTAAACATGGATACTAATAGCATGGATTCACTAACATAAGAGCATTCATATAATCACATGCTTTCATTTCCTATTTTCACATAACACTAACACATGGCTTATGTTCAATTTATAACATGATACTAAACACATGCTCATCATGTAATTACTAACTCATGGATACAATAACATACACCTACACATGGTACTATACATGATATCAAAATTAACAAAATTCACATTAACACATGCACTTACTTCCACATTATCATTCACTTTCACTTACACACGATTTCACATGGTTTTCACTTTACACATTCACGTATCACATGTCACATCACTTGCACTTATCACGTGCCACGTTCACATGTCGCTTTACACATTATACACATGTTCACTTTTACACGTTGCCAAGACACAGCCCAAACCACCACTAGAAAGATCACATAACACGTACATGTACTTAATCACCAGGCAAAGTGACCAAGTCTTGGTTACTGCAGAACCGGGGGAAGCCCTCCCCACCATTACCAGTGGAACTTGTCCATCTCCAAGATTTCACACGACCCGTTGCCCCGGGTATCACGTAACACGTTTGAGCTATCCCGTAGGGGCACTACTACAGTACAACTCCACGAAATCTATGGTGGCAGTGTCTTATTGGCATAATTTTTATCTTTTTACGTTAACACATTTCACACACACATGCCACATGTTCTCTCACTTTCCATGCACATGCACATATACAACATGAAATATATATATACTGATCACTTTTGGATACTCAACTCAATCAAACAGTAAGAAATAGACCTGATCATGGTGTTAATCATGCTCTACAACATAATTGAAATCTATTCTTAACACATGGTACATAAAGCTTCAGAAATCCACAACTTATTTCACAGTAATCAGAACATGAACAAATTTTAACCACGGGATGATTTCACATAACAAAGTATATCAGTAAGTTTTCATAATTTTCTGAATAGTATATCTATTTTTAATATTTGACAGAGATTTCATGTAATTTAACAAGGTATTTCAATTAATCATGAGGGATAGTGAACTATATGCTCTAATAGTTCTATAACATGCACACAGTGGTCCTAATTCCATGAAAATTTTCTGAGACACTAACATTCATCATACATATTTATTCTAGATTTAAATTTAACAAAACATGCATATTTTCTCCATAACAGAATTTCTATAAATAGCAAATATAACCAGGAAATTAACAGGATTTCATGGCATGATCTAATGAATATATTAAATAGGACAAAATGTTCTAAACACATGCATGTAGTCACTTCTCCCGAAAAATCATATCACATGCAGTCAAACCCTGTTCTGGAAGAAACTCAGAAGAACTTGACGTCCAGGGTCTGGACGCCAACAGAGGTTAACGGCACGATCGACTGCCGTTTACCCAAGATCTTGGTGGTAACAAAGTGGTCGTCAATCTCCTGTCTGCATAGAGTGCAGACCGAAACACAGAAAACACAGAATTTTGGGGTCCAAGCATGAAATAAAAATCCGTAAAATTTCAAAACCCTAAAGGACAAGTCTATGGAGTGAAACCCTAAGTCACTTGCCAGCAATTAAATCTCTAATGGGATTATTAGGTCGAAGAAGCCCTCCTCGGCCAAGCCAAGAAAGGTGAGTTTCTCCTCCTAGATCCGGTCTTCCTGCTGATGTAGATGATCCTCCGGAGTCGGGGAAGCCTCCTCAATCACAAGAGCATTTCCCAGTCGAAGCAGATTGCCAGAAGACCCCTCCAATCGCCGGATCAAATTCACCAAAGATCAAGTTTTCCCACAGAAGCCCTAGGTTTTTCCTCATGAGAAAAAGACCTAATCTCTCTGAAAACACTAGGTTTTGTAGGTTAATGGGTCGGGTTGCGCTTAGGGTTAAGTCATCCTACCGTTAGGGATAGTTTCGTAATCAAGAACCGGGGAGAACGCTACCATTTTCAGATCTGGAAACGCAACTTAACTGGAGAAGTAAACGTCCATATTACTGCCGTTTACAGGAAGTAGACGTCCATCGATCTGGACGCCAATATGAAGTCAACGGCACACTGGTTGCCGTCAACATGATGTTAACGTCATACTTGTTGCCGTTGACTCACTCTTAACGTCAAGATATGTTGACATTAAGAAGAATTTTGGCAGAAACACAGAAATAATTAAATAAACACACATACACAATATAAATACATACAACATGCACTGCATTATTTAAATACAATATGCATAGAAATAACGTATATATATATTATATATATATACACAGGATTAAATATATTACATGCACAATTAAACAATATAATATGCACAAAATTTGGGGGCCTTACACAAAGAGTCATAAATATACTGTTAATCATGGGGTATAATGATTACTGGCATTGCATCTGCATTGGGAATAGTGTTGTGTTGAATGCTAGATACAATAACTACATACACGCGTCTTAGTGTGCATTCCAAGGTGACATAGATCCTTAGTGCACATTAGTGGCCTCGTGCCTAATTACTGCTACATGTTAAAAGTTCTTGCTCGTGCGTGCTTGCTTGCTTGCGTGATATGGCCATCTTGTGTTCTTACAATTAAATGATATCTTGTGTGCTTGTACAATACTATTCTACTACTAGTTCTTTCTTGTTACATTATTCTAGATCTTGTTCAATCACTCTTGTTCAATCTATCTTGTTCACATATCGTGTTTAATTGGTTTTTATTGTACATGCATATCTTGATAATCGTGCATGTCTAGTTCTAAAATGTTAATCACTTATATTATTGCCCGCACATTGAGATATAAATCTTATTGGGATACTTTGCTCATTCCCTACTTCTCAACATCATAGGTGACATTGACGAGGAAGCTGAAGGACATGACTTGAATGGGAATGCGTCAGAGTGATGAGCGTGTTCCAATCTAGTGTCTATCATTATTTATTTGAGAGTAATTTAATGTAGTAGGTAGTGAGGTTACATGTAATTTTCCCTTTTCTTGAGTCATTATAGTTTAAAGTCAATAGAGTTGTATTCAACATTATGAGTTAATGAAGAAGAGTTCATTATGTTCATTACTTGGGCCCTTATGTTGTGTTGATACACATCTAATGCTCGCTAGCTAGAGGCTTATTTGCTGACTACTCACGTCTTGGAATATTGATCTTAATACTATTATATCCGCTACGTAATTCTCGGGATGTGACATGATGCCAGGAGAATGACACGACGGCACTTTAGGCTTCGTACTAACAATTTATGGTTGCGATGTGACTTTATTCAAGACAAAATGGGCTTTTTAGAAGTGGGAGAAAGATAACTCGAAACCACTTATCTCGAACATTTTGATCCTACTCCCGACTTAAAGATAACTCAAGAGTAGGGGGCAAGCTGAGAGGGGGTGTAACGTCGTGATCATTTGCATTCAAGTTTAGTGATTTTAGCGTGGTGTTTGGGCAAATGTGTGGGCATTGAGCCTTGGTTTGGGTTCTAATGTGTTGTGTGGGTGTTGTGGGCCGGAGATTTGGGCCCACACAGCCCACTAGGTCTCTATTTGAGAACGCAGCAGGGGTAACCGACGCGTGTTGACTTCTTTATCTCCATGATTATATATTTTGGTGATAACAAAACTTATCAGAATATTTCTACATTTCAGAATATTTAATGTGCTTTCCTTAATATCATTTTTGTTAAGTTTGTCAACAGGAAACTCAAAGGAAATAAATAATGCTTCAAGGATCACCATTGTAAGTATTCCAAGAATTTCTAAGTCCACTAGATGAAGTTCAAATTTCTTGTAAGCCTTCGTTGTCATTTAAAGTTTTCATTCATAAGTTCATGATTTACATCACTGGCACTTCGTCATGCATGTTTTTGTCATGATCAGTCGAAGTCCAACTTCGTCATATATGAAGCTAACTTCGTCATATCCGAAGTTCTGTACGAAGTTCACTTCGACGAGCTACGTGTTGTAGCTTCGACCGACAACATTATTTTCTGTTCATCTGAAGTTCACTTTGTCATATATGAAGCTAACTTCGTCATATCCGAAGCTAACTTCGTCATATCCGAAGCTTCAATTCGACCGACAGTGTTTTGATCTGTTTTATACGAAGTCCCACTTCGTCATATCTGAAGTTTCACTTCGACCGATAACGTTGTATTCTAGCCAGCCAAAGCTTCACTTCGACTGTTTATGTTGTTTCCTTGACCAATCGATCATCTCATATCGATTGATGAACATTTTATATCGATTGCTATCATATGTCATCATCATATCGACTGTTTCCTGCATATTGACCTTTGTTCTACATAGATTATCATTAATACCCTGATCAACTTTATCTTAACGATCATCTTTATTCTGTTGATCAAGAAAGATTATGAATAAACTTTATTGATATGACCGTTGTTTTCAATATCATTTTATATCAAGCTATTATCCTTGAAGAAATCATATTGATCATATTGCATATCTTCTGATCAAGGAACTTTTTGAAAACATCTTTGATAAAATGATTAAAAGATTCACAAACATGTTTTAAATAGAGTTTGAAACCGTGAATTTCAAATCTCCCACTGTGTAACGACCCTCCTCATACCGGTACGATTATACCAATCCCCATCGGTATAAAGAGCGTCGTTACAGTGGGATAAAACCCAACACTAGCCGATAGGTTGAAAAGTATGTAGATAGCAATTTAGTACAGCAGAATAAAATAAATAATTCAACTTTAATCCATCACCATCACACATTCCACAGTCTAAATAGCGAAATAAAACGACAATGTCCACATTATTACATAATAAAAGAACTACATTGTCCAAATATTGTCCATACAATATTTTTATTCAAGCTATGAAAAGAAAAGTACAACTGAAAATTTGCTCCTCCAAAAGCTACTCCTCCAAGAGATCAACCTTTGCTATGCCTTCCTTCAAAATAGTAACTCTTGTCTCACCTGTACGCCGAAGCAAGGGTGAGTCCAAAGACTCAGCAAGTAAACAAAGACTTAATCTTAAACATATCACATTCACATTAATCTTTTAAACACTAAAGAATACATACGATTATTTAAACTACAAGAATATACATGGAACATACTTTTAACTATCAACACATTCCTAAATCACTTAGACATGCTTTGTTCTATCACATGTTTATTCTAAATCATGGATACTAATATTATACACTTGTACATATTCTCTACACCTAACATGTAACATGAATCATTCATTTACACATTAATTCATTTCATGATTTATTTCTACAATTAGAATAGAAAATTAGGCATAGAGAAAAGAACAACCTAACATGATGACTATTCATTTTTTTCACATGCACTTTTCATATTAAATTTTACATCATGCTTGCTGGTTTAATGTAAATAAATTTCATATGCATAGTTTCATATTTTATAGCATGAATTGTAAAGTCTAGATCATAGTCAAGTTGATTGGCAATACTAAACAATTTAAACATGGAACTCTATGCTGAGTACTCATCACATCTAGCATAGAATCTAAACATTCTTCCTTATGCTTAACACATTCATAACTATATTTTACTTGCTGTTTTGACATGGAATAAACTCAATTACATAGAATTAGATCTATTTACACTTTATCTTATTCCTTTAGCAAATTCACATTTCCATCTTTTTGTGTTACATAATTCGCATGTTTACACACACACACACACACACACACACACACATATATATATATATATATATATATATATATATATATATATATATACTCACATACATTACAAGAAGATTAATGAATACATGACATGATATTAAACATGACATTGTAATTTAAATATTAATACATGATAGTATGAACATATGCACTATCATATTAGTTTCACATGAAATCACATTCTCATTAACCTTAATTTTTCCCTTACATATCTCTTCACAAAATCTTCATATCATCTACTCTTTTATTTTTACTTATCACATAATTGCATTCATCACATGCCATATTCACATATTATCTTACACTTTACTCATATTCCAATAACTTAAAATGCCATGACACATAGTCCTAACTACCTATTAGAGGACACAAAACAATATCTCATACTCATACTCATCGCATAACACATAACTCATAACACAACTCATATCACATAACTCATATCACATACCCACCACCTAGGCAATGAAGTGGTGAATCTTGGTAATTGCGCAGACCGGGAGAAGCCATCTCCACCCTATCCAGTGGTACTTGTCCACCTCCAGGTTTTTCCTAATGCCCTTAGGACAAACTTTTACAATGTAGAGCTTTCCATAGGGACTTTTCTATGTACAACTCTTGATGCCTCTAGGGTAGCAGTGTCATTCTTGACCCAATCATTATACTTTCACTTTATCACATTTTCACACACTATTCACATATTTTACATATAATACTTAATCACTTTACACATCTTAATTATCAATTGCACATGTCTCAGTTAGCCTAATCATGATACTACTATTTTCAGAAATAAAATAACTTACATTACAGTCCTAAACATGTTGTACATTTACCGAACTACACAAGATTAGATCAACCTATCTAATATGTACAATTTCCATGGTTTAACTAATAATTATACTTTCTATTAACATCTTAGTTCTAAATTTTTATCCCAGGTCATTAACAGTAAATATATCACACATGAAATTTTCCAGATTTTTCAGACAGTAAATACAATTTCTATAATTAAATCCAGATTTCAGACAATTCATTGAAATATCATTAGACAGGGTACAAGTGAACATGGTTATGTTCTAACAGTTCAGAAATCAGATATTAGTAATCCTACTGTCATGTAAAATTTATGCAACCCTAATTTACAACAATTCCATTTATGCACAATTTAAACATGCTTATATGGTGCTCATGACACAATTATTGAATTTTATAATTAACACGGTTCACAGAAAAAAAAAAAGGCAACCTTAAGATATGACCTAATGACTGTATACAATCACCAATAAAAATTTCAGTATGTAACTATGTCCAGAAATCATTCAAACAGCGTGAAAAGAATCAAAAAGCACATTTTCAGGTCCTGAAGAAGTAGACGTCAAGGGATGTTGCCGTTTACTTCTTCTGAAGAACTTGACCACAACCTATGTTGCCGTCAACCTGGTCCCAGCAGCACATACAGACAACGTTTCATACAAGGGTGAATTTGGGGTTCCAGGACTCGAGGAAAAATCCGTAAAAATACTAAGACTTAAGGGGACATGTATATGATCAAGATCTAGGTTTACTTGCCTCTTAAAAAAATCTACAAAGATCAGAATATGTCGATGAAGCCCTTCTCGGCCCTGCCAAAAAGGTGCTCAGAAACTCCTTAGATCTTCTTCTCCTATCGATGTAGATCGCTCCTCGGAGTTGGGATCTCTTCTTGAATGTATTGGCTGTCCTCTAGATGTTGTAGCTCCTCGGGGAACACCTCCAGTCGACGGATCCGGCCTTCTGAAGTTCAGCTTTTCACCATCTCGGAGCTAGGGTTTCACCAAATGTTAAAAAGCCTTTTCCCCGACCTAGGATGGGTATTTTATAGGCTTGGAGGTTGGGGTACGCCTTAGGGTAGGTTTCCTACAAGTTAGGATGGGTTTCCTAATCTGGAACTAGCCAAAACGCGAGCATTAACAATTCTTGAACCGTTACGCAGGAGGATATTGACATCAACATCGGTTGTAGTTAACTGACAGGTTGACGTCAAGTGGGTGGCCGCCCACTGGGGGTTGGTGTCCAGGGGGTGGACGCCAACAGTGCCTTGGCGTCCAGGTCCTGGCCGCCAACAGCATAGTGCAGCCAAAACTACGCCAAACCTAAAATTAAATGTATAAATGTACCAAAACAATCTAGTATGTGTAAAAAAATTGCATATATTCTTACTACATAAAGTACATGCATTACACAATATTTAATTAAGTACAACTTACACTAATCATCATTAAGAATAATATGCATCAATAACACACATACATGCATATATACTTACACACTACATTATTGCATAATACATGCATGAACCTATGACTGAAATGTACTCCTCATTAGCTAAATACTACATGCACATTATGATTTAAGTACCCTACACATCATAATTAATTTAACATGCTTAACATAGCTAATTATCACATGCATAAGATAAAATACATGTATACACATGTACTTCATATATTTATACACAACATCCATGGAATAGATAGTTCAATATGCACTTCAAGATTTTACATACATAATATCGTAAGATGTAATATAGAATAAGCTAACTAAGAATAATTTATACCACAATCACAAATTCTTACATGCACCCACTTGAATTGACGTATGTATAATTATACACACGTATACAACATAGTTATACACATTATGCAAGAAATAGATAATTATAACATGCATAATATTACTTTAAGTATTATGAGCCTAAGATTTTGGTATACACATTATACATCAATTTAGCTAATTGCCTATTCTCACGTAAAAATATCATATATATATATATATATATATATATATATATATATATATATATATATATATATATATGCATGTATATGTTCATGAGAAGTATAAAAATAGTAATATGCACAATTGAATACACATGCTATACACACAACAAGTAAATACACATACACGATATAAAAGAATGAAAATTTCAGGGTATCACACACCGTCTGTTGAATACCTCTTATACATAAGCATTTAAAATTATCTTCACATGCATAGTCTATTGCTAGATATAGTTTCTATGCAGTATGACTTTTTGACTGATTGCTATTTTTATGCAAAGTCTCTTATGCTTTATATGGCGACAAAATAGATATATCTATTTTTGTATAACATCTTTCTACACCTACTCAGAACGTTGACTGTCATTGAGGACATCACTCTCTCTTAGCATTTAATGCCTATAGGTTTCCGGTAGTCACATATTTCTACAATGTAAGACCTGCTGCGACTGCATGGAAATGAGCATCAAGGAATGTGAGACAACATATACTTCAATGGGTACATTTGAAGAAAGCAGAAGTGCTTATAAAGAAGACGATGGGTGTGAAGACCCGACGAACAAGAAACATACGTAGATACACACAAGCCTTCACAACCACAAGAAGAGTAGTGCGCCCTCACTCCATGTTGATCTGCTCTGAGCTCTCTTGAAGCTTCACTTCATTTTTCGTTTGAGAGCTTATTGTTTCTGAGAGAGTAGATTTATAGCTCCATTCTTTTCTCTCTCAGTTCGCGCCTCAAATCAAGCAAGGCTTTGTTGTATATGCTTGATCAAAGGGCCATCCCATCAACTCTTCTTTCAGAGTGTTCCTCTTCCTGTGCAAAGAGAAGACCTGCCGTGGATAGGTGTTTGTTCCCCTTGTTAAAGGGAAGACCTGTTGCTACAAGTGGTTGCCTCTTCTTGTGCGAAGAGAAGACCTGCTGAGGGTAAGTGTGTTTTTCCCCTTGTTGAAGGGAAGACGTGTTGCTATAGGTGTTTGTACTACCTCTTCGGGTTTAAAGAGAAGGTCAGCGGGTGCTGGATGTGTAAGTGTTCATAAGAGGGATTGTACCATTGGTTAGTGAAATCCCAAGTAGTTTCTTAGGGACTGGACGTAGGACTTCCTTTTGGAAGGGCCGAACCAGGATAAAACTCTCTTGTGTTGTGTGATTGTTTTTATCTTATTCCACTGCTCACTAACTATAACACTTGCATTTAGTATTTCTATTTTAAGTTATTTTTAACAGGAAAATTTTAAGATACATTTTAGCGATCCATTCACCCCCCCTGCGCTTGCAACCTGGTCAACAACACATTCTAAACGCAGTCCTTCCCTACGTTACGATTCCAGAGCTTTGTCCGCTAGTGTGATGTATGGCGCGAGTCGGGCTGCTGCATGGCATCACATTTATGAACTCGACGGGAAACCCCGATGCATTCTTGATTCCGAAGGTTTTCAGCTCTGTTTGTCAGCCAAACAAAGCAGAGAGCTCTGTTCAGCTGAGGGAGGTTTTGATGGAAGTGCTCTTGGTGATTTCGGTTCAGGAGCTTCGATTTTGGTGTAGTTTCCACGCAAGGATGGCGTCTAGAGCGTGGAAACACCGACCAAATGGTGTTCTTCGCATTCTTCGCGATGGTAGGGGAATTCCTTCACTCTCTTGCATTGTTTATATGGTTGATGCATGAAAATTATGGTTTAAGCATGTATGTGTGGTTTCCCATTGAGTTAGTCAAATTGTAGTAGCTTAAAGTATGTAAAATGGTGCTTCTGTGTGATTTTTGGTTCAGCAGTGAGGGTTTGGCATTTTGTTTGAGAACGCGACAAGTCGAGGGGATGCGTTCAGAACGTGGCCTCCTACCACGATGTGTTCTCATTATGAACGCGGTCTATCGAGTTGTTGTGTTCTTAATGAGACCGTTGGCCTCATCACGTTCTACTTCTCGAAGTGTTTAATTTTGTGCTTGGCAATGTACATTGGGGGGCGATTTTGGTATTTTTCTCGCTACTTTAATGTGTTTAAGCAATGTGGATGTTATTTACTTGTGGATTTAAGGGAAATGAGCAGTTTGTTGATAATGTAAAATTATGGTGTATCATGTAAGATATTTTCATGTAAATAATGTGAAGGTGGTTTATGCTTGTAAGATTTAATGGTTATGAGTGTAAGATTTAAAGGGTTGTGCAATAATCGATAATGATTAGTTATGGATTGTTGTGGTTTGCCGAGTTTGATGGTCCGACGCTTAATCCAAAATGCCTCTCCAATCAAGTACCCCAGGTTCTTTGTGAGCCAGGCACGTTGTGCTCGGGGTTTGTCTCGTTACTGTATGTGACGTCGAGGTCTGTGTCATCTTCTTGGACACCCTCACTAGTTTGTTGAGTAGCCCGTTTGGCTGAGGGAAAGACAATAATGGGGCAATGACTTGTGGTGTGTCTATTATGTTCGGTCGCTTGTAGTGCACTTGTGGTTGGAAGACAGGCACTAGTAGACGTACTAGTCCCCAACTAGTCTCGTGTGGCCATAGACTCACTTTAGTGGCCCCGGAACCCTTAGAGATGTGTCAGGAGTAGGTCTGTAACTTGCTTTCTACTGGTGGTGTTGGTTGGTCTCCACAGTTTCTTGTACTTATAGAAGTGGAGTCGCAGTTGGACCTTTCGTCCATGGCTGCGAGGTTGAGAGGTGTTTTCTTGTGTTGGCTTGTTCGGGTCACGTGACCTGAGTGTTAGCGTCACTCTTTCCTATTCTGCTTTGTTGAGTACCTTGTAGTATGTGAAGTGGAATCTCGATAAGATATCGTTCGATTATATCGTTGACTAGTGTTTCCTTAATTTCCTTTCAATAGCTTACTTCCAGTGCTTGTCTAGTTTAAGTAGCTCTTAGATGATGGTTTATAGTGGATTTAATGTTATTTATATTAATTATTGTTACCAGTAGTAGTTAGCTGCTTAGCTGTGAGTATTGTAGTGTTTATTTGTGTTAATTAGAAAGCATGCTTAGGTTCCAACTTTATGTGAGTTTCCTTTAAATTGTCATATGTGAGTTGACCAGTGAGATTATGTTATTTGGTACTTTGCTTCTATTACTTGTGGATTATATATTGTTGTTTTGAGGAGTTTTCCTACTAAGTATGTGACTTTGTGAGGCTAACACCCTTACACTCCCCTTTCAGGTGCTTTAGCAGGCATGGTTTCTCATAGGCGGACCTGTACCACCAACTATAGTGTGAGTTTTGCTCATGTTGTACACCTCGGGATATACCCCAAGCTCTTATACTTTTCTTTTGGACATGTAATAATGTATTGGGACAATATAATTCTATGAATGTGTATAAGATCATGTATTTTACCATGCATCTTCATACTAGTGTGTTTTTCTTCTATATTTTTATTGGACATGTGTGTGATATCTCTTGCGAGACTACGATTTGTTTGCGGGAGGCAGATCTGGATATAGAGCCTTCTCAAGCATAAATATCTAGGGCCGCTATATTACCCAGCTAGCAAGCCCAGAGGGGGTGAATGGGATTCTAAAAATTCTTTTAGATTAAAACCTGTCAATAAAAATGCTAAACACAAAACACTACGATCGATAGTTAGTGTTAATGATAATGAAGACAAACAAGCAAGCACACAAACATAAGAGGATTTTATCTTGGTTCGTACCTCCTATCCCAAGGAGTCCTACGTCCAGTCCCCAAGCAACAACTTGCGATTTCACTAACTAAGGGTATTGTCCCCCTTAAGGACCCCTGGCCTTCTCTTCAAAACACGAAGAGGTACAAACTACCACCTGATACACAGGTCTTCCTTCCTCAATGAAGGGAATAACAACCACCTGTTTTCAACTGGTCTTCTCTTCACAGCCCGAAGAGGAACACACAAAAACAATGTGTTTAAAGGCGAAAGGCCCCTAGACCAAGCTTACAACAAAATGCTTGATCTGAGGCAAAGTCTGAGAGAGAAAGATTTGAACTAGAAAATTTTCTCAGAACAACAAGCTCTCAGAATGTCTAAAACAATGAAAAGCTGAGAGCTAAGAGCTAAAGAAAAGATGGAGTGAAGCAAGAGCTCTGCTTTCTGATGCTCGCAAGTTATAGATGATTCTCAGTGAAGCGCTATCGCACGAAAAGTTGTTTTTCATGGAGTCTTTAGTCTTCTATATATCTTCTCTTGAAAGACAATATAGTCGTTGAAGTGGTCGTTGTCTCTATGTTAGACGCACATTAGACTGCATGGTCCGAAGTGTACAACAGGTAAACCTGTAGCCAATTAATGCTCTGGAGCCATGCACGCAAAGAGAAGATTCATCTAGATATCCTTCAGCTTCTAGTAATCCAACGTTGTAAGATTTGGTACTAGCAAAGACCTGCACACAATAAATGCCAAACCATAGACAGCTAGACTGTCTCTATGTTTGTCAGTCAACGTTAGAAACCATGCAGTAAGAATGTACACCAAAATGGAAATGCTATTATGTCACCTGATAAAGTATTTGCTATTGTGTCATGGATGTAGAAAGCATTCAAGTATGCGACAGACAGATGATGTGTACAGTCACAATAAATGCAGGATACAAAGATATTCGCGGGAAGAGTTCAAACTCCTTGATATTTGAAAATATATATGAATATCATGAGAATAGTAGATGTACTCATGAAGTCGATGCGATCAATGTTCTACTTATGAAATCGTTGTGTTAACAATTCATTGTTCAAGCAAATAGTTGTTTAAGTAGAAGCAAATCACTGTGAACATAAATCGTTGTGTAGATATAAGCAAATCGATGTACAAGCAAATCATTGTACAAGTAAATCGTTGTACAGATATAAGCAAATCGATGTACAAGCAAATCGTTGTTCAGATATAAACAAATCGATGTACTAGCAAATCATTGTACATATATAAACAAATCGTTGTACAAATATAATAAATTGATGTACAAGCAAATCGTTGTTTAGGTATAAACAAATCGATGTACAAGCAAATCGTTGTTTCACTTAACGAATCGTTATGAGACTGAAATCGATGTTTCAATAAGGAAATCGATGTGAGACCGAAATCGTTGTTTCACTTACGAAATCGTTGTGAGACTGAAATGGATATTTCACTTATGAAATCATTCTGAGACCGAAATCGATGTTTCACTTGTGAAATCGTTGTGAAGCCGAAATCGTTGTTTCACTTATGAAATCATTGTGAGACCGAAATTGTTGTTTCACTTACGAAATCGTTGTGAGACCGAAATCGATGTTTCAATAAGGAAATTGATGTGAGACCAAAATCGATGTTTCACTCGTGAAATCGTTGTGAATCCGAAATCGTTGTTTCACTTACAAAATCGTTGTGAGATCGAAATCGTTGTTTCACTTATGAAATCATTGTGAGACCGAAATCGATGTTTCACTTATGAAATCGTTGTGAGACTGAAATCGATATATCACTAATGAAATCATTGTGAAGCCAAAATCGTTATACTCACTTATCAGATCATTATAAGATGAAATCGTTGTAGCGATAGAATAGTTCTTTTACAAAGTAAATCGATGTGGACTTAGAAGAAATTCATGTTCTGAACTTTAACTATCAGTGTAAGAGAATAACTTACAGATTTTGGTTGACTTATTCCCTTTGGATAAACTTCATAAAGGATTGTTAGAAAATATTTGTTAAGGTTTTGTTAATCACCAAAAGAAATTATAATAAATAAAATTATATGGGGATAGACTGATCATCACGCTATAGGGGGAACTTCTATCTTAAGCCCATTATGAATATCGGCCCAATATTGGCCCATGATTGCAGAAGATAGACCTTGTTCGAGCCCATTATGGGGAGCAACCCAAGAGCCCATTCGAAGATTCCCTCCTATCTCGGGATTATCATCCCAAAGGAGGCTTATGGGGCGGTGCTCCTTGGATAATATCTTGGAAATGCACTCAAGTGAGAACCTACGATATCTTGGGAAAGTCTATTACGGCCCTTGGCACAATATCTTGGGAAAGCTTATCACAGCCTCCAACATGATACCCAAGAAAGCCTATCACGACCCCCAACATGATATCCTAGGAAAGTCTTGTTGCCCAGATAGCAAGCCCAGAGGGGGTGTGAATGGATTGCTAAAAATTCTTTTAGCATAATACCTGTAAATAAAACGCTTGACAAAAAACACTAAGTTCGACAGTTAGAGTTAATGTGGAATAAAGACAAACAAGCAAGCACATATAGACAACATGAAATTTTATCCTAGTTTAGATCTCCTATCCCAAAGAGTCCTACGTCCAGTCCCCAAGAAACAACTTGAGATTTTACTAAACAAGGGTACTGTCCCCCTTAAGGACTCTTACACATCCAGCAACAGCTGGCCTTCTCTTCTCTACCCGAAGAGGTACAACCAACATCTGATGCAACAAGTCTTCCTTCTTACCAAAGGGAATCAACCACCTGTTCAACAACAAGTCTTCTCCTCACAACCGAAGAGGAGCACTCAAGAACAATGAGTAGAGAATGAATGGCCCCTAAACCAAGCTTATAGGATTGCTTGATCTGAGGTGAGGTCTGAGAGACAAAGATTGGCAGTGGTGGATTCTCTCAGATCTTACACAAGCTCTCAAAAGACTAAGCAAATGGTTGTGGAGAGCTTAAGAGCTAAAGACTGATTGCCTGAATGAACAAGCTCTTCTTCCAGGTGCTCCAAAGGATAACTAGTTTCTTTTACATGGAGTCGTCGGTCTTCTATATATCTTCTCTTGAGAATATAGCCGTTGAAGTATCTGTTGTCTCAATGTTTGAGGCACACAAGTTAAGTATGGTCCAACGTGGGTACCAGGAATACCTGGAGCCATTAAATGCTCAGAGAGACACTCACACAGAGAAGGATCATCCAGATATCTTTTGCTTCTTGTTTGTCCAACGTTGTATGGTGTGATACTGGCAGAAATCTGCGCACAATAAATACTGAAACATAGACAACGCAACTGTTTCTAAGCTGTCAGTCAACGTTAGATGGCATGCAATAAGAAAATACACCAAAAAGGAAATACCATTCTGTCACCCTGTAAAGCTTTTGTTTAAAGAACACAGGAGTAGAAAGCACATAGATATATTTCATGCAAAGATATGTACAAACACAATAAATGCACAAGAGCGCGAGATACAGTGTTATACGCGGGAAGACTTGAACTCCACAGAGATTCAAAAAGATTACATTTGAATATCATGAAGGATAATTATTTTCAAGATTATCTGAGAAGATAATGAAAGTATATGACACTTTATTTAAATCATAATCGTTGTGAAGAGAGTTGATATATTCATGAAATCGTTGTCATAAACATACAAATGAAATCTATGTTGAAATAGAATCGATGTGACCATAATCCATGTATAAATATAGTGAAATCGTTATTCTGTACACAATCGTTATATGAAGAAATTGATGTGCAGATGAAGTCGTTGTTTAAATAAAATCGTTGTTTCATAGGAAATCATTGTAGCAGCATTCAAATCATTGTTTAAGTGAAATAGAATCGTTGTAGCGACCAAATCGTTCTTTAAGTGAAACAGAATTGTTGTATAGACCAAATCGTTTTTTAACAGAATTGTTGTAGCGGCCAAATCGTTGTTTCTATGAAGTCATTGTTTAAGTAACCAAATCGTTCATGAAATCGTTCTTTCAATGACGAAATCATTGTTTAAGTGAAATCGATCATGAAATCGTTGTTTGAAATCGATCAAGTTGTTCAAGTGAAATCGATCATGAAATCGTTGTTTCAATGATGAAATCTTTGTTTTGGTGAAATCGATCATGAAATCATTGTTTTACCAAAATCGATGTTTAAGTGATATGAAATCAATCCATCAACGAAATCGTTGTTTAAGTGATATGAAATCGATGTATCAACGAAATCGTTGTGAGACCGAAATCGTTGTTTTACTTATGAAATTGTTGTGCAATGGAAATCGTTGTGAGACTAAAATTGTTGTTATAATTATAAAATCGTTGTGCGATGAAAATCGTTGTTTTATTAAAGGATTCGATGTATACTTAGATAGAATTCATGCTTTGAACTTCAAATAACAATGTGTGTGGACAACTTATTAATTTTAATTGACTTGATGCCTATTAATAAACTTCAGAGAAAGATGTTAGATAATGTTTTCAATGGTTTTGTTAATCACCAAAAATATATATAATAAAAGATAATTTATTTATGGAGATGAACTGATCATCAAGTCTAAGGTGGCCCCTTGCTTCTACCTAGTCGCTCTTATCCCAGAGAATCGGAGACCTGGAGGAGTTAACATTCATATCTGATATGCGGCACTAACTCCCCATTACTGCGGTGAACCATTATCTTGAGGAATGTAAGCCGTTCACAATTTCTCTCCATGATTGGAGAAGTAACTCCTAGGAACAGACACCCCACCTTAACCTTCTCATAACTTCTCATAACTACGCTTGTAACAGCTTACGGTTACACTGGATCGCAGGAAGAGCAACCTATTAAAGTCCAGGAATCCTTCTACGCAGGTAAGTGATTCTAAGACAAAAACTAGTGGTGAAGAGAGATCTCATTGTTGCTCTAGCCCATTTGACTTAAACATTGGAGGGTTTTCCTAAGAGATCACTCCTAGAACCTCTCACTATCTTCTATCTTGCAGGCCACCTCATTGTAGTAGGAGATTTCACTTGCAAGCGAAGATCGCCTTCTTCTATATCTATAACTATTTCTCATCTCTATCTAGAGAAATGTTTACTGCAAAAAAGGTCTTATAATAAAATTGAAGGGCAATTAAAAAAAAATCTATTAGCCCCAGATGAGTAACATATTCGTAGATTGGCAATAGTGGCGACGATGATAACTAATGACTGTGTAATAACAATTGGCGACAATGACAACTTTAGAGTCACAAATATGTTTTGAATATGTCTTTATTGTATGATTTAGTGAATATTAATCTTTTTTGGATAATTTTATTTCTAAAAAATAAAATAACAACTTATCAGCAACTATATATGATTATTCTTGTCTAAACAAGGTCAGCCTTGTCATTAAGATTTAAAGATGACACACTGTAAAAAAATTGGTGTTGCACCATCAAAATTTGCTTACCAGAGTTTATTCAAGTGATAGAGATACACATGGAAACATAAATATAAGATAATTTTTTATGCAATTAATTATTTGACAAGGTTACAACTTTGAAACAAACCACCTAGGGATATCTATTTCCAACTTTCTGACCCATTTTCATGGTTCGCAGTACTGCACGGATCGACCATGCCGCATTCTCCGTGGTATGGTACTATACGGTACCGTATCGCTAAGATACGGTGGGAAAGAGGTCTATTTGATTTTTTTTTTTTGTGACTTGGTCAATATGTAAAATGAGTAAATTTTAAAAGAAAATGAGCAAAACATAAGAAGATCACATAGAGAGGTTGAAAAAATATAAGAAATTTCAATTAGTCATTCAAACCAACCCAGGACAATCATCTAGTACCGTGATCTATGCCATCCTGGGTATATAAAGTGGATGTCAATTAAGTTGGAGAGCCAATATGACATCATCCAAGGGCTTCAATTCTCATTAGAGAGGAGTCCACCACACTACAAGAAAAATCAGAATTATTGACGAATTTTTTCGATGGATCAATATCCATATCAAGAAATCTATTGGGATTCGATGGACTATTAGACCGTACAAATTCATGATTTAGTACTATTATATAGACTGGATGGTACTATATCATACTGCAGCGGTCTGAGCCGGTCAGCGCCACCTCCACTTCCACCACCACCATCAACTCCAATGCGATCATTATATAATATTATGATATGATCGATATATTTCATTAGGTGAACACCAAGAATCCAAAAACAGAAGCAAAACTGTAACATCATAAAATTTATAATAAAATATTAATATGACACTAAGAAATTGAAAGAGATAGTAAATTATACGTAATATATGACCACTTACATAAAACATAATTATCTTTAATTTCATAATATTTTCATATTATTAATATAATTCTCATACTATCTTTGATTGTGTGCACTTCAACAGGACGACATTTAGTTTCGAAAAAAAAAGTCAAAATTGAAGTCACCATAATTACCAAAAAAATATATTGATTCTAAAAATATAAATATCAGGAATTATTGATGCATAGATATTGAGATTAAGTCGACCTAATGATTTTTGACGTAATTTTTACTTGACAAAAATTAATTGAGAGTCCGCGTCGGTTCAGTGGCCCCCCTCCCTCCCCTACCCCCCGCATTAGTTAGGTTTTTTTTTGGTCCCCCCCCCCCCCCCGGCCCCCCCCAGGTAGGTTGTTAGATTTTTTTTTTTGCTTTTTTTCTCCCCTCCCCTAGCCCCCGCGTTAGGTTGTTAGTTTTTTTTTTTAATCCCCCCCCCCCAACCACCCTAGCCCTCATTTTTATTTTTATTTTATTTTTTTCTTTTCACCTGTCCACCCTCCCTATGCATGAGTCCACTATGTTTTGTTATATTTTTTATTTTTTTTTATTCTTTCCCTTTAAATCCTTCTCTACGTAGGTATATTGAATATATTCTTTTCTTCCTCCTCCCTTCTTTCTCGTCATGGAAGAGAGAGGTTGAAGAGAGAAACTAAAGAGGGTGAAAGCACGGCTGGCCAGGGCCACCGCGAGCCCTGGCACGGTTGGCACACCTCTGGCGACACCCACCCATGTTTTTCCCTCCTCCCAAACCTCTGGCAACACCCACGCCTGTTTCACCCACCTTCGGTGACCCCCACGCCTGTTTCACCCACCTCTGGTGACCCCCACCCCCTCTCTCCATGCTTCCCCTACCTGTGTTTCATTAAGGAGGGAAGGAGTGCCGCCACCGCCATCACGACAGAGGGGGAGGGGGGGGGCAAGACAGGGGAAGGAGGGGCCAGGGGGCGAGATGGAGGGGGAAAGACTGATCAGAGGGGGGGGGGGGGGGGGGCGAGATGCAAGACAGAGGGGGAGGGTGGGAGGTGAGAAAGGGGAGGAGGAGGAGGATGGGGCCGGGGGCGACCGGGTGAGACGGAGGGGTGACCGACCTAGGAGAAACCTGGGTCGGTGTGGTACATCGAAATGGCGAACTCACCGTGAAAGAGAGAAGAGCGGAGAGAGAAGAGAATCGTGAGAGAGAGGAGAGGGGAGAAATATTATAGAAGAGATGAGAGATATGAGTAGGGCTATCAATGGGCTGGGTCCGGGCTGGGCTTATATGAGTCCAACCAGGCCCAACTCATCAATATGCAAGTCCAAGTCTAGCCCAAGCCCGAGCAATGTCGGGCCAAGCTGGGCTGAGCCTAATATTTTTACAAAATTGTAAAGCCCGACTAAGACCCGACCCGGCCTGAATATTTAAATATAAATTAAATTAATAATAAAAATAATATATTTAATAATATAAAACTTATAATCTCACTCAATTAAGTAGAGTTTTGATGTTACTTATTTAATTTGTTTGAAAAGAGAGTTTTTTAACTTTTAAATAAGTAAAATAACATAATTTTAACTAAGTAAAATTTAATATTTCAAAAGAAAAAAAGAAAAGAGAATGGGTTGGGCCGGCCCATCTAGCCAAACTCAAATCCCGATTCCGGCCCATGGACCTAGTCGGATTGGGCTTTTAGGCCCTACTAAAACCCATGGGCCAAAAAGAGTCTTGCGGCCCAACCCAAAATCGGGCCAACCCGCCGGCCTATCGAGCCAGCTCGACCCATTGACAGCCCTAGATATGAGAGAGACATGAGAGGAGAGAGAGAAGACAATGTAGGGAGGAGGCGATCGCCCAAGAGAGAGGAGAGAAAGAGAAGAGTGGAGAGAGAGGTGGCAAAAGATGAGAAGAGCAGAAAATGTTTGAATTGTTAATTAAATGATATCTTTGTTTAATTTTTAATGTTAATATTTATGTCACATTTTTAATACATGTTAATGATATTGTCTTATGTGACAAGTGTAACCTTAAGGATGCCTCCGCGAGGACGTAGTGATGATATTGGTTGGCAACATAGTAGAATCCTTGAGGGGAAAATGTATTGGTTTCAATACAATTACTGTAATATGGAGTTCCATGGGGGAGGTGTCTCCCGTTTAAAGAAACACCTAGCAGGAGTTAAGGGTGCAGGATATAGTGAACTCATCGGTGTCCGAGCGTGTCATATGATGTTAAAATTGTGATGGCACACATTTGAGACAACTTTGGTAGAGAAGAGGACACATAGTCAGACCACGTTACCAGATGACGAAGGAGGATCCTAAGATGAACATCAGCTCCCATCCCAAACCACCAATGTCCATGTCACACTTCGAGATCCATTTGAGAAAGACATGCAGCGGGCTCTACGTGAGAGCCGGGCGGAGGCATGGGCGGGGGTGACTCAGAATTACATGTTCTCGATGATACAGTCTCATCCTCACGTCCTTCCAAAACTCATGGCCTTCATGCTATTACACTGATCCTCCTCATCATTCAACCTCTTCCCTACCCCAAAGGAAGAGGATCATCAGTTTAGATGTGCAGGAGATTGACCCCTTTGCCTTTTAGAGGGAGCATGGAAATCAAACTTGAACTGAAAACTCTTTGCAGAGCAAAGGGCCGAGATGGCAGATGGGTAGGGCTATTGCAAATTTTGGCATCATTCAAGATTAACTTTTAATGCAGCCAATAGTCCATACTATAAATCAATGGTGCAAGAGATCCAAAATTTTGGAAAGCATGTGCAACCCCCACACCAAAGGAGCTTGCTAGTGTTTATTTGGATGCAAAGGTTGAAGAATTGAAAATTTACATTGCCTCATTCAAGAAAAAATGGCAAAAATATGGCATCACTCTCATGTGTGATGGATGGTCGGGCACTACGAAAAGTAGCCTCATAAACGTTCTAGTGTATTGCAATCGACAAGTCTTCTATCATAAGTTTGTAGATGCTTCTAACCATATTCATAACCATCAGTATATTTTGTAGCTCATGGAGCAGAAGGTAGCAGAGATTAGTGAGAAATACATTGTGCAGGTGGTGACAGATAACAACTCAAAGTACAAGAAGGCAAGGGAAAATTTGATGAAGTCACATCCTTAAAATTTTTGGACCCCTTATGCAGCGCATTGTGTTGACTTAATGTTGAAAGAAATTGGTCAACTTCACTAGGTAAATTTCAAATAATATGTTAATTTTTCACATCTTCACTACGAGTCATAAATAATGTTTTATGAATATGTAGGTTAAGCATGTCGTTGAGGCAGCACAGAACATTACATGATACATCTACAATCACACCCTTGTGCTGCGATGGATGCGAGATTTCTATGGTGGCGAGATATTGAGGCCAGAAATTACACATTTTGCGACAAATTATATTGTCTTGGATAGCCTGTTCAAGCATAGAGATGGATTGAATCAAATGTTCAGAAGTGAGCAATGGCCATCCTCCCATTTTACGACTTTACGCGATGGCCAGGAGGTGGAAGGCTTGGTGAACAACTCAAATTTTTGGTTGAGAGTCAGCAAGATTGTGCATATGATTGATCCTCTTTTATGAGGTCCTAAGACTTATAGATGGCGATAGAACACTAACGATGGGGTTGGTGTATGCGAAACTGGAGGCTGCCAAGAAGCGTATACTTGCAACATCAACCAAATATGCCCATATGTTTATCGACATCATCGAAGATAGGTGGGATCGCCAGATGAATAGAAACTTACATATGGTAGGTAAATAAATATCAACCAATGTCCATAATATGCTTCAATTATCATGTACTGACATTCATCATACTCATTTGCAGCATATTATCTCTATCCTAGATTCCAACACGAGGATGAGCTTGCATGTCGAGACGATTTGTTGGGTCATCGGTGGTGGATAGGATGTCACGAAATCATGAGAAAACTGCAGCCGCCCTTAATGAGGTACAAATTTCACCCGTACTCTACAAACCGCCATTAATATGCCACTCATACTTTTACATTGTCTTCTTAGCTGCAGTTAAAATATTTCCGCGAAGGAATTGGTTCCTTTGGTGACCCTTCAGCGATTGCATCCCGACAAAAGCTTGATCTAGGTACATATTGTTGGCCCACTTATTGTTGGCAGTAAGGATAGCCTAGAGGGGGTGAATAGGAAATCTGAAAACACAGATAAAAATTACCACTTGAAAACTTTGGTTAGTGAATGTAATCATGTGCGATAAAGAGTAGCAATGCATAAGTAATTAAAAGACAATCACACACATGAACACAAGGATTTATCCTACTTTGGCCCTTCCAAATAGAAGTCCTACGTCCAGTCCCCAAGCAAATCTTGGGATTTCACTAACCAGTGTACAATCCCCCCAAAGATATACAAACCCCCAACTCCCCGCTGGTCCTCTACCTTTCCGAGTAGGAAGGAAACTCGTTTCTGTTACAGGTCGAGAAGCCACCCTCCTATAACAAACCCTAGTGCGGTTCTGTTGGTACAAACCCTAACTTAGTCTTGATAGATTTAAACCCCCAGCTAGGTTCTTCCCTTAACCCAAAAGGAACACTGAGTACACTGCCTCAGTTGAACATAATCCACCAGCACCCCGCTAGCCTTCTCTTTACACAGGAAGAGGAACACTGTATACAGTCCTACCACTGGACACAAGTCTTTCTTAGAAAAGAAAGAACATATTGAGATCTATACAAGATGAACACTAAGGAACTCAAACTCTCAGCTCACAGACTCTCCCCCATAATTACAATGATGCACAGAGAGAGTGAAGAAAGAGAGGAAAGCTTGAATGCTTGGAGCTTCGAAGACTTGAGCTCTGAAAGGTTCTCTTGAATAGGCTCGAGATCTTCTCTCTTGAGTGTGTGTGGAGTTGGATGCTCACTGGATGTATACTCCTTTAATGATTTTCAGGTTTGCTCTCTTCTTGTTCTTCAGCCTTTCTTCATCCTTTTATGGAGCATAAAGATAGATCCATTGAAGTATAACCGTTGGAGTTCTTGGATCCGTTGAGACTCTTCAGCATATGCTCTTCTTCTTCTTCATGTGTCTAACGGATGCTAGCTTGAGTCTTAATGGATTCCTCATGTGAAAACTAGACTCCTGCAGACATTTAATGTATGGAAGAGAATGTTAGACTACAGAAGTCTTCTCACAAATAGCCCATACCTCTTATGTGCAGATGTCCACAATTTTTGCTGACATCTATATATGTTAGGTGAGAGCCTTTTTATCTAGTAGAAAGGAAGGTGTCCTTTTAGTTCTCATTTCTGTTGACTCCTTTTCTTACCTCCCTTGATAAGATAGAAGGTACACAACATGAGATTTCATTATATGGCCACGCTACGAGATCATCCAGTAAAGAAATCACCCACGAATGGTGTCGCAATGGCGATTGAAGCATCAGAAATAGAATCTTATGGATTTGAAGACTTATTTGAGTTATTTGGCACTACAGATATTTGAAATCATGTAAACATCAAAGCATTTAAGTGTTCTTCAATCGATGTGAAACTTACCAGCAATTGATATGAAATATGATATTTGTTCAACAATCGTTGTATAACTTAAAGACAATCGATATGCATAACAACAATCGATATGAAATTATGTTTATAACACCAATCGGTAAAAATGGAGAGGAATCGATGTTTATTTAAAGACAATCAATATTTAAGACAATCGATGTTCTAAGACAATCGATGTTTAAGTGAAGCAATCGATGTTTGAAGGCAATCGATGTTCTAATACAATTGATATTTAAATGAAGCAATCGATGTTTGATTTATAACTGTTATCGATGTTTAAGATGTTCAGTAATCGATATGACAATCGATATCTATGAAGACAATCGATATGGTCAAAATAATCAATACAAAAGTGGTCAGCAATCGATAGGTTCAAAGGCAATCAATATACACTTTGACTGTGGAGAAGTCGGAGTGAGACTTCGACTGATGGAAATGGTCAGCAATCGATATAACACTTCAACTTCTTGGGAGTCGGAGTCAGTATGATATAAATATACGATGTGTGCTTAGAAAATTTTCTTAATGAGTGTGTGCTGACACCTAGGCTTAGGTGTTAGAATCTACCGCGACCCCAGATCAAGAAAACGCAGCGGAATATGAATTTAAAATTTTATCTCGTTCTGTTTTGCGAGACACGGATCTGACTATCGGATAGTCAAAATCACCTTGCGCGGAATCGGATCCGCGTTCGTACGACTGGGAGGAGGTGGCGCCACAAGCCGTTCAACCGTCCGGCCTCCAGCGGTGTCCACGCGGTCTTCCTCGCGACGATCCACGCCCGCTCCCTCGTGCCCGTCCACGCTCGCTCCCTCGGGTTCCGCAACGCTCGAAGACTGAGCTTGGATCCGAGCCGATCTCCCCGACATGTGATGCGAGAGAGAGAGAGAGAGAGAGAGAGAGAGAGAGGGGCGGCCCTGGGCAACCCTGATGCTTGGCCAGGGTTGTCCTATCATATCATTATATAAAGATTGTGGTTTTTCATAAAAACCCCTGATCTTATATAATTAGACCGTCGCATGAAAACCTGTGCGTGTGACCCTCTAGGCCCAAGTACCAATCCAGTTAATGGCCCAATAAATTAGTAACTCTTACTAACTTGATTAATTAGTTAATATCTCATATTCGCTAATTAATAATCCGAATCAACTTTATCAAGTTGACTCAGCTGGGCCTCCGAACACGTTGGGTGCCAAGCAACACCACGTGAACCCGGAAGGTATTGGGGTTATGTAACCCTCACAAGGAACCTTTCCATCATCAGTTACCGAGTAGAGATAATCTCTCATTTGCACAATACTCTTGAACAACTTAGGATATGGTATACTGTCAAATCCTAACTTGTTGTTCCACTGGGACTCGATGCTTTAGAATAATATCAAAAACTCCCTTTTGATATTTTGTCTGCCCTGGCCAGGGACTCCATTACATCGTTCCCTTGAGTATTCTCCCTCTATGTACTGAGGGCAAATGATCCCTTATTGACCACTCAATCCCCTTCGAAGGTCTTCCACTGTGTCCGAACATTGACTGTTTGGAATCTCTTGAATAGAGATCCTTAGGTCAAGCTCAAAACACAGAAGTCCACAACAAGGTGTCTTTGGTGTCTCAGGTCTAAAGATCATCTACACAACTATGACAATGAATCTTTCTGGTTGACAGTTAGGTACAATTCCATCCAGTGATTCTATCGGATCAGTTCAGTAAACTCTTTCTCTAAAGAGCACCTATTGTTTCTCCTTAGTGTCTCCACACATGACTATGAGATCAGTCATTCTCATCATATGAGCAAGAGTAAACAATACTATTCTATCCGGATACCTGATGTCCTTCTCAGGTATCCACCGAATAGGAACATTTAGAATATGTGTTTATTAAGTGAGTAGTCTCATTAGTATGATCACACATCATAGTCTACCCACTATTGCACATGTTCATGGACTTTATTATAATACCAACATAGTAAAATAATAAATAAAAGCCATTTTATTAATAACTGAACAAAATGATATAATATCAGATTGGCTTGTTGTCCACCTAAGACTAACATTAGGGTCGACACTAACTGATTAATGAGGTTTACAATAAATACATACATGCCTTTGCTTTAACACAACAATTACAATACAAAGTAAAGTGTGTTATAATCAAATGAATTTGTTCAACAATTGATACATCAACTCGACTGGACAAGAAAACAACATAGTCGGTCGAAGCTAAAACACACAGTCGGTCGAAGTGAACTTCGTATAGAACTTCGGATATGACGAAATTAGCTTTGTATATGACAAAGTTGGATTTCGAATGATCATGACCAAAACATGCATGACAAGTGCCATCTTCGGATATGACGAAGTGGACTTCGGATATGACAAAGCTAGCTTCGTATATGACGAAGTAAGCTTTGACTAAACATTTGACTGAACATGATAAAACATGCATGACGAAGTTGAAACTTAGTGTAAATCTGAAGTGATAATGCAAGAATATATTCATGTTATTTATGATAATCATGAGGTTTTGTTATCACCAAAATAAAAGGATAAAATATAGGAGTGGTTCAACATATACAATTTACTTATGATAGGCAAAGAAGTATAACGACAAATATATTGTAAGTAATAATACTATTTCCTTGTGGCAGGAGAGTGGTGGCTTAGTTATGGAAGAAGTTCACCAACACTTAGAGAGATTGCAATTAGAGTTTTATCACAAACTTCATCTTCGGTGGTTGTGAGAGGAATTGGAGTCATTTGCTCTAGTTCACACAAAGGTGAGGAACCAATTGAGCCACAGAAGGTTAGACAACTTGGTGTAGTGTACTATAATATGAGGCTTAGGTTTATGCATGTGCAAATGTGTAACACCCCGGAAATTTAGCAATTTAAAATTTTCAGAAAAAGGGGATAAATTAATTAAACATATGGGAGAGACTTCCAAAACCATGTAATAAAGATCCATTAACAAGACTGGGCCAATAGAACACATTTGACCCAAGGATATGAATGAACTGGGACAGGGAATTACCCAGAAATTCGTGTAGGTAATTATGCCATAATTAGAAAGGGCAATTTAGGATTAAAATAAGGGTGATTAGTCATGTATGGAAAGCCAAAACCGGACCCAACCCTAAGAGGAGGTTTCCTAAACCGCTACTACCTCTTTTGGAGGAAAGAGTCCCATATTCTGGGAAAAACAGGGAGCAGATTCGCAGCCCCTTTCCTAGTATCGTTAGGACTCTTAACTACAACCTAAATCTATAAGAACTCGTCCTTAAACTCTTGGGAAGGTTTAACAACGAATTGGGGTCATTTGGAGGCAGGCTAGAACTTCTGAGAAGCAGGAGAAAGGCTGAGAACCCGAAGCTTCATCCCCTGCATCTTCTGTTGCATCCAGAATATCGACTGGACTTAGATCTTCGTAAAGGTAGGTGTTCTCGGGCCAAGATTAAAGAAAACATATACCATCATGTAGAGCATCGTGTCTATGATCATTTGCACATGATTTGCCCAATTTTCATGGAGTATGCATGGAGTATTGGTCGTTTCTCTAAGTCGTGTCTAGTTAGGGCTTATTTTCGTTCGTCTTATTATGCACGAGATTCGAGACCAAATTTGACTAAACTTTCTTCATGAAAGTTATTCCACTTGAAATCATGATCATCTTCTATGGTGGACGTTTTGTCCAAAAGTCTTTCGTTAGAGAGTTATAAGCTTCGTAAGGAAGTCACTGCATGATACTACGATTTCGGGCTACACTTGACTTTTTGTTCTTCATATGTTTTCTGGGATTCGAGACCTAATTAGATCAAACCCTCAACATAAAAGTTCTTCCACTAGTTGTCCTCTTCATCTTTCTTGTTGAACGTTTTGTCCAAATGTCATTCGTTAGAGAGTTATACTAGTTGGAAGTGAATCGCTGCATGAGATGTGTTTTCGGGTTCCACATGACTTATAAGTTTTGTTCTGGAAGGGCACTAGTGTCGACATTACTTGGGCTAGTGTCGACACACTGTCCCAAAACAGCCCAGAAGGGGTTCTGGGAAGGTCTCTAGTGTCGACACTACTTGGGCTAGTGTCGACACACTGTCCCAGCTTGGCCAAAAGGTGTTCTGGGAGCTGTCTCTAGTGTCGACACTACCTGAACTAGTGTCGACACTACTTGACCTTTTGCCTTGTATTTGATGCACTGTGTCGACACTACCTGAACTAGTGTCGACACTACCTGACCAGTTTTGCATGATTTTGTCTTGTTTTGGAGCATGGTGTCGACACACTTGATCTAGTGTCGACACCACCTTACAAGAAATTTGCATAATTTAGGTCTAATCATTTCATGATGTCTACTAGCATGTGCATGATGTTACATGTATGCATGGACCTAAAATAAATCAATCCATTGAAAAAAATAGTAATGATATGAATATGATTCTACTGTGTAATTGTGATTGTCCTTATGTCATTGGATTATCTTGTGATCTTGCTTATTGTCAATTTATAAGATAAGAATGTGATATGAATGTAGGAATGAATACATGTTAGTATGGACTTGTTAGTGGTGTTAAGGTCATGATTTGCATATGAGTTCCAATAGTTACATGTTTTCCGTGTTCAATTAATTACTTGTCATATGCATACATGCTAGGAAAGATCCGTGACTCATCACTTACACTTTTGCACGAATAGGCACACCCTTCTTGGGAAATTGAGAGTACATGTTCTGCATATGATTTGTCTTTTGAAACACCCTCATGTCAAGACATTAAAGAATTATGAAAGATAAGATACGTCGTTATCCTGCCTTGTTCTTTTGAGCTGTTGTCATTCCTTGACTCTATGAATGATCATGTTCTTTTTACTACGAGCTTGTTATTGAAACTCTGTGGCCATAACATGACTGTTTGTTCGGCACAACGTGGGACTCCGGTCCAAAAACTTGATCCAATGCCTGTGCAATAGGGGCCCTGTCTGGTCCTGGGGAGGAGCGCCCCAACGTACTTGTTAACCGCGGGAGTATGGACTCTTGGTGCTTGGCATAGCACACTGACATGCAAGATTGTGAAAATGTGCCTCCTGTTTGACATGATAAGTTTGACTTGACATGATATGATATGTTTGCTCTTGTGAACACATGAGCTCTGCTTAAATATGGCCAATCTCTTCTAATATGATTTTTCTCTTGAATTATCTGTCCATTGTATATGGAACTCGACAATTGATCTGATATGATATCCGTTCTACTTTGCTATTCAACTTATTAGAAAAGCATGCATTGTCAGCATATTCACATGCATATCTGCCTATTTAAAAATGTTAATTATGTATATTAGTGCCCGCACGTTATTGAGATGTAAATCCTACTGAGCTAGTTCGCTCACCCCTATCATCCTGCCCTTTTCAGGTAGTGATGAAGAACCCGTGGAGTTAGATGGGACTGGGCAAGAGTGACGAGCACCCGTCCTAGAAATAGATGACAGTTTAGAAATAGATAATTGAGTGGTCAATGTATTAGAGAAACCTTGTTATTTGATTAATAAACACTTTTCAGTGAGTTTCCTTATGTGAGGTTGTATCTAGTTGAATGGAATGGAATAAAGTGTATACTTTTGGGTGTGACCATATTATAGTCTCGATGTGTTATTATATTCAATTGTGACTCTGTATTATTCAACTGTGATACTCCTGTTTGTATCGTTCACGTCTCCCGGTATTTATTCCGCTGCTAAATATCGGGGCGTGACAGTTGGTATCAGAGCCTTAAACTTTAGGGTCCAAGGGATAAGAACATAGAATGAAACTAGATTACACGAGTCAAATCTGTCGTACCTAATGTGAGCTTGGGTAAGGCCATGGAATAGAAGTCACATGTGATATATTTAGATGACTAACTCACATTATTATCTTGAAGGTACTTATTACCTCAATGGCCGCTGAACGTGCCCAGGCTAGGGACATGCAACGAACTATACAGAACTTGACTCAGGCTATCTTACAAGCCACCAAGGTGGAGGTAACCGCGGAGCCGGTGAGCTCCATCGGAATTTCTGGAACATGGATCCGCCTAGGTTTGAGGGGAGTACTAACCCAGACGTTGCTGAACACTGGGTTAAGGAGATTGAAAGGATATTCAGGGTCATGCAATGCACAGACCAGAACAAGTACTACTGGCGACTTTCCAATTGGAAAAGGATGCCAGAGCATGGTGGGAGTCGGTAGAAGCAACCCTAAATGGACAACAACCAACATGGGCTCAGTTCATTGAGCGTTTCAACGCCAAGTACTTTTCTGAGAGGGTCCAAGAACGGAAAGCAGCCGAATTTGCGGCTTTGAAGCAGAGAGGACTCGATGTGGCTGAATATGAGGCCCAATTCTCTCGGCTGTCCCGATACGCTGTTCACTTAATTGGGACAGAAAGGATGAAGGCGAAACGCTTTCTGAATGCTTGAGGCCCCAGTTCATCACCCAACTGGCGCCAATGGACATTCAAACTTATGCTGAAATGGTTAAGAAGGCTCAGCTATTGGAAGATGCCATGGAGACTGCCGAAAGGATCAAGGGAAAATCCGTGAAACGAGAACAAGTGTCTTCTGCTGGGAGGTATCAGCCGACTATTGGGAAGAAAAGGCCCAGTAGTGGGGTAAATGAACCAGCGGATAAAAAGCCGAAGGAGTTAGGTAAGCAGATAATGGTGACCAAGGGAGAAAGGTGCAAACATTGCGACAAAGCTGGTCATCGGTCTGAAGAATGCTGGAGAGCGCAAGGGAGATGCCTACGCTGTGGGAGTCGTGACCATAGGATCTCGGACTGCCCAATGTTGAAAGAACAATCCCCACAGGACAAACGCCGAATGGACAGAAGAGGCAAGGCCGACTGCAAGCTGTCAGGAACCAGAAACTGCTGAAGAAGGAGGTATCGTGGAAGGTACACTTACTATTCTTTCCCAGACCCGCATATGTTCTCTTTGATACGGGAGCTACGCATTCCTTCATATCTCAAACATTTGTTGATACCCTACATGTGAAACCCGTCCCAATGGAATCTGGAATAGTTGTGTCAACCCCGATTGGTCCTGGCACCAATCTTACAGACCATATACCATCCAGTGAAGTGTTGATTGAAACCCAAAACCTACCAGCAAAATTAATATGTATGGACATGGCGGGGTATGATGTGATACTGGGAGCAGACTGGATGTCTGAACATGGGGCTAGTATCAATTGCAGGAGAGTCGGGTAACTTTTAGCCAGTACCCAAAATAGTGTTCACAGGGGATAGAAACCGCAGGAGATTGTCAATTATCTCTGCATTACAAGCCAAAAGGATGATGAGGAAAGGTTGTATGGCCTTTCTTGGCTGTTGTCATTGCAAAGAAGGAAGTCAAAGTGAGGACATCCATGTTGTCAGCGAATACGCTGATGTTTTCCCGAAGACTTGCCAGGAATTCCTCCTGAGCGAGAGGTCGATTTTACCATCGAGTTGGTCCCTGGAGCAGCACCAGTATCTAGGGCACCATATAGAATGTCCCCGCAGAACTGAAGGAATTAAAAGAGCAACTGATGGAACTGTTAGAGAAGGGTTTCATCCGACCAAGCACATCGCCATGGGGTGCACCTGTCCTCTTCGTCAAGAAGAAAGATGGGTCGATGAGGCTATGCATAGATTACAGACAACTAAATCAGTTAACCATCAAGAACAAATACCCTCTGCCGAGAATGATGAGTTGTTTGATCAATTATCTGGAGCTAGATACTTCTCTAAAATAGATCTCCGATCCGGTTATCATCAATTGAGGATCAAAGGAGAAGACATTCACAAGACTGCCTTCCGAAGCAGGTATGGGCATTATGAATTTATTGTTATGCCTTTGGACTAACAAATGCCCCTGCAGTTTTCATGCAGTTGATGAATAGCATTTATCGCCCATATCTTGATAAGTTTGTGGTGGTATTCATCGATGATATATTGATCTATTCCAAGACAAAGGAAGAGCATGAGGAGCATTTGAGGATTGCATTGCAGATTTTAAGGGAGAACAAACTATATGCCAAGCTAAGTAAATGTGAATTCTGGCTTGAGGAGGTATCCTTTTTAGGGCATGTGGTAACCAAAGATGGTATCGCTGTTGATCCATCAAAGGTTGAGGCTGTGTTGAAATGGGAAAGACCGACAAGCGTCACAGAGATCAGGAGCTTTCTAGGATTAGCTGGGTATTATCGAAGGTTTATAAAGGATTTCTCAAAGATTGCAGTGCCATTAACCAAGCTGACCCGGAAGGAAAATCCGTTGTGTGGACCAATGAATGTGAAGAAAGCTTAACAACTTGAAGAAGTGTCTGACTACTGCTCCTGTCCTCGCCTTACCCACGAAGAGGGAGGATTTGAAATTTATTCAGATGCTTCTGGCACTGGACTGGGATGTGTCTAATGCAACAAGGGAAGGTAATAGCTTATGCTTCCAGACAGTTGAAGATCCACGAAGTGAACTATCCGGTTCATGACCTGGAGTTGGCAGCTGTAGTATTCGCCTTGAAATTTGGAGGCATTATATCTATGGTGAGCAATTTAAAGTCTTTTCTGACCACAAGAGTTTGAAATACTTGTTCTCACAGAAGGAGCTTAACATGAGACAAAGAAGGTGGTTAGAGTACCTTAAGGACTTTGACTTTTCCATTCAGTATCACCCGGGAAAGCCAATGTAGTGGCAGACGCTCTAAGTAGACAACCAGGAGCTATGCTAGCTAGTATGATGCTGGGCGAATGGAAGTTACTGGAGCAATTTGCAAGCGAACATAGAGGTGGGAAAGAAGGAAAAGCAAATAATGATTTCAAACCTCCAGATACAATCCGCCTACTGACTGAAATCAAGAAGAAACAAGAAGAGGATCCATTCTTAGTTCAGATCAAGGAGAAGCTAGAACAAAGACCTAACTTTACTCTATCAGCAGAAGGAAGATTATTATTCCAAGGTAGAACATGTGTCCCTGATCATGGAGAACTCAAGAAGAGGTTACTGAATGAAGCTCACCAGTCCAAATACACGATTCACCTGGATCAACAAAGATGTACCAAAACTGACTAAAGGTCGTACTGGTGGCCAAACATGAAGGGAGTGGATGTTGCCAATCAGCTACTGTTGTACATGCATGAAAGTCAAGGCTGAGCATTTCCGTACAGCTGGTGGACTGCTACCACTGGAAATCCCAGAATGGAAGTGGGATAGCATCGGTATGGATTTTATCATGGGACTACCCAAAACTCGAGGTGGTACGGATGCCATTTGGGTAGTAGTTGGCCGATTGACTAAGTCGGCTCATTTCTTGCCGATTAAGAGTACATGGTCAGTGGATGTATTGGCTGCACTATATGTTAAGGAGTAGTTAGACTTCATGGGGTTCCATCTAGCATAATATCATATCGGGACCCTAGATTTACTTCGCACTTCTGGAAGGGGTTGCAAGCAGCAATGGGTACTAAACTGAACTTTAGTACTGCCTTTCATCCTCAGACTGATGGACAAACTGAAAGGACCAATCAGATTGTGGAAGATATGCTTCGTGCTCTGGTGCTAGATTTTAAAGGGCGATGGGATGATCAGTTGTACCTGATGGAGTTGCTTATAACAACAGCTATCAGGCAAGTATCAAGATGGCTCCATTTGAAGCCTTATATGGCAGGAGTTGCAGATCACCTTTGTTGGGAAGAGGTTGGGGAGAACCAATGGGTTAGACCCGACTAAGTTGAGGCGACTGTCAGAAAGGTTCAGATTGTCAGGGAACGTCTGAAGATAGCACAATCTAGACAGAAGAGTTATGCAGACAAGAGAAGGAGAGAACTAGAATTCAGGTTGACGAACATGTGTTCTTGAAGGTCTCACCTTCAAGGGGAATACAAAGATTTGGGATCAAAGGAAAGCTGAGTCCCAGATTTATAGGGCCATTTGATTCTGGAAAGATTGGTCAAGTGGCATATAGACTTGCACTACCTCCGCAACTGGCCAACGTGCATAATGTGTTCCACATATCCATGCGGAAGTACTTATTCAATGCCGACCATATAATTGACCACGAGGACTTGGAGATTCGGGAGGACCTGACTTATAAGGAGAAGCCGATCAAACTGTTGATCGGAAGATTCAACGACTCAGGAATCGTACCATACCTATGTGAAGGTCCAATGGATTCGAGACGGAGTTACTAATGCTACCTGGGAAACAGAGGAAAGAATGAAGAAAAACCACCAAGAACTATTCTCAGGTACGAACCACACCCTTATGCGTAAATTTGGGGACAAATTTCTTAAGTGGGGGAGGATGTAACACCCCAGAAATTTAGCAATTTAAAAATTTCAGAAAAAAGGGGATAAATTAATTAAACATATGGGAGACTTCCAAAACATGTAATAAAGATCCATTAACAGACTGGGCCAAGAACACATTTGACCCAAGGATATGAATGAACTGCGACAGGGAATTACCCAATATTCGTGTAGGTAATTATGCCATAATTAGAAAGGGCAATTTAGGATTAAAATAAGGGTGATTAGTCATGTATGGAAAGCCAAAACCGGACCCAACCTAAGAGGAGGTTTCCTAAACCGCTACTACCTCTTTTGGAGGAAAGAGTCCCAGATTCTGGGAAAAACAGGGAGCAGATTCGCAGCCCCTTTCTTAGTATCGTTAGGACTCTTAACTACAACCTAAATCTATAAGAACTCATCCTCAACTCTTGGGGAAGGTTTAACAACGAATTGGGGTCATTTGGAGGCAGGCTAGAACTTCTGAGAAGCAGGAGAAAGGCTGGGAACCCGAAGCTTCATCCCCTGCATCTTCTGTTGCGTCCAGAATATCGACTGGACTTAGATCTTCGTAAAGGTAGGTGTTCTCGGGCCAAGATTAAAGAAAACATATACCATCATGTAGAGCATCGTGTCTATGATCATTTGCACATGATTTGCCTAATTTTCATGGAGTATGCATGGAGTATTGGTCGTTTCTCTAAGTCGTGTCTAGTTAGGGCTTATTTCCGTTCGTCTTATTATGTATGAGATTTGAGACCGAATTTGACTAAACTTTATTCATGAAAGTTATTCCACTTGAAGTCACTATCATCTTCTATGTTGGACGTTTTGTCCAAAAGTCTTTCTTTAGAGAGTTATAAGCTTCGTAAGGGAGTCACTACATGATACTACGATTTCGGGCTACACTTGACTTTTGTTCTTCATATGTTTTCTCGGGATTCGAGACCTAATTAGATCAAACCTCAACATCAAAGTTCTTCCAATAGTTGTCCTCTTCATCTTTTGTGTTGAACGTTTTATCCAAATGTCATTCGTTAGAAAGTTATAAGAGTTGGAAGTGAATCGCTGCATGAGATGTGTTTACGGGTTCCACATGACGTATAAGTTTTGTTCTGGAAGGGCACTAGTGTCGACACTACTTGGGCTAGTGTCGACACACTGTCCCAAAATAGCCCAGAAGGAGTTCTAGGAAGGTCTCTAGTGTTGACACTACTTGGGCTAGTGTCGACACACTGTCCCAGCTTGGCCAGAAGGTGTTTTGGGAGCTGTCTCTAGTGTTGACACTACCTGAACTAGTGTCGACACTACTTGACCTTTTTGCCTTGTATTTGATGCACTGTGTCGACACTACCTAACCAGTTTTGCATGATTTTGTCTTGTGTTTGGAGCATGGTGTCGACACCACTTGATCTAGTGTCGACACCACCTTACAAGAAATTTACATAATTTAGGTCTAATCATTTCATGATGTCTACTAGCATGTGCATGATGTTACATGGTATGTATGGACCTAAAATAAATCAATCCATTGAAAAAAATAGTAATGATATGAATATGATTCTACTGTGTAATTGTGATTGTCCTTATGTTCATTGGATTATCTTGTGATCTTGCTTATTGTCAATTTATAAGATAAGAATGTGGGAATGAATACATGTTAGTATGGACTTGTTAGTGGTGTTAAGGTCATGATTTGCATATGAGTTCCAATAGTTACATGTTTTCCGGTGTTCAATTAATTACTTGTCATATGCATACATGCTAGGAAAGATCCGTGACTCATCGCTTACACTTTTGCACGAATAGGCACACCCTTCTTGGGAAATTGAGAGTACATGTTTCATATGATTTGTCTTTTGAAACACCCTCATGTCAAGACATTAAAGAATTATGAAACATAAGATACGTCGTATCCTGCCTTGTTCTTTGAGCTGTTTGTCATTCCTTGACTCTATGAATGATCATGTTCTTTTTACTACGAGCTTGTTATTGAAACTCTGTGGCCATAACATGAACCTGTTTGTTCGGCACAACGTGGAACTCCGGTCTAAAAACTTGATCCAATGCCTGTTCAATAGGGGCCCTGTCTGGTCCTGGGGAGGAGCGCCCAAACGTACTTGTTAACCGCGGGAGTATGGACTTGGCTAGCTGACATGCAAGATTGTGAAAATGACATGATAAGTTTGACTTGACATGATATGATATGTTTGCTCTTGTGAACACATGAGCTCTGCTTGAATATGGCCAATCTCTTCTAATATGATTTTTCTCTTGAATTATCTGTCCATTGTATATGGAACTCGACAATTGATCTGATATGATATCCGTTCTACTTTGCTATTCACTTATTAGAAAAGCATGCTTGTCAGCATATTCACATGCATATCTACCTATTTAAAATATTAATCATGTATATTAGTGCCCGCACGTTATTGAGATGTAAATCCTACTGAGCTAGTTCACTCACCCCTATCATCTGCCCTTTTTCAGGTAGTGATGAAGAACCCGTGGAGTCAGATGGGACTGGGCAAGTGACGAGCACCCGTCCTAGAAATAGATGACAGTTTAGAAATAGACAATTGAGTGGTCAATGTATTAGAGAAACCTTGTTATTTGATTAATAAACACTTTTCAGTGAGTTTTCCTTATGTGAGGTTGTATCTAGTTGAATGGAATGGAATAAAGTGTATACTTTTGGGTGTGACCATATTATAGTCTCGGATGTGTTATTATATTCAATTGTGACTCTGTATTATTCAACTGTGATACGCCTATTTGTATCGTTCACGTCCCCCAGTATTTATTCCACTGCTAAATATCGGGGCGTGACAAAATGGATGCCAAAAAGGGGGACGGAGACTATGATTTGACATACATGTCTTACTTTAGGGATGACAAAGACCCGATGGTGTCATGAGTTTATAGGTCTACTACAGAATGGGGGGAGATGGAGCTTGATGATGAGGCTGACGATCCAGATGATCCACCCCGGCCAAACACATTCTTGGTTTTCAGTTACTGAGAGGATGCAGGCAGGTGGAGATGCTAGGGTTGCTGAAGATACACCTGTGACACAAACTCATCATTCAGATTCTGAAGTTGGCTTAGACGATGATATTCAAGTAGGCAGTCTTACCAAAGCCGAGAGAGAGTCTACTATCCGGAGTCACTACGAGATGGAGACAACAGATCTAGATATGTTGATTTAGCCTAGAGCTCCCCCCAATCTTAGTCAGTAGCTCCCCCTTCTTATCGGCTTAGGGGTCCCCCCTCCTCGACCTCCATCTTTGTCTAAGTCATCTTCTACATACCGTCATGGTTCATCTAAGACCCAAGTGATACAAGTTAATTTATAATACGTCATACATTTTATTTGTTTATGTTACTTATAATGACATACTACTCTCGTAGGTGTCTGTTGGTTGGTCAAGCGGTTCAAAACAAGGAAGGAAAAATGCTACTTGACAGGGAAGACCATCGAAGAAATCTGGATGGACAATGAAGATTTTTTGGTTCCGAGAAAAAGAAAAGCACATAACATGAAGATCCCATTGACATTGCAGATGCCACAACAGTGGATGATTCAGATGTGACTCTTTCACCATCTGAGTCATCTCAGAGACAGAGTATGGGAGATGACTCCTCAAATCTTCTTCTCCATCTGGTATATGTGGCAGTGGTGGTGGTGGTGGTGGTGGAAGCATGCACTTTTCAATGGAATTTGAGTTCACGCATGCTACCTAGGACGGTCGAGATCACGGTGATCCACTAAGCACAATAAGAATGTGGAAAGTAGATGACAAAGGGCGACACATAGGTTCTATAGACAGTAGCAGCTATCAAGGGATTATATCCGATTTTGAGAGACTGAGCACACAAGATGACAACATCTGAGACTGCTAGTAAGGGTCATAGTTTCTTTTGAAGATATACACAACTAGAACCATATGGACAATATCATAGGTATGGTGGCTAATATGCCTCTGGATACCAGTATGGTGATGATGGTTCGTATATGCAAGTTCTAATCGTTCCACCACCAGGACCTCATATGCTAAGGAACACACCAATATATAGAATATCAGTGTATGTATTAAGATCTATATGAAAATTACATGCCTTACGCTGATTATTTGCACTTTTTGGAGAGCATCTATAATGTGACGTTGTTTGGAGATGAAAGTTATATCCTCTACTACGAAGGTTTTGTAGACATATATGCTCAGCATGATGAGGAGGATTAGGTAAGAACTTGTTAAATGTTCTTATTTACACGTTAAGAAAGATGGTGTTAATTTGTAACTTTTCATACATATGGCTAAGGGAAGAGTTGGAAAAGAAGGCTAAACATTTCAAAGAAAAATAAGGAACGTGAGGACGACAATATGTGTACTGTATTTGGCTTGTAAGAGTTTATGATTGTATCCTTAATATTACATGAACACTAAATGATTGTGTCATGTTTGTATGTAATGTTAGATGAATATTAAATAATTGTGTTGAGTTGATTTAAATGACTAAATATTTTTTTTTAAATATTTTTCAACTTTTCTATGTGATGTTCTTATGTTTTACTCATTTTCTTTTGAAGTTTGCTCATTTTAAATATTCATCAAGTCATAAAACTAAAAAAAAATATCAAATAAATTCTTTTCCCACTATATCTCAATAATACGATACGTTATAATATCGTACCTTACCACAAAAAATATAATACGATCGATCCAAATGATACAACAAACTATAGTTGCGATACAATGCCAACAACATTTTTTTTAAAATCTGTGTACCGCAATATAGACCTCATCTATGCGGAAGCACCTCCGTACTACTTCCGCCACGGAAATCGGCTTCATTCTTTTCGCCAATATTTTCAAACGGCACCGCACCTGCACTCATTATCATATTATAGCATTTTTTTGTTTCTTTCCATTCTTTTGGACTTTAATTTTCTCATAAAAAATAGATGTGAAAAATAACGTTTACGCTTATATTTATGAACTTTAATCCTGACCTATAATCCACCGATGAGTTCAGCTAAAATGGAAACCCAAAATATTGAGGTTTCTGTATAAATACTATTATAAACTGTCATATTATATATGCACATTTATACTTTATAAAATTGTCAAAAATATTCCAAAGATGTTCCAATAATTGCAGTTATACATATTTGGTTCTTATACTATCAAAAGTTACTAAATGGTTGGCCGTACTGCGGCAAACCGCTGCGGTACGGCCAAATCGCACTGCCGTGGACCAGTTCGGTCCGTTAATTTTTTTTTTTCATACCTCTCTCATATCCGGTGCATTTAAGTGATCTAAATGGTGTTTAATTGAGATAAAATTTTAAACATAAACTAATTAAGAGATGATACAAATTATAGTAATTTTATTTTAATTTTTTAAATTATTTTTTCATCAAGTACAAATTGTTTCAAAAATCATTATGTCCACTTAATCTCTATATCTATGCATCAGTAACTCCTGATATTTATATTTTTAGAATCATTATATTTTTCTAGTAATTATGATGACTTCAGATTTGACTTTATTTTTCAGAATCAAATGTCGTCCCGTTGAAGTGCACAGAGAGTTCGTCGTACCGCGGCAAATTCTGTGTGCACTTAAGAGATCTAAATGATGTCTAATTGAAATGAAATTTCAAATATAAGCTAATTAATATATGATACAAATTATAGTAATTATAGTTTAATTTTTTAAATTATTTTTTATCAAGTAAAAATTGTCTCAAAAATCATTAGGTCGACTTAATCTCAACATCTATGCATCAGTAACTCATGATATTTATATTTTTAGAATCAATAAATTTTCTAGTAATTATGATGACTTCAGATTTGACTTTATTTTCAGAATCAAATGTCGTCCTGTTGAAGTGCACAGAGGGTTCGTCATACCGCGACAAATTCTATGTACACTTAAGATGTCTAAATGATGTCTAATCGAGATGAAATTTCAAACATAAGCTAATTAAGAGATGATACAAATTATAGTTTAATTTTTTAAATTAATTTTTTGTCAAGTAAAAATTGTCCCAAAAATTATTAGGCTACCTTAATTAATCTCAACATCTATACATCAATAATTCCTTATATTATTTATATTTTTAGAATTAGTACATTTTTCTAGTAATTATGATGACTTCAGATTTGACTTTATTTTCAGAACCAAATGTCATCCCGTTGTAGTGCACAGAGGGTTCGCCATACCGCGACAAACTCTGTGTGTACTTAAGATGTCTAAATGATATCTAATCGAGATGAAATTTCAAACATAAGCTAATTAACAGATGATACAAATTATAGTTTAATTTTTTAAATTAATTTTTGTCAAGTAAAAATTGTCCCAAAAATATTAGGCTGACTTAATTAATCTCAACATCTATACATCAATAATTCCTGATATTATATATTTTTAGAATCATTATATTTTTCTAGTAATTATGATGATTTTAAATTTGACTTTATTTTTGGAATCGAATGTCATTCCGTTGAATTGCACACAATCAAAGATAGTACCAGAATTATATTAATAATATGAGACTATTCTAAAATTAAATATAATTATATTTTATATAAGTGATCATGTCTTACGCATAATTTACTCTCTCTTTTAATTTCTTAGTGTCATATTAATATTTTATTATAAATTTTAAGACGTTACAGTTTTGTTTATATTTTCATATTATTGTTGTTGATCTAATGAAATATATTGGTCATATCATGAACAACTTTCATGAAGAGCTCAAAGACTGGATCACCCTCGTTCAGGCCGTAGAGGAGTCGCACTCATTGCTAGTTTGGATCGCAATATGAGAGAGAAGGTCAAGAATAATTCACTGTATCTTTAACCACATATCTTCATTTGATGTGATTTTAGTTGGAGCTCGTAGAGGAAGTCGTATGGAACAACTTTCATGAAGAAGCCTCGAAGAGATATGTCCTCGTTTGAGATGTGTAAGGTATGATAATCTTGTATATGTGATATAAGAGAGAATGTGGAGAATAATTTGCTATAACTTTGGGCACAGACCACCAATTGAGGTGATTCCACTTCAAGGACAAAGCTGAAGAAGAGTAGAATAACTTTGATGAAGATCTCATGAGCACATCAGCCCTTTTTCAAGATGTAAAAGATGTAGAAGGTGTGATATCCTTGATAGTTCTGGAAGATATGAGAGAGAAATGAGAGAGAGAAATGGTGCAACGTTGAGAATGACTTCTCCTCTGACTTTGGGGCGATAGAACTTGGTGAGCAGAGTCTCCATAAGTCTCTTCACGTGGTGGTGGTCTTTTCCTATCCTATAGAGTCCTAGGATGTGTTTAAGAGAGAGAGAGAGAGAGTATAATCTCGAGTTAGAGAGAGAGTCCATGCATGAGAAGAGAAGGAGAGTCTATCTTAAGTTTGGATGGAGTGTCTTCTTTTGAAGTTTACTAATTTTAAATATTCACCAAACCACAAAACTAAAAGAATAAATCAAATAAGTCATTTTTTTACCATATCTCAGCGGTACGGTACTGTACCTTCCCACGGAGAATGCGACACGGCCGATCCGGACGATACGACGAACCTTGAGTTACTACAGAAATATAAAAGAAAAGTTGAAAAAAAAGTTGCGATGTGTAATTGTATCCTAATGGAATCGAATTTGAGGGCAGACATTTCATTTTTAGCATTTAAACTGCAGTTCAGTCATGACAGGGGTGTAACAACAAATTATTTAATATATTTAGACAAAGATAGATGTATTGGCAAGCATTTGCAAATCTTATTTGTATATATATATATTATATGTATGCATGCATATGAATATAATGATCTATACGGATATATGTGAAACAAGTCAGACATTAATAATAAAGACCAAGCCCCATACCGCCACCACCGTCTTCCTGCGCAGCAAAGCAGGGCTGTCCGCCTCTCCTCGCTCCTCTCTCTCTCTCACACACACACAGAAGGGCCGAACAAAATGGCGAAGGCACCATCCTCACAGCTCTCCTCCACCTCCCCTTCTGCTGTGCTCGTCACTGCCCCTCGTTCACTCCTCCTCGGCCTCCTCTTCCTCGTCATCCCTGCAGCCACCATCCTCTCCATCTCCCAAGCTGTAGCTGCCACTGCCGAAGAGGAGAAGCAGATACTGCTGCACGTCAAGGCGGCGTGGGGCGACCCCGCCTCTCTGAGCTCCTGGAACTCCTCCTCCCCCTCCCACTGTAGCGGTTGGAATGGGGTCGTCTGCAGCAGGGATGGCTCCGTCGTCTCCATCTCCCTCGTCGACCAGGGCATCGTCGGCGTGCTCCCCCCCGCCGTCGGCGGACTCCGGAACCTCTCCTTCCTCGATCTCTACAACAACTCCCTCGGCGGAGGCTTCCCCACCCCCCTCTACGGCTGCTCCGGCCTCCAGTCTCTCAACCTCGCCCAGAACTTCTTCGTCGGTCCGATCCCCGCCGATGTCGACCGCCTGTCTCAGCTCCGCGTCCTCGACCTCTCCAACAACAACTTCTCGGGCGACGTCCCGGCCGCGCTGACCCGCATCTCGGGGCTTCGCATTCTCAAGCTGGACAACAACCTCCTGAACGGGACCTTCCCGGGGGAGTTGGAGGGCATGGCGGAGCTCGAGCACCTGACCCTGGCGTACAACCCCTTCGCGCCGACCAGGATCCCTCCTGAGCTGGGCAATCTTAGGAAGCTCAAGTATCTGTGGATGTCTGATGCGTCATTGATCGGGAGCGTTCCAGAGACCATCGCGAACCTGACAGAGCTCGAGCACCTGGATTTGGCCACCAACAGGCTGAATGGGACGATTCCTGGCGGAATCTGGGGGCTGGAGAAGTTGCAGAACCTGTACCTCTTCAATAACCAGCTGTCGGGGGAGATCGGCGGCCCTGTTTTCCGCTCTCACAAGCTCACCGAGATTGACCTCTCCCAGAACAGCCTCACCGGGACCATCCCCGACGTCTTCGGGGAGCTGCTCAGCCTCCGGATCCTGTATTTGTACGACAACCGGCTCTCCGGTGAGATTCCCGGTGGAATCGGTGGGATCTCTACGCTGATGGACATCCGGCTGTTCAATAACAGGCTCACCGGCTTCCTGCCGCCGGAGTTGGGAAATTACTCCAAGCTGGTCAACTTGGAGGTGTTCAGCAACCGTCTCCGCGGTAGCCTGCCGGAGAACCTCTGTGCGCGAGGTGCCCTCAACTCTCTAGTCGCTTTCGAAAACGGTTTCACAGGGGGTTTACCAGAATCCCTCGGCGGCTGCGACACGCTGGAGAACCTGCAGGTTTACGACAACGAGCTATCCGGAGTCGTTTCCAAACAAATCTGGTCGTTGCCCCACCTTTCCACCGTCATAATGCACGGGAACGCCCTCTCGGGGGAGTTGCCGGAGACGTTGACACCGAACCTCTCTCGATTGGAGATTGGAGATAACAGGTTCTCCGGAAAGGTGCCTTCGATCTCATCGAGCCTCATCGTGTTCAAAGCCGATAACAATTCTTTCTCTGGCCCGATTCCTTCAAACCTGAGTGGGATGACCCAGCTCCAGGTGCTGTGGCTTCACCGGAATCAAATATCCGGCGAGATTCCGGCGTCGATCAGTTCGCTCAGTGGACTCACCGACCTAAACCTCAGCGGGAACCGGCTCATCGGGAGCATCCCCCCAGAGATAGGATCGCTTCAGGTGCTCACGTCTCTGGACCTATCAGACAACCGGCTCTCCGGGACAATCCCGTCGGAGCTGGGTAAGCTCCGGCTAAACTCCCTCAACCTCTCCTTGAACACTCTGACCGGCCAGGTCCCGCCGACGCTGCAGAACCAGGCGTATAATGGCAGCTTCCTCTCGAACCCGGGGCTCTGCTCCTCCAATCCCTTGTTGAACATCCCCGCTTGCAGCGGCGCCAAGGCCGGCGGGTCGGGCGGGCTGTCGAGGGGACTGCTGGTCCTATTCCTGGTGCTAGGCGTGCTCTTCGTGTTGTTGCTTCTCTTCTTGGGCTTCCTCGTGGTGAGAGACCTCCGGCGGAGGAAAGGTGTGGCCGACCTCGCCTCGTGGAAGCTCACCTCCTTCCAATCACTGGACTTCACGGAGTCGACCATCATCCGCGGACTCACCACGGAGAACCTCATCGGCACCGGCGGCTCCGGGCAGGTCTACCGCGTCCTCGTCAGCAACCGCAGCGGGAAGGTGGTGGCGGTGAAGAAGATCTGGAGCAGCAAGAAGGTGGACTCAAGGTCGGAGAGGGAATTCCAGGCGGAGGTCAGGATCCTGAGCTCCATCCGGCACGCCAACATCATTAAGCTCCTCTGCTGCGTCTCCGGCACCGATGCGAAGCTGCTCGTCTACGAATACATGAACAACGGGAGCCTGTACTGGTGGCTACACGACGACAAAGGCAGGGCCCCCGCCGCCGCTTCCCCTTGGCTGAGGGAGCTGGACTGGTCAACGAGGCTGAGCATCGCGGTGGGGGCGGCGAGCGGGCTCTGTTACATGCACCACGACTGCAGCCCGCCGATCGTGCACCGGGACGTGAAGTCCAGCAACATACTGCTCGACGGGGAGTTGAGGCCGAAGGTCGCCGACTTCGGCCTCGCCCGGATACTGGTCGGCAGTCTTGAGGCGGAGACTGCCTCCGCGGTGGCCGGCTCCTTCGGGTACATGGCCCCTGAATGCGCATACTCGAGGAAGGTAAGCGAGAAGATAGACGTCTACAGCTTCGGGGTGGTGCTGCTGGAGCTGGTTACTGGGAAGCAGGCCAACGACGGCGATGGGGAGAGCTGTCTGGCGGAGTGGGCGTGGCGGCATTTCCAGGAAGGCAGGCCTGTGGTGGATGCCGTCGACGAGAGGATCAGGGACGGGGATCCCCGGGCCTTGGAGGAGATGAGCGCAGTATTGCGGCTGGGCCTCATCTGCACCGGAACTCTGCCATCAACTAGGCCGTCGATGAAGGAGGTGCTGCAGGTCCTGACCGCCTGCGGGCAAAAGCACGGGTTCAAGGACAAGATCAGCATCCTCGACTACGATGTGTCTCCGCTTCCTCGGGATGCCAGGAAGCAGAGCGGCCGGCGAAGGGCGTACTCTCGCAGCGGTGATGTCGGCAGAGAGGAAGAAGAGAGAAGTCTAGCGAGCAACGTGTGATGGAAAGCGATTGGCGAGCGCCCCCCCGCCCACCGCCCCCTACTTCTAGTTCCTGAACTCAGACGGGGATTTCATCGAACAGGTGAGGGCTGCGGCCTGCAGGTGCTCCACGGCAAGGCTGAAGCTCACATGACACTGGAACGCTGTTGGTGCACAGGAAGGAATCAACACGCGATTGGATTGTATCATATTTCAGCTAATGGTCAAAACAAGTTAGAGAAATGGCGATCCCTTGTATTAAATTTGTGGGAATACTGTGTAGGAAACATATTTCACTTGAGGGGAGGAATGGAAAATTATTTTTTAGAGAACCAGTAAACATCCCGACTGAGACAAAAGGATAGATCAGATGTATGATTCATAACTTGATAGTGAGTTCTCAGTGAATGCAAGAACTAATAGAGAGCAGGTGTTAATCGAAGTTTGGCGCTAGTGAGCAGTTTGAGTAGTTTTGTCCCATATATAATTAGTTTTTTTCTTTTTGCACCATTTTTTTTACAGCCTTTATAACACAAAAGACATCAATATTATCGTTCCTCATAACTTAGTAAGTCAGACATGCAATAATAACAATACTAGTACCCTTTTTGTCTTCACCTTGTCTGAAACTATTGCATTACTTTTTATTCTTAAAAATTAATTTTTCCTTGCCCCCGTCACTCACGAGCTGTATGCTTTGGTAGGGAACCAAAACAACCACCTTAATCGGTGCGAAATTGTGTAAATATGGTTTTGTATTAAGAGAGGATTGGGCACAATGCTTGTGAAGTAGGACCCTGTCAACAAAACAATCACAAGCGTAATACAACAATTAGAAAAAAAAAAAAGGGAGCCTATGATTGTATGAGGTGTAAGGTTGCCGGTATTTCTAGAGGCATATCTAGACAGTTTGAAGTCGTCTACAAAAACTACGAAATCATCTACGAAAATTTCTAAAGACGACTTAACACCTATCTCCAGAGCTGTTTAATAAATTTTTGCAGATAAAAGATATGTAGACGATTAATTATAATCATCTAAAAAATCCAAAATACTGTTTGTAGATAATTATTATAGCTGTCTACATATACTTTTTGTAGATAGTTACAATTAGCTGTCTATGTCTGCAAAAATATATGTGGACGGCTCATCTACATATAATCTTTTGAAGATAGCTTATGAAACCATTTATATATCTTTCATTGAAATAATAATAATAAATTCATCTAATTGTAGACGGCATGTACCGTTTGAAGGGCAGTTTCTGATTCATGACAGGGCAAATTCAGCAGGCAAATTATGCTCGAAGGCAAGTGTGAATTATTTAACAAATTCCTTGTAGCGTCTTATGACGCATCTCATGAAGGAGAGGAAAATTTTGAGTTACAACCTTATTCTTTTTTTTATCATCATAAATACTTTCAAGAATAGCCACTGATTTCATGGCATAGGCACATATCTATCTACAGTGACAAAAAAATTATAGCACCAACAACACAACATGTACATACATAAGACAACATAAATGCAATTATGGGTCAATTTATCATCTTCGGATAACTAAGGAAAAATATCTTCAACACAATCAAAGATTTGCAAGTTCCAAAACAACTTTTAAAAAATGGTTATTGTGGAACAACAAATCTCTGATGCCTTACCAAGAATTTGTGATCTAGAAAACAGTGACACGTAAAACAAAGTGTTGCAAAGAATCAACATTTAACTGGATTAAGAATTGCTGTGTTACTAATAAATTTGTGGGAAACTTGAAATTGACTTCCAAAGCAGGGGTTTAGCAATATAATGTGAAAAATACTGTTTTCTTAATAGTTCAATAAGCCTTAAATTCACCAGGACTATCCTTTGATGCGTATTTAACACTTCAGATATGACAACTAGAGGACATAAGGAGAATATGTAGTGAACAGAACAAATTCATCTATCTCATTAGTCAATTTAACAATCTGATTAGTAAAATGAAAGGCCAAAAATCCAATAGATGGTTGCTCGTGGTGGCATCGCCAACAAAGTCATTTGTGACAGCTGAAAGGATCAAGACTATGACTAGCCCTAGAGGGGGGGGGGATAGGGCTATGAAAATTTGTCTAGAGAGACCAGAAGAAACTAATGCAGAAATAAAAACACGGTGTAAAATAGAGAAATGTGAGAGGGAAGAAGGAGACAATCACACAAAGAGACACATATTTTATCCTGATTCGGTAAGACCGCTTTTGGTCTAACTACGTTTAGTCCCCACCAACAAGATGAGATTTACCCTCACAAAGAGTGAAACTACACTGGCTGGTTTATGCGGTGCCCAGCTCACCAACAAGTTGCTGGTTAATACGGTGCTTAGCTCACCAACAAACTGCTGGTTGATGTGGTGCCCAACTCACCAACAAATCGCTGGTTGATGCGGTGCCCAACTCACCAACAAATCGCTAGTTGATGCGGTGTCCAGCTCACCAAAACACACAAGGTTGGATATATGAACCCAAACCAACCTTCAACCAAGATGGCAAAATGATGAAAGAAGAATTTCAATATAAAGAATGATAGATTAAAGAATAGTAGATGAAAAGCTTATAAGAATGATCACCAGATGTTGATGAAGCTCTTGAGCAGAAGAGCTCTCCTCTAAAAACTCCCTTCTTCAAAGATCTAGCAACATGTTGGAATCCTTGAGGGTGGCTCTCTTTCCAACGAAAATCCCCTACCTAGGGTTTCCCCGAGAGACCTTTTTATAGCCTCTTCAAAGAGGTATCCGTTTGGGAGTTGGTGGAAAGCAATCTTGGTCAAAAAGTTGTTCAAAGGTTGCTTTTTGAACAGATCTGGAAGTCGGGGTCGACTCCCCTTTTCACTGGGGTCGACCTCACTTAGGGCTGAGGTCGACTCCTTCATAAGTCGAGGTCGACTCCGCTTCAGCAGAATTAGCAAAGATTGTATTGAGGTCGACTCCTTTAGAAACTTGAGGTCGACTCTGATCCTCAGAGCAGAAGTGGGGTCGACTCTTTTAGAAACCTGAGGTTGACTCTGCTATTGTAGCACTTGCAGAACATTTGTATAGAGGTCGACTCCTTTAGAAACTTAAGGTCGACTCTAAACAACAGAGCAGAAATGAGGTCGACTCCTTCATAAGTCAGGGTCGACTCTGCTTCAGTAGAACTTGCAAACCGGTTGTATGGAGGTCAACTCATTTAGAAACTTGGGGTCGACTCTAAACAACACAACAAAAATGGGGTCGACTCCTTTAGAGAGCCGAGGTCGACTTCTGTTCAGCCAATCTATCTACTTTCTTAGGAGGTCCAATGCTCTTGGAAAATGTTCTGCTTGCTGTATACACCTCAAGAACTTGTTAGCCAACATAATGAGTGTTTTGTGATCATCGAAACTCTAAGAGATCTAACAACAGCAAATAAACTACACCCGCCAACCAAACACAAAGAGTTAGTAATGTTTCTTACTTTGCGATTGCTAGCCAGAACAACACCATCTTGTCTACTTTTATCTCTACAAAATAGATTGGAGAAACATTAGTTGACCTATCAATGAAAGAAATAGTCGAGCATTATGTAAAACTGAATACATGTACCTTATGTCCTTGAAATTAATGAACTCTGGGTTTAAGGTTACTGCTTGAATGAGGTGACCTATAAAATTCAAGAATGGAACAAGTAACAAACATTAAACAACATGCTGCTAAGTTGGACTACATTACACAAACATTTGGCTTACGGATTGAAACCAGGAAAAAAAAATAATCTAAAAGTTTCATTTGGAAGTAAAGATGGGATCTAGAAAACAACATATTTTTTAAGTCCTTGAATTTTATGACGACCAACCTGTTTCTTTATCATGGTGGATCTCATTTCCAAGCAGAGGATATCCACATTCGCTGCTATGTACCATTATTATCGCAGCCTTTTCGTTCGTTACCTTGCACACCAGTCCACAAATCAGTCGAAGGGATATGTTCATTAGTGAGTTGTAAAGATAGGTGACGAATTCTTGTAAACCTTACGAAAGCACAAAAGAAGAAATAAATGAACAATAGAGGGAGAGAGAAAAGAACATGAACATACAGAGGGATGCATACGCGCACACAAATCATACCCATGACAACAGAAGGAAGTGCAAGAGAACCACGCGGCATCGCCCAATAGAAAAAACATCCTGAAAGCAAAGGAACCGGAAAGACATGGAGGTTTGAGAGAAGAGTTAGACCAAAGTGTATAGGCCTAAGTGAAGAAATGATTATAAGATTCTGTCAGTGTGTACCGTGCCAATCAGCTGATGAAGGTGTGACCTTGCCCTGTTACAAAGGACTGTTTGATGGATCTTTACAACCATATTTTCTCTTACATTACAGTTAAAAAACAACTGATGAACTAATTAAGGGGGCAGTTCAAAACCTTCAAATCAGAAGTGACCACTATAGCAAGAGCTTGTATCCTCAGTATACTGCCACATGCAGTTTCTTGGAGTATCTAGCAGGAACTCAGGGAAGTAAAAGTTGACCCAAGAATACTGTTTGCAGGGCTATAACTTTTATTTCCAATTGGAGTAGATTTATTTTAAAACCACCTGCAGATGGTTGAAGGGAACTGACACTCCTGCCATAAAGCTGTACTTCAACTTTTAATTTCATTCCCTGCATTTTTTCGTGGCTGAGGAACCTCTCCTTCCCTCCTTTGATTGTATAATAAAATTGAAGGTATGATCCATATTTTTTGAAAAGAAACAAACAAGTGGAAATGCAGCATAATTACTTAGTGCCAAGTACCTCGAGTAAAAGATTTTTGTCTTCATCTAAAACAACATCAAAATATAGGCCACATGACTTAAGAACTATGCATCCAAGTATATGCTTTCAGGTCCAAAAAAAATTCACAACCAAAACAATCTTGTTTTATTCCATGGATATGGGGTTGGATAGATCAAAATGAAGGATCCAAAGACTAAGCAAAGTTTTTCAACAAGCTGCCCTGCCTGATGTCAGCTCTCTCTAAGATTGTGGCGTGTCCTGCCAATTGACAAACAGATAGGCATGACAGAATTCCCACAAGAACAATTGGCGCAAGGGAAAATAACTTCAGCTCATGCTAGCAGGAGAGACCCTTGAAATTTCCCTTAAACATCATATAACAACTAATTCTCCTAATCAAAGTCATCACATATGGGAAAAAATCAACCAAATGAAGCATGTGTAGAAAGCACCCAACTGAAATAAAATGAAACCAATAAGATCAATGTGCTTAGGAACAAGATAAAAGTGAAAAACCTTTTCATAGTCAAAAGAATGTTGTAGCATTCTCTTGTGATTCTAAAGAAGGAACATTTTTGCAGGGTCTAGAAAACTTGCAGGCACATTGCTCCCAAATGCGTCCAGTCCATGTACTAAGCAATTGAAACCCTTCAACAACCATGTCATACATATTTCCTTTTAACTTCTCTTCGCCATTCATGATCTGCACCATCTGCTGACCTCAATAGTACAATCTGTACAACAAGAGATCATGGTAAGCTATCTCAGCAATGAAGTGATAAGTTGGTAACTTATCTTTTAAAGTGTGGCTAGTATCTAAAAGTTAATTCTCAGGTTAAAAAAAAACACTCAATTTTAGTTCCATTCATGACTACCACCGGGAAAACAGCAAAAGCACTCCATAACCAGATGACTATCCAAGTGCTAAAAGTTATAGGATAGTATCTAAAAGTTAATTCTTCCGGTCAAAGGTTACACTTTTTACCCTAATTTCTTATTATCGGCATTTTATGTAGTTAGAGACGAGAGGCAATTGAGGCAACCAAGCTCAAATGCCTAAGCAATGGCCTAGGGCACTTAAGGCAACAATATATTAAAAAATATAAATGTATAAGCATATGCTATCTTATTCAGAAAATGACTAAAATACATGCATACAACCCTATAAACTGCTTGCATTTACTCATTTAACCAAGTCAAGCCCGGTTTTTGGATGCTGGGGCGACTGGCAAGGTAGATGGGGCAAGATGACTGCCTTTGGGAATTCTGCCCCCCAACCTGCCAAGCCAAGCACCCCCACCTGAGCCACCCCCAACATCCCACCTGCAAGACTGAACATCCCACCATGGAACCTCCCACCGCACCAACCCCCCGTGCCCCCCTCCTCGCTGTGCTACACCACCCTGTGAATGCGAGTCCCATCTCATCATATTCATATACATCATGCCAATGGTTGCCTACATCCTTCTTCCATCCCCGTCAACCTTAGAACAAACATGAGATTGGATCTCACTACAGTTGGGAAGAGACGACGAGGATGGAAAAGAAGCAGCTGCTCTCCATTTATTCTTTCTTTCAAGATACTCCAGAAAATTGCATGTGGCATGGTAGAAATAATCTTCTTTCTAAATAATGTGTTGCAAATGACACACAAGAAAAACAATTTAAGCTGATGGGGAACAAGGAGCTGCAGAAACAGTTTGGCCCATTTGAGGCTCATTTGGAGACTTCTTATTTTTCTGTAATTTTGGTGCATTTTTTTTCACAATTTTTAAGTCTAAGGATAAAGTCGTCCAAAAGAGTCGAATCAGAGTCCAATTAACTTTTATTATGTATTTTTGGCATTATTTTAGTGAGTCAAGTCTAATGTAGGTAGGATTTCATATTTTCCTTCTTTTAGGCCTCTAATTTGTTAAGTCTTCTCAGGGACATGAATATCTTTATTTTGGAGTCCATAATTTGAAATCTACTAAGATTGGGAGTAGTCCGATTCCTTTAAATATGGTTGTACCTAGATATGCAAAGTCATTGATTGAATGAATAAATGAAAAAAAGAATTTACAGTCAAGAAATTGAGTTCCCTGCGATGGAGAAGAGAAAGCTTCGAGAAGAAGCTCCCAAAGTGGTCCCTGTGAAGGGGAGGGTGCGAAACTTACACTCCCACCTCTTATCCCCCTCTTTGGTGAGACTCTCTGCAACCTCTCCCTCCTTCTTCCCATGACCCTCCTCTTCATCCATTATCCAACATCGAATTGGTATTAGAGCAAACTCCGATCTCTGTTGCGTCATGTGCTTCTTCTTCCCTGTTCTTCTTCTCCATGCTCTGCACATGCTTGCCTCTCCACCTGACTGTTTGCGAGGCCCCTCCACCCAACTCTCTTCTCTCTCGCTCTCTGCCCGCGAACACCACAACCCCCCCCCCCCCCCCCCGACGCGTTGGCCCAAAATGTCCCCCCTCCGTACGCCCTATTTCTCTCTCTCTCATCTCGCAAATACCCCTCACCGGTCAAACCCCCACACTCTCACTAGCCCTCACAAGAGCCACAGGACCCCAGCTCCCACTCCCTTCCCACTGCACCGCCATTGCAGAACCCCTCCCCCACACTTGTGCTTCCTCTCATGCCTCTCTCTCTCTCTCTCTCTATACTAAGAGGCACCCACCCCCCCTTCCGCCATCACCACACTACATCCCCCCCTTTTTATGTCCGTAGGCTGGCCTCCACTCTCAAAGACCACCGCCCCCACCTCTGTTGCCTTCCCACCACCACTGCACCCGCCGCCTCTCCCTTTGTCGCAACCCCACCCTCCTACCCTCCTCTATTCTCTCCCTCTCTCGTTCTCTCTCTCTCTCTCTCTCTCACCACATTGTTCTATCTCTCGTTCTCTCTTGCTCTCTCTCGGCTTCACTAGTAGAAGAAGGAGAAGAAAAAGACGGGGGGTGTAAGGCCATGGGCCTTATATTAGACCCTTAATGGTCCTTTCAGAACAGTGCTGGTTGACGTCAAGAGGGCTTGACGACAACAGTGGGTTGACGACGGAAGGGTGTGCCATCTACTTGGTCTTGCCGGTAAGCGATCTTGTCGTCTACCCGTGTTTCTGGAATTTTTCGTGTGTGAACATGACGACAATTGATGTTGACGTCAAGTTCTTGGCGGTGCAGTTGACGACACCAAGGTTGACGTCACTGCCAGGACCTATTTTTTTAAGGCGACCTGAGAACCCCCATTCCACCTTCTTCCTCTCTTTCCACCCACCACCCTCACCTCCTTCTTCCTCCACTACTTTCGGCGGCCGATGGGAGCTCGTGAGGAGATCGTAGTGCTTGTGGCGGCTTTGGATCGGGCGAGAAGATGGCGGATTTGGGAGATTTACCTCACGGGGCGTGCATGGTCATCGGTGAGATTTGAGGTAGGGATCCTACCTCTGAACCCTTCTTGGCTATGTTGTGAGCATGAAATGCATGCGATTTGTGTGTAAATCGAAGTTTTGGGCAAGGTTTCTCCATGCCAGGTCTTGAGGGTGTAATTGTTGATCCAAGCGTTGAATTGTTGTTTTCTGGCCTTATAATGGTGTAGTTTGATGAGGGGAAGCGTTTTCCATCATCAGATCGTAAGTTTTTGGGCTGGATTGCCCTTGGGAGCGACCTAGGGCCATATCAGCTGCTGAAAGCTGAAGAACTTGACGTCAAGGGTGTTGACGTCAAGCTCTTCAGGAGGAACTTAACGGCAATATACCTTTCTGTCAAGACAAGGTTAACGGCAAGACATGTTGCCATCTACTGTGAGTAGACGGTAAGTGTTGTGTCATTTACCCGAGGTTAACTGCAATTGGGGTTGCCGTCAACCCCATAGGTAGGTCCCAACAGTGAGCCCATTTGTGTGTGTGAGGCTTGGAGACGCGGTGTCTGCCTCCTGACGTAGTGTGCCAGACGTCGAGAGCGTCTTTGTCTGTGCATGTGTAGTGTTTTGCTGTGCTTGTGCTTGCATTGTGTTTTTCTCGGGCATTGAGCTGGGCTCCGTCTGGATGACTAGCGTTGAGCTATTCAGCCGGTGAGTCTGGGCCTCGAGTGCAACTCCGTCCAGTGCGTGTCCCTTGTGGTGGGTAAGAGCCGGTTTCTGTGGGGCACCTTCTCCACTGTTTGAATCTGGCATAGGGGAAAATCGATCGAGGACCAGATGGGAGGGAGAGCGTCTGAGTGTGCACAAGTAGCTAGGGTTTGAGGACTCTATGGTGTCGAGGCGCCAAACCATAGGCCCTACCTTTTTGTGTGAGTGTGAGCTTGTGATTGTTGTTGTGTTTGTTGTGTACTGTTGAGCCTGTGAGGTTCCAGTCTCGTTGACACGCTCCTACGAGGGGTTGGGCATCTTGCCACCGGTTTATGTGAGCTTTAGTGTAGTGTTGCTTTACTGTGGTTACTTTCCTACACTTCTTTTAGTACTGTTTACTGGTGGAGGTTAGTGTCCCTACTGGGCCTCTTTTTGAGACTCACTCTCTTCCCTTTTAGGTGGTTCGTCGTCGATTCCGGGTGCTGAGGAGCTGAGTCACTCCGGTGCTGGTCCTGCTTAGCTGCTGAGAGTGATACTTTTTGTGTACGCACTTACTGTACTCTACCCTTTTGTTGCATCTGCTCTGAGTTGTACCATTCTTTTATATATATAGTGGTTTGTTTTAGTTCTTGTGATTTGTACATTTTCTTATAGGTTCTCCTTATACACTTTCTCTTAACCCTTCCGAGCTTCGGCTTGTGGGTGGCGGTTCAGGATTCAGGTTACTAGTGGATAACTGGTAATTCGGATCCTAGGTCGTTACAGTTGCTATCAGAGCCTAGTCTGTTGAGACATATGAGGAAATGTTATAAGTTGGTAACTCAGAGCATGAAGAGTTCAATAGCAGTAAGAAAAACTGGAGTAATTTTGTGTATTAATTGGTGTGCATGTCCTGTATAGGTTTATATGGCATCGAGGCGATGCCGTGTTGAGGAGGTGGCTGAGAAGGCACCTCAACATGAGGCTCGAGATGCCCCGCCACCACAACAGGCATAGCTTGAGCCACAGGACGCGCACAGTGGTGTTGCATCAGCACCACCACCTCCCCGAGCTGCACCTAAGTTTGACTGGACCCGTTTTCTTGAGGGGATGGTGCAGCTGGTTGCCCAGCACCGTGACGCTCCTGCACTTCAGGGAGGTCACGCGAGAGTGTTGAGGGAGTTCTTATAGTTCCAGCCTCCCCAGTTTGACGGGCAGCCAGACCCTGATGCAGCCTGGTCGTGGTTAGATGCTGTGGAGCTGACCTTCCATTCCATGGAGTGTGTAGAGGAGGAGAGAGGTTTGTTGGCGAGCTACCAGTTGCAGAGTTAGGCGCTAGCTTGGTGGACTTCAGAGTAGGAGACCACTTTTCAACCTCTCCCGCTCAGGCAGATTTCCTGGCAGGAGTTTGTTGCAGTCTTTGAGAGAGCCTTTTGCCCCACCTACATCAGGACAGAGAGGCTTTACTAGTTTCTAGACTTGGCGCAGGGCGAGATGACAGTGGTCCAGTACAGAGCCAGATTTGTAGAGTTGGGGTGCTATGCACCGCAGATTATGGCAGATGAGAGCATGAGGACCCAGTAGTTTGTGAGAGGTCAGAGGCCAGAGCTCAGGCAGGCACTGATAGTTGCACATGTCACTGACTTGGACGCGACCTATCAGATAGGAACAACGTTGGAGGATGACACCTTGCGGACCCGAGGGAAGGCTAGAGTTGTGCTGGGGCAGGTGGGGCCATCTCTGCAGAGGCAGCAACAGAGCAGTTCTCAGTAGACTCTGGGGACTACGACTTCTTTTACGTCTGTCTCTTTAGGGACGTCTTCGAGATCGGGGTCTAGGAGGAGGTTTCATCGTGACCGGAGGCAGTCTGAGTGGAGGCAGCCTTCAGTAGAGAGTGTCCAGCAGCCTGCAGGGCAGCCTTCGTAGCAGGGCCATCGCACCTTTGCTGGCAGGTGTTACCGATGTGATCAGTTGGGTCACATGGCGTGGGATTGCCCCTTGTTACCCCGAGACCCACAGCAGCAGAGTCAGCCTCAGTTTCGTACTTAGCAGCAGTAGGTTTTTGTGTAGCAGCTTCAGCAGACTACGAGTGTAGGCAAGTCGAGGACCAAGGGTCGTGTTATGCACATGACCAGAGTAGAGGCAGAGGTCGCTTAGCTTGTGGAAGGTACCATGACTATTTTTTGCTGTGTAGGTAGAGTGTTGTTTGATTCCGGTGCTTCTCACTCTTTCATTTCTGATGAGTTTTTAGATTCTCTTGAAAAGTTGGACATGGGAGTGTCCAGTGACCTGGTTGTCGAGCTGCTGACAAGCAACTTTGTGGTTACCTCGTACTGTGTTGAGGAGGTACCTGTGCATATTCAGGGTCAGTGTTTACCAGCTTGCCTATTTGCTATGCAGCTTCAAGACTTTGATGTGATACTGGGTATGAACTGGCTTGAGCAGTACGGTGCAGTGGTGGATTGGAGGAAGAAGAGGGTATACTTCCAGATACCCGGAGGAGCTGCTTTCTACTTCCAGGGTATTGTACCTCTTTCTTCCCATTTTCTAATTTCTGCTTTGAGAGCACGAAGGTTGTTGGCTTCACGGTGCTAGAGTTTTCTTGCTACTGTTGTTCTGGCTGACCAGATGTCTCGTAGTGTGGATGACATTTCGGTGGTGAGTTTCTAGATGTCTTTCCAGATGAGCTACTTAATCTACCTCCAGATAGAGAGATTGAGTTTACTATTGAGCTTGTTCCTGGCCCTGCACCTTTTGCACAGGCACTGTACCGTATGGCACCAATAGAATTGAGGGAGCTGAAGAGGCAGTTGGAGGAGCTGCTGGAGAAAGGCTATATTCGCCCTACCTTTTCCCCCTAGGGTCTCCAGTATTGTTTGTAAAGAAGAAGGATGGTAGCTTGCGGTTGTGTATTGATTACAAGAAGTTGAATCAAGTGACCATCAAGAATAGGTATCCTCTACCTAGGATTGATGATCTCTTCGATTAGCTTCAGTGAACTCAAGTTTTCTCCAAGATTGACCTGAGATCAGGCTACTATCAGTTGCAGATCAGAGATTCAGATGTGGAGAGGATAGCCTCCAGGACCATATATGGGCATTTTGAGTTTTTGGTGATGCCATTTGGGCTCACCAATGTGCCAGCGACCTTTATGGATCTGATGCATAGGGTGTTCCACCAGTACCTGGACCAGTTAGTCGTGGTGTTTGTTGACAACATTCTAGTGTACTCTGTTTCAGAGGAGGATCACGCCCAACACCTGAGGATCGTGTTACAGACTCTGCAAGAGCACCTGATGTATGTCAAGCTCAACAAGTGTGAGTTTTAGATGCAGCAGGTTCACTTTTTGGGACACGTGATCTCAGGTGACGGAGTTTCAGTAGATCCAGCGATGGTTGAGGCAGTTTTGTAGTGGGAGAGACCCTGTACAGTGATAGAGATACACAATTTTATGGGTTTGGCTGGTTACTACCGTAGATTTATCAGATAATTTTCACAGATTGCAGCACCCCTAACTCGTTTGACGAGGAAGGGAGTACCTTTTAAGTGGTCGAAGTAGTGTGAGCAGAGCTTCATGGAGTTTGAGCGACTGCTTATGTCAGCACCAGTCTTGGTGTTGCCTTCAAGTACGGAGGGTTTCGAGGTCTGCACAGATGCTTCCAGTGTTGGTTTAGGCAGTTCTGATGCAGCATGGTAGAGTGGTGGCTTATGCATCGTAACAGTTGAAGCCCCACGAGGAGAGTTACACGACCCAAGACTTGGAGTTGGCAGCCGTGGTCTTTTCTTTGAGGATTGACATCACTACTTGTATGGAGTGAGATTTGTGGTTCGCACCGACCACCAAAGCCTGCGATATATCTTTTCACAGAGGTATTTGAATATGAGGTAGCGACGCTAGATGGAATACCTGAAAGACTATGATTTCAGCATCTAGGAAGGCTAATGTAGTGGCAGATGCACTGAGCAGGAAGGCACATATCAATCATCTCATGTGAGAGAGTTGCAATTGTGGTAGTCTGTAGCAAAGGGGTTCTTCAGAGTTTCCTCCAGGCAACAGTAGTGTTTGCTTGGCAGTTTGCTTGTTGCTCCAGCCATTGTTCGGCAGGTTATTGAGGCACAATAGGCAGACCGTGAGTTGCACAGAGTGTTGCTACTTCCAGAGGTCGAGTTGGGTGATGATAGGACTGTTAGGTTTCAAGACAGACTCTACGTGCCAGCTGAGGAGTTTGTTAGGAGAGTAGTGTTGCAGGAGGCACATGGATCCCGATACTCGATTCATCTTGGGTCAACCAAGACATACCAAAAGTTGAGGCGATAGTGTTGGTGGCCCGAGATGAAGAGAGACATAACTGCCTTTGTAGTGAGGTGTTTGGTCTGTCAGCAGGTGCAGGCCGAGCACTAGCATCCTGGAGGGCTTGTCCAGCTGCTAGAGATTCCCATGTGGAAGTGGGACCATGTGACAACATATTTTATGTGTGGACCGCCGAGGACAACATGTGGTTATGATAGTATTTGGGTGCTTGTGGACAGACTGACAAAGACTGCCAGATTCTTGCCCATTAGAGCTGGCTGGGATGTGAGCAGGTTGGCCAGACTATACGTGTAGCGGATTGTTCCTTTGCATGGGTTGCCAATCTCTATTGTGTTGGATAGAGATCCTCGCTTCACTTCTCAGTTTTGGTACAGTTTTTAGAGAGCTCTGGGGGTAGAGCTGGCATTTAGCTCTGCCTACCACCCTCAGTTAGATGGACAGTCAAAGCGGACTGTTCAAACTTTGGAGGACATGCTGCGAGCTTGTTGTCTGGAGTGGTAGGGGTCTTGGGCAGCTCACTTGCCATTGGTTGAGTTTGCATATAATAATATCTATCATTCCAGCATCGGCATGGTACCTTATGAGGCTCTATATGGGTGACCGTGTCGTACTCCTCTTGACTAGTTTGAGGTGGGTGAGCGTGTTGTCACTGGGACAAAGTTGGTTCAGCAGTCAGTGGAGGTGGTACAGCTTGTCAGGCAGAGGCTTCAGACAGTGTAGAGCCAGTAGAAGAGTTATGCTGATCAGCGTGGGCGACCGCTTGAGTTTTATATAGGGGACCAGGTTTTTGTCAGAGTGTCCCCTATGAAGGGGGTGATGAGGTTTGGTAGGCGTGGGAAGCTGAGTCCCCGCTATATCAGACCCTTTACCATCACTGAGTATGTTGTAGGCCTGGCGTACCGGCTTCAGTTACCTCCAGAGTTGGCAGCGGTCCACGACGTGTTTCATGTGTCGATGTTGTAGAGGTACATTGCAGATGAGTCTCACGTTCTCCAAAGTTCAGAGTGGTTAGAGGTGACACAAATGATGACTGTTCTAGAGTTTCCGCTATACATTAAGGATCATCGAGTTCAGAGGTTGAGGGACAAAGCAATTCCATTGATGCGTGTTGCATGGCAGTGACACTCGGGTGGCGAGTTGACCTGGGAGAGGGAGGACGAGATGCGCGAGCAGTTTCTGTATGTCTTTGGTGATTTCTCTTTCCTTCGTGTTTGTTTGAATTTCAGGGGCGAAATTCTTTCGGGGGGGGGGGGGAGGCTGTAAGGCCATGGGCCTTATTGGACCCCTAATGTGCCTTTTAGAACAATGCTGGTTGACGTCAAGAGGGCTTGATGTCAACAGTGGGTTGACGGCAGAAGGGTGTGGATTTGGGAGATTTACGTCGCGAGGTGTGCGTGGTCATTGGCGAGTATTGAGGTTTTTCTTGAGGGTTTTTGGCAATTTGAGGTTGGGATCCTACCCCTGAACCCTTCTTGGCTTTGTTGTGAGCATGAAATGCATGCGATTTGTGAAAATCGAGGTTTTGGGGAGGGTTTCTCCATGCCGGGTCTTGAGGGTGTAATTGCCGATCCAAGCATTGGATCGTTGTTTTCTAGCCTTTTACTGGTGTAGTTTGATGAGGGGAAGTGTTTCCCATCATCAGATTATAAGTTTTTGGGCTGGAACGCCCTTGGAAGCGGCCTAGGGCCATATCAGCTACTAGAAGCTGAAGAACTTGACGTCAAGGGTGGTTGATGTCAAGCTCTTCAGGAGGAACTTAATGGCAAGATACCTTGCCGTCAAGATGAGGTTAACGGAAAGACATGTTGCCGTCTACTGTGAGTAGACGAAAAGTGTTGTGTCGTTTACCAGAGGTTAACGGCAATCGGGGTTGTTGAGCAGTGAGCCCATTTGTGTGTGTGAGGCTTGGACTCGCGGTGTGTGTTTGCCTCCTTGCGCAGTGTGCCAGACGTCGAGAGCGTCTTCGTCTGTACGTGAGAGTGTTTTGCTGTGCTTGTGCTTGTGTTGTGCTTTTCTCGAGCGTTGAGCTGGGCTTCGTCTGGATGACTGACGTTGAACTATTCTGCTGGTGAGCTTGGACGTCGAGTGCGACTCCGTCCAGTACTCGCCCCTTGTGGTAATTATGAGCCAGCTTCTGTGGGGCCCCTTCTCCACCGTTTGAGTCTGGCGTAAGGGAAAATCGGTCGAGGACCAGACGCGAGGGAGAGAGTCTGAGTGTGCACACGTAGCTAGGCTTTGAGGACTCTATGGTGTCGAGGTGCCAAGCCATAGGCCCTAACTGGTCCTACCTTTTTGTGTGTGTGTGTGAGCTTGTGATTGTTGCTGTGTTTGTTGTGTACTGTTGAGCCTGTGAGGTTCTAGTCTTGTTGACATGCTCTTGCGAGGGGTTGGGCATTGTGCCACCGGTTTCTGTGTGCTTTAGTGTAGTGTTGCTTTACTGTGGTTACTTTGCTGCACTTCTTTTAGTACTGTTTATTGGTGGAGGTTAGTGTCCCTATTGGGTCTCTTTTTGAGACTCACTCCCTTTCCTTTTAGGTGGTTCGTTGTCGGTTCCGGGTGCTGAGGAGTCAAGTCACTACGGTGCTGGTCTTGCTTAGCTACTGAGAGTGGTACTTTTTATGTACGTACTTACTGTACTCTACCCTTTTGTTGGATCTGCTCTGAGTTGTACCATTCTGTTATATATATAGTGGTTTGTTTGTTTGTTCTTTTTTTTAATAAAAAGGCGCAACAGGATCAGCGACCGATCGAGTGCATTTCACCCTAGCAGGGTGAAATGGAACCACTCCTCTAGGTGATCAACCTGCTACACCAATATGTATATATAAGAAGATGATTGATACAAAGTCTGCGGGGCATACCCTTGAAAGAACAAAGAGTCAGCGTACTCTAAACCTCCCAAGACCCAAACGATCCTCAATAAGGGTAGGAAAACAAGGGTGCGGGAGCTGAATAGAGGTATTAAATACCCCATTACAGTGATTAGAGCATGCAAAGTTAGCCAAGGCATCCGCCACCTGGTTTGCTTCCCTATAAACATGAGATACTCGAACACCATACTGATGAACAAAATCCAGCACAACCCTCCACCACCTATGGCAATCCCAAGAAGGTGCAGCACCAGTCCGAAAAGACACTGCCAACTGCACACCATCACACATAGCCCGAGCTTCAGCAAGAAGGCTAGAACCAGCACCATAAAAGTGAGAGAAAGCAAGGACCACAATGCCATAAGCATTTCTCACAAGACCACCACCCCCACAAGGGCCCGGGTTGCCTTTACTAGCACCATCAACGTTAAGGACAAGGCCTTGTAAGGGCGGGATCCATCTAACTAGTTTGCACAGCTTGACAGTAGGTTGAACAAAGAAACCAAGCTCAAGAATGGTTTCCATTTGTTGAGGCGTAGCACCATCTTGGAATACCATATTTTCAATGGCAGTAGTAATAAGCGCATGGATATTTTGGCGCAGGAGATTACTAGAACACTTTACTTGCTCAAACTTCATTTTGCATCTAATTTTCCAAACTTCCTAGACAATCAGCATGGAGCAGTAGATAGTGATAAAACCTTGAGGATTGGTAAGACTGCGAGACTTAATAATGTCCCAAAGGCGAAGAGAGATGATGTGAATACCATGGCCAGCATGAAGAAGAGGAGAGACCCATTGCCAAAGGCCCTTAGCTAAATCGCTATGCACAAATAGATGATTCATTTCCTCAACATGAGGATGCCTACAACAGAAACAACGAGATGGAAGAGGGATACCACACTCAGCAATACGGATCATCCACTCAGAATACGGTCATGCACAGGGATAGCCCTATGAGAGCCAAGGCCACACAGACACCCAGCTCATGAAGTGACGATGTCAGATGCAAAGAAGAGGCGATCGTTTACACCATGGCTGCGAACCTGGTCATAGGCACTTTTAAGAGTAAACATACCCTTATTAGTAGCCGCCCAAACACAGATATCCTCAGGGGAAGAGAGCTGCAACTGATCCAGATCATGAGGAATAATGGAGCGGAGGTGGTGGTTCTGATCCAGGAGAACCTCCCGAACAGTAGGCGACGGCTCCAAGAAAGTGGAAGATAAGGATTCCCAAAGAGGCTTCTTACCAATCTAAACATCATCCAAAAACCTAATACGGGCACCATTACCCAAAACCCATCTACTATTTTGAATAACAATGTCATAAGAAGCAAAAAATAGCTTCTTAAAGATACCATGCAGATGGGTAGTAAGCTGACCGTCATGACAATACCTGTCCTTGGAATAAGAAGTCCACAAAGATGACCCATGAAGAATATTCTAAAGAAGCTTAATGACCATGGACACCTGAACATGCCAAAGGCTTCTCACCCCAAGGCCACCTTCCAAGACCAGCTTCTGAATAGTCGATCATTAGAAGAACCAGCCCAGAAGAACACAGCACAGAGGTGCTCAATATAGTGGAGGACAGATTTAGGAATAGAAGAGGCAATAGCAAGATAAACAAGAATAGAAGAAAGCACGGAATTAACTAAAGTAATTCTGCCAGCCTTGGACAAAAATCTGGATTTCCAAGAACCAATCTGAGCATTAATTCTGTCCATCAACAACCTGTAATTAGAAATCACAGTTCTACCCTGCTTGATAGGCACACCAAGATAATGCATAGCACCCCTTTGACGATGAAAACCAGTAAGATGGGTGATCTTAGAGGCCACATGGATGGGAGCGTTATTAGTTATGAGAAAACTAGTTTTTCCATGGTTTATCCTTTGACCAGAGGAGTCCTCATACATCTTCAAACATTTCATAATTTCATATAGTGGTTTGTTTTAGTTCTTATGGTTTGTACATTTTCTTATATGTTCTCCTCAGACACTTTGCTTTAACCATTTCGAGTTTCGGCTCGTGGGTGGCGGTTCAGGATTCGGGTTACTAGTGGGTAATTGGTAATTCAGATCCTGGGCTAGTAACCTGAATCCTGGGTCATTACAAGGGGCCAGGGCTCTGGAGCTGTCGCAGTCGCCGTCACTGGCCCTGCTATCCACCGTCACCGCCTCAGCCTACAGTTGCCAGCCCTGTCGTTGCAGCCTCCGTGTTTGCCTTTTCTCTCCCTCTCTTTGGCTTCTCTCAACGTGAGGGTTGGGAGAGAAGGGGGGATAGAAGAAGACCCGACCAACTTAAGTGGATCGAGTTAAACCGGTCCACCTCATCGTATTGCTATAGTGCACGGTGGTACACCAAGGCTGCTATCCCACCGCCAACATAAGTGCCTCCTTCATGCTCCAATTCACATGTCGTTTGCATCGTTGTAATCGTCTTGATGAATCCTAGTCAATTAGAGGACCACACCCTGTAGTTATTTATCATGTTCCACACTAGTGGTCTCAATTTGGGTAATCTCTAACACATGTGCCATATGAATTTTAGCTTCCTCGTTCGTCTACCAAATGAGAAGCTGACAAAAATAGTACTCGATGAGGAGCATTGGGACAATTATGTTTCCCAGGCTATTGTTGATATTTTATTGCAAATCGACAAATTATTGTTGATGGTAATCGAGCTTTTGTTGAGTTTCATTGACAATGTTTAGGAAAAACTTAGTTGAAATCTGTTAATTATTTTAATGGAGCAGTGTACTATTGATTCCTTAAGATCCTACATTTCTTTGGGACAAGATTGGATGGAAGAGTGACATGTTATTATAGACTCTAAGTTACTAACCAGTCTATTTCTATCATCAAGCCACTGCATGTAAGGGGTAAATTTTGTTTTCTCAAGTATACTTCTTGTAATGCCCCACTTCCTCCCGATATGGTTACACCAACCTATGCCGGACGAGAGGGAGACACTACAGGGGAGAAGACCCCAACAATGGACAATTGGGTTGAGATTCACATGAATAGAGAAGAATTTGTAGCGGAATAAATAACAACTTGTTGAGCAACTCTTTTTCTATCTCTTTGTTTTTACTAAAATATCTATCACAATATTTTTGTTATGACAAAACCTTTTAATATTTTTGCCTTTGCTATTTAAGGAAATCAAAAAGCTATACAATCATACCTTCTGACAAAAACTATGTCTACACAGATTCTAAGTCCAGAACGTATACTGTATATCACAACAAAATTTTTCTAAGTTCACAACATATACTGTATATCACACTAACTCCGACTCTTGACTCCGACTCTTGAAGAGTCGAAGCAATGCTTTAATCAGATACACTCCGACTTCTGGAAAGTTGAAGTCTAGACACTCTGACTTTTGGAAAGTCGAAGTCTGGCAACACTCTGACTTCTGAAAAGTTGAAGTACTGGCAGAACTCCGACTCCTTAAAAGTTGAACTCCAGCCTTACTCCGACTCTTGGAAAGTCGAAGTCTAGCCTTACTCCGACTCTTAGAAAGTCGAAGTCTTTGTATCATTTTGAGCCTTACTCCAACTCCTGAAAAGTTGAAGTCTGAGGAAACTCTGACTTCTTAAAAGTCAAAGTTAGACGTACTCCGACTTCTTAAAAGTCGAAGTCCGCTATCTGTTTGTTGGCACTCCGACTTCCTAAAGAAGTCGAAGTCATTGCTTTCTCACTCCGACTTCAATGAAGTAGTAGTAGTAGTATTCCTAAAGTCAAAGTTTATTGTCTCTATTAGTCTTACTCCGACTTCTTAAAAGTCGAAGTATCTCTTGTTGATTGTTGCATATATGTAGTTAGCTGAGAATTCAAACCTCTATTTATAAGTACTAGTTAACATACATTATACATAAACTCTGCATTGAAGTATATCTTACTTTGAAAAAGTTGTCTTAAAAGTTCAATTATTCTTTTTGGTGGGAAAAATATTTTATTCAAAAATTATTTTTCTTCTGAGTAGTATCTTCGTTGGGATCTGTAATATATAAGATATATTTGCTATCTCTTTTTCTGACAGAAAGATAAGTTGATCTATGGTTGACGGATGGTCAAAAATTAAATGCTTGATAAGTCTTATGGGCTATCTGTCAGAACCTACCAACTACTATCAGAAATACCATGACTTTCAGAAGAAAAACGTGTGCAACTATCTGTTCATTCTTAAATGTTCTGAACTTCTGTCTGAATGACTTCATATCTTATCCTTTATCTCACCTACCTTCGAAAGCATGTATGGAGGCATTTGCCCCTATCCTATCCTTTCAGGTTTGCAGAACATTTAATATGGAATGGATAAATCTCTACATAAAGCATGGAACTGCATAACAATCATGTAAGAAGTCCTTCAAGCATGAAGCTACAACATATAGCCTAGAGACGTTGGGACTCATGAAGCTAAAGATTTGATGGACAAACCTAAGAAGATCAAAGCTTCCTCTCAACGGCTATCTCCTTCAAACGGCTAGCTTCCAACGACCAAATTCAAATGGGCAAAAAGTTTGAAGCCTATATATGAAGCCGAAGCTTGGAGATACGCACAGAGAGACATATGATTAAGAAGACTTAGCAGCTTACACTTTGTTGAGTTGTGCTTATTTGATCATTGCTTTGATTTGTTTTTGATGATGACACAATCATGGTCATTCATATTAACATTCAAGTTAAGATGCTCTTAATAATGACACAACTGTTTTTGATGAGACATATGTGTGGTGTTGATGATGAATTGATGTTTGTGACATGATAACAAATGACAAAGACATGAAGAAATGGATAAATGAACATGATACTTTTATTGATCACCTATGTAGTCATTATGTCTCATTTATAATGTCTTTTGATGTAGGTGTGAATGCTCACAAGACAATCAATCAAAGTCAAGTGCAAAAGACCAAGAAATACACTTCAAGTATTAACCTATCGACAACCAAGAAGTCACCTGTCGACAGATGGACAAGACAGAACAAAACAAGTTTCTGGAAGCACTTAGAAAGCAGTACCTGTCGAAAGATAAGATGTGCCTGTCGACAGATGAAGCTTGCCTGTCGACAGCAAGACAACACCTGTCAACAGATCTAGTTTTCCAGCAACAACATGCTTCTGGAAACCAGCTTTTAACAGTAGCTGTTGACAGTTATAGATCGCCTGTCGACAGATGAATAGAAACTTCAATTCCGAGATTTAGATATATTCCATATTAGGGTGTTTCCTTTTACCACGTCTCTCTAAACTTGGACACCTATATATATAGAACATATGAAGCTATTTTCGCAGCAAGAAGCCACCATACCAAACCCTAAGCAAAACCCAAGAGAAGGCTTTCTTCCTGCTGCTCTGCTTCAACCCTCTGTCCTGTTCGTGGAAGATCCATCTCATGAGAGGAGTTGAAGTCGGTTTGTCCACAAATCAAGCTTCGTCTACATCATCTGATCTTCATCAATACGAAGCCTGAAGTTCTTCTGGATGACCACACGAAGAGTTCACACTTGGATTTGTTTCTATATCTCAGAACTCTTCTTTCCTTCCACTTTTCATATCTCTCTGTGTGTGGTTGTGGTTTGAGCATTCCTTGTGCTTGATCCACATGTGGATTGTTGTTCTGATTGCGTATTTGCATCAGACAACGTGCGTGTGTGGTGTGTTGATCAGATCAAGGCTAGAGGATCTGATCTATTGTGGACTTGATCTAGCGTGTGTGTGTGTGGTTGAGCCGTTGTGCTCGTATGTGTGTTGTACTCGGTTCTTGAGTAGTGTGTGCCTCACTATGTGAGGGGTGGACGTAGGAGTCACTGGATGTGATCTCCGAACCACCTAAAAATCCCTTGTGCACTGTGGTTTGACTTGTGGTTTGCATTGTGTTGCGCTAGATGCATGCCTAAGGATTTCGTCTACACACTACTTGTTAACTCGTTTACACACATTACATCAGATCAAAGGGGTTTTAAGTGAGTAGATCTTTTAATCCGAAGTAATTCTTAAATTGCTTAAGTTTCTGCTGCAAATCTATTCAACCCCCCCTTCTAGCTTTGCCATTACCAAATAACCGATCCTAACAATTGGTATCAGAGCAGGTTCTCTGTTCATCGGTTGTGTTTTGGGAGATCTGTCTTTGTGTGCTTAATCGTTCTGATTCGTAATCTGATTGATCTGATTGAATTGATTGCTTGCTTTTTGATCTGACTCAATATTCTATTGATTGGCCTAATCATTTGAATCATACTCAGAAATATGGCTACGTTCTCAAGCATCATAAATAGACCTATAATTATTGGGTTTGATGACAAAGTTGATAAAATGCAGGACTCCTTTGTGACGACAAGCAAGATTGCAAATAAAGCCAAGGACAAATGCTTCATGGCTCATGGCAGCTCAAAAGGCTTTCCCAGCTCAGACGAATATGAAGGTTTACATTCGTCAAAAAAGTCAAGAAAGTCTAAAAAATCAGGTAAATCTGATTCAGACTCATTTGATATATCAATATCTGATATTGATTCAGAAAATGATATATCTTATGATGAACTGATAGAATGTTATGAGCACATGTGCCAACAATTTAAAAGGGTTAAATCTCAAAACAAGAAGCAAAAAGAAAAATTGGATAAGAATGAAATGAGAATTGATAATGCTCAAGCATTCTAGGAAGAAAATGAAAAATTGAAAGTAGATATTGAAGGGCTGAAGGAAGACGTCAAAAATTGTGAAAACAGGGTATCCAAATTAAAAGAAGATCATGATCAGGTGGAATCTGAAATTTTAGATTTGAAAAATCAAAATGTAAAATTGATTGATCATAATGAAAATCTCAAATTTGATAATGATCAATTGAACAAACAAATCTCCAACATGGCTCATGATCATCAAATAAAAGAAAAATGCAATCAATTGGTTGAGGAAAATAATCATTTGAAAAAGAAGATTGAATGTTTGTATCATGACAGACCATTAAATGATGAATGGAACAATTCTAAGAAGAAAATTGTTGACTTGGAAAATCAAATTCAATTTGAACAAAATGAGAAATGGTCTGGATGTCATGAAAAATCAACTCCAAATTTATGAAAAAGAAATTGTTGCATTAAAAGCTGATAAAGAAAAATTGACAAATGAACTTGAAGTGGCTATCAAACAAAGTAAAAACTCTACTAAAGTTCATGTTCAGAAAAATGTTCAAAAACAAAGTAAAAAATTGAACAAAAATGCTGCAATTAGAAAGAATCTTGGTTCAACTGTAAATCAGAAAAAGGAATTGGAAAAGAAAATAGGATTCTACAAGGTTTCAACATCTCCTTCATCAGCTCAAAAATCTCCATGGCAATCTCCATCTCCACATCATGTCAAGAGCTACCAAAGGGTGCCACCTCCACCCTTTCAACCCAAGGGTGATCAAAGGTATTCTAGAGGATCTCAGAATTTTCAATAAATGCATTCAAACTATGGTAAGCTCCAGGTAATTGCTTAACCCATTTGTTTTAAATGCAATAGATCTGGTCATCTTGCTAAATACTGCTGGAAGAAAAATCCACACTCTCACAAATATGCTAAAACAGTTCAATGCTATACATGTCATCAACATGGACATTTGTCTAAGAACTGTTGGCATAAGAATCATGATTTTGTGCATGTTCCCAAGCCCCATGCTCATACACAATCCCATGTACACAAGAACATGATTACTGGACAAAAGAAGTGTTCTGTTCTTCATGCAAAAAATCCTAAAACCAGAAAATCTTATGAAAACATAGATGTATTGAACCAGTCCAAAGAAAAAAGTGGAACTAATGCTGCTCATTATTCCATTAATGAAAGAAATACATCTATTCAAAAAATGAAATCACTTTGGATTCTGAAATCATTGTTGAATTCTAACATTGACGTCAATGCAGGACCCAAGCAAGTGTGGGTTCCAAAACCAGCTTGATTAACAAGCTGAGATGTCTTGCAGCGAAACATTATAAATGGAATCATGACATTGGTTGTGCAAGACAAGAAATGATTGGAGAACACAGGTAAAATCTTTGAAAAGAAATTGAAGATTGTTCAGGTAAAATCTCTTTATGACTTCAGATTTGAACTGCTGGAATTGAAATGGATTTTTAATTCTATCTGAGCAATGAAAAATGTGTTTTGATGCTATCCCCAAATGACAATGCTTCTTATCAATTGGAGTCATGCTAAATTTGAGGAAAAATGGATCTTTTATATAGTGACTATTTGGTATATCAAATGGTGAAATGTGGAAGGAGAAGTCCGGCTTGTCTGGAAACTATCATTATGCGTGAGAAATATTCTCCGCCAAGTATTAATAGTCTTATACTGCATAAAGATCATCAAGAAAATTGTAAATCTCAAAAATTTCAATTGATCATGTTCATACCTTCTTTGTTCAAATTGTTTGACAAGAACATGTTTGAATTGCTTGAATGCTCACTTCAATACCATGCAAACATTATGAGGGAGTAAGTTAAAAAAAAAAAATTGAGTGGGTTGCTTAAGGGACACTCTTTCACATCATCCTCTATCTTTTTGAAATCTTCACAAATTCAGGGGGAGCTTATTCTTTCTTAAATCATCATGATAACATCCACTCAAATTCATGCTTGAAAATCAGTTTCATGTTATTTCCCGATTCTCTCTTCTTGACATTTCATACCTTTTACTCAAGTCTTACATCAGGATAAATGAGTTTTTATGATATTTCTATATGAGAGATTTCATACGTAAAGACTACAATAATTGTGCACTTAGCTTAGTTTCAAAGATACAATCTAAGAACAAGGCTATGCCAACTTTTAATGCTGAACTCATTTAAACTGAGTTGCAAAACACTTGTAGGCACATGAGTAGCTTTAGTGTTTAACATGTGTATGTTTTGAAGCTTTATCCTTAACACATGTTAAGAATAAACTCTCTACACTCATGATCATGTCTATTCTAATTAATGTAATTTTGGTCTTAAAAAAAACATTTCAAATAGAAAGTGTTCAGAAAAATAGAGAGATACAAACAGAGCAATGAAAACTTTATTTTATCACTGAGTAACTGGGTTCATTTCACCTAATCAAGTGTTTTGGCTCGCGTCAAAAGGTGACAAACAAATTGTTTCAACTCTGTATAAGATAATGAAGGTTAAACCACTGAGTAATCAGGAGGTCTTGCATTGGATAAATGTGACATCTTGCACTGAAAGGTGTGATTTGACCAATTTACTCTTGTATTTTCTCTCACAAAATGAAAGAAAAATATAAAGAGCATAAAAAGAACAGTATGTACATTGATCTAGATGAAGTTCATGTTAATTGGGTTTGAAATTATTATTCTACATTGTGTTAAATGTTTAGCTACTAAACTCATGTGATAAACACTTTTGTCAACTATACAGGTCACTTTCATCACATTTGCTTCAACCTTTTAAATGCATTCAAGTCATTAAAACTTTGGCATATGTTGTGATTGAATGTGTCTTTGTTATTAAACTTTGTTGCACAATCTAAAGATACACTATTTTTTCTCTCATATTTTAATATCAAAGATCTATTGATTCTGATCATTCATCTCCCAATTCCACCCTTTGCTTCCATGTCAGTCATATTTTGATCTCCATCCATTGATGTTCTTTGGTATCTCCTTTTCTTACTTACCTCATTGGCACCCTCATAGGGGGAGAGTGTTATAACAAGGGGGTGACTAGTTGTTGTTGATTAAGGGGGAGAGAGCGTCTTTTTGATGTTGTCAAAAAGGGGGAGAAATATGAATGTATATTTTGTCATCATCAAAAAGGGGGAGAATGTTGAGTTGTGCTTATTTGATCATTGCTTTGATTTGTTTTTGATGATGACACAATCATGGTCATTCATATTAACATTCATGTTAAGATGCTCTTAATAATGACACAACTGTTTTTGATGAGACATATGTGTGGTGTTGATGATGAATTGATGTTTGTGACATGATAACAAATGACAAAGACATGAAGAAATGGATAAATGAACATGATACTTTTATTGATCACCTATATAGTCATTATGTCTCATTTATAATGTCTTTTGATGTAGGTGTGAATGCTCACAAGACAATAAATCAAAGTCAAGAGCAAAAGACCAAGAAATACACTTCAAGTATTCACCTGTCGACAACCAAGAAGTCACCTGTCGACAGATGGACAAGACAGAACAAAACAAGTTTTTGGAAGCACTTAGAAAGCAGTACCTGTTGAAAGATAATATGTGCCTGTCGACAGATGAAGCCTACCTGTCGACGGCAAGACAACACCTGTCGACAGATCTAGTTTTCCAGAAACAACATGCTTCTGGAAACCAGTTTTTAACAGCAGCTGTCGACAGCTATAGATCGCCTGTCGACAAACGAAGAGAAACTTCAATTCCGAGATTTGGATATGTTCCATATTAGGGTGTTTCCTTTTACCACGTCTCTCTAAACTTGGACACCCATATATATAGAACATATGAAGCTATTTTCGCAGCAAGAAGCCACCATACCAAAACCCTAAGCAAAACCCAAGAGAAGGCTTTCTTCCTGCTGCTCTGCTTCAACCCTCTGTCCTGTTCGTGGAAGATCCATCTCATGAGAGGAGTTGAAGTCAGTTTGTCCACGAATCAAGCTTCGTCTGCATCATCTGATCTTCATCAACACGAAGCCTGAAGTTCTTCTGGACGACCACACAAAGAGTTCACACTTGGATTTGTTTCTATACCTCAGAACTCTTCTTTCCTTCCACTTTTCATATCTCTGTGTGTGTGGTTGTGGTTCGAGCGTTCCTTGTGCTTGATCCACGTGTGGATTGTTGTTCTGATTGCGTGTTGGCATCAGACAATGTGCATGTGTGGTGTGTTGATCAGATCAAGGCTAGAGGATCTGATATATTATGGACTTGATCTAGTGTGTGTGTGTGTGGTTGAGCCATTGTGCTCGTGTGTGTGTTGTACTCGGTTCTTGAGTAGTGTGTGCCTCACTGTGTGAGGGGTGGACGTAGGAGTCAATGGATATGATCTTCAAACCACCTAAAAATCCCTTGTGCACTGTGGTTTGACTTGTGGTTTGCATTGTGTTGCACTAGATGCATGCCTAGGGATTTCGTCTACACACTACTTGTTAACTCGTTTACACACATTACATCAGATCAAAGGGGTTTTAATTGAGTAGATCTTTTAATCCGAAGTAATTGTTAATTTGCTTAAGTTTCCACTGTAAATCTATTCAACCCCCCCTTCTAGCTTAGCCATTACCGAATAACCGATCCTAACACACTTCACTCACATCTGAAAGCTAGAAGAGCAAATCAAAGAGAAAGAGAGCCATGCCTCAGTCTTAGACTTCTACTCTCCTTCTGCAATTTGAAGTCTTCTTCTTTTGGTGGACTACTGCAACTCAGATCCTCTTCAGTCCACTTCTAAGTTTCAGAAAGAACTTGAGTATCACTCACATCTGTTTTTCCTTCTAAAATTCTGTGTTTGCTCATTGTTGTTGAGCTGACACACAAGCTTTCATACTTATGTGTAAGGAAACTTGCAGGAGGTTTGTATCCTGCTGTACCCCTCTTGTGAATGGAAGATCTACAAGTGTAGATAGTCTTTGTACCCCTTGTCTAAGGGAAGACTTGCTGGGAGCAAGTGGGTTTATAATTCCTCTCGGGTTTGAGAGAAGGCCAAGTGTTTATTGGAAGTTAGTGAAATCCCAAGTGGTTTCTTGGGGACTGGATGTAGGACTTCCATGTGGGAAGGGCTGAACCAGGATAAAACTCTTGTGCCTTCTTGTGTGATTGATTCCGCCAAGTTTTTTTTCACTTGTTTCACATACATCACACTAAGTGCTAACAAAGTTATTTAGTGTTGTTTATCCTTTAGATAAAATTTTTAAGGCTCAAAGAAGTCCTATTCACCCCCCTCTAGGACATCTATAGTGACATCTCGATCCAACAAGTGGTATCAGAGCGAGGTCTTCTCAGAAGAATCGAAAGATTTGAGAAGAGATGGCAGCTGAAGCTCACAACTATGAAGGTCAGTTAGTTACCAGACCACCATTCTTTGATGGTGAGGACTACCAATACTGGAAGATGCGAATGGAATGCTTCATAAGAGGCACAAACTTTGATCTGTGGCAGGTAATAGAACAAGGTGATTTCATTATTGTTCCTACTGAAGGTACTACCGCAATTACAACAACTGATAAGGTTAAATTATCTCTAAACTTTAAAGCTAGAAATTATCTATGTTGTGCCTTGTCAAAAAGAGAATTTAATAGATTATCAGCATGCAAATCCGCAAAAGAAATGTGAGATAAATTGCAAGTAACATATGAAGGAACATACAAAGTTAAGCAAACTAGAATAGATATTCTTGTTTCACAATATGAACCGTTTAAAATACTTCCAAATAAAAATATTACTCAAATGTACAATAGATTTTCAAAAATAGTGGTTGGTCTAAGCTCTCTTGGTAAAGCTCTTACTGACGAAGAAATTTTCAGAAAAATAATTAGATCCTTAACTCTTTCCTGGACCCTTAAGGTTACTGCTATGAAGGAAGCTCATGATCTAACAAAACTTCCCATTGATAAACTGATTGGTTCACTTATGGCTCATGAAATAAATATGGAAAGATTTTCTGAAAGTACTTCGAAAAAGAAAATGCCAAATGCTTTGAAAGTTGCAGACTCCTCCTCCTCTGAAGAGTCAAAAGAAAAATTAGATGACATCGATGATGAAGCCATGCTGTCAAGAAAGCTTCAACGAATTTTTACAAAGAAGAAGAAATTCGGCTCAAAGAAATACTTCAGAAAGGAAAAGAAGAAGGAGCCAACATGCTACGAATGCAATCAACCTGAACACTACAAGTCAGAATGTCCAAAACTAAAGAAGAAGGAACCGACTGAAAAATTTGATAAGAAGAAAGGAAAAGAAAGAAGATTCAGAAAATACAAAAAGAAGGCTATGGCCACTGCCTGGGATAATGAAGAAGCTACAACTTTAGATTCCTTAAGTTTAGAATCAGAAGAAGAGGAATGAGTCAATCTAGCCCTCATGGCAGGACTAGACTAGGTAAACTCTAAAACATCTTTTACTTCATGTTCAGAATTCGATTTAGATAATTTAGAAGATGCATTCAATGAATTATATGACAAATATAAAATAGTAGTTAAACAAATGAAAATAGTCAAGATAAATATACTAAATCAAGAAAAATCCAATACCTCTCTAAAAATTGAAATAGAAAAGTTACAACAAAATCTAACTGAAACTAAAAGATCTAATGAACTACTGTGTGAAGATCTAAGAATAAAAAAACACAAGAATTATGGAACTTGAAGCTAATCTAAAAGAACTACAAGATGAAGAAAAATTAAGAGAAGAAAACATTTATCTAAAAACAACTATAGAAAAACTTACCAGTTGTAAAACATCATTAGTTGTAAAATTAAAAGGAGCTCGAACAGGCAAAAAGAAATATGGAGTGGGTTACACACCCCCATTAAATGAAGAGAAAATCATTTATCCTGAAAAATATCCAACTCCAAAATTTGTGAAAGAAAAGGAAATTAAAAATCCCATAAAAGTTAATCAATATGTCTATAGACAAAAACAGAAATCAAATAAAACTACACATACAAAGAATACATATGATTTGTGTTGTAGTCATTGCAATAAATTAGGACACATGATTAGCATTTGCACAACCAGACACTTGCACTGGATTCCAAAGACTAACCATCAAGGACCCAAGAAAATTTGGGTACAAAAAATTAAAGCTTAATTCTGTTTGCAGGGTCGCCTAAGAGCATCCAAATAGTATTTGGATAGCGGGTGCTTAAGGCATATGACAGATGACAGAAAACTATTTACAAGCTTTAGAGATGAAATTGGTCAAGTTACATATGGAGATAATGGAAAAGGAAAGGTTCTAGGTTGTAGAACCATAGGATCAAAGGAAAAAGATTTGATTGAAGATGTTATGTATGTAGAAGGTCTAAAGCACAACTTGATTAGCATTAGTCAACTTTGTGACAAAGGTCACTTAGTTAAGTTTCAGAATGATAAGTGTGTAATAGAGAAAGATGGAAAATCAGTGTTCGAAGCTCTAAGAGTAAAAAATCTCTACACTCTACAGCTAGCAGAATTAAAGAAGTCAATCTATGTCTTGCAACCACAAAGAGTGAGGAAATTGATCTGTGGCACAGAAGGTTAGGACATGCTAGTACTTCAGTAATCAAGAAACTAATTAAGCATGATCTAGTAGAAGGTCTTCCGAATCTAAAGCTAAAAAAATATGGAATCTGTACAGCTTGTGCAAAAGGAAAGCAAACCAAGACTTCATTTCAGTCCAAAACAATGGTAACAACTTCCAAACCTTTGGAACTCATTCATATGGACTTGTTTGGACCAATAAGGACAGTCAGTCTTGGAGGAAAGGCTTATGCCTATGTAATTGTGGATGATTACTCAAGGTACACTTGGGTATCATTTTTAGAAGCCAAATCAGAAATATTCTCAGCCTTTCTGAAGTTTAGTAAGTTAGTACAGAAGAACTAGAAATTTCAAATAGTTAGTATTCGATCTGATCATGGTGGAAAATTCAAGAATGAAGAATTTGTCAAATTCTGTGAAGAAAATGGCATTGAACACAACTTCTCCGCACCAAGAACACCTTAACAGAATGGAGTAGCAGAAAGGAAGAACAGAACACTGCTAGACATGGCCAGGACAATGCTTACAGAATATAATATACCAAAGTACTTCTGGGCAGAAGCAGTCAACACAACTTGCTACATTATCAATCGATGTATGATCAGACCTAACTTGAGGAAGACACCTTATGAACTCTACAAGGAAAAGAGGCCAAACATCAGTCATCTCCGACCTTTTGGTTGTAAGTGTTTCATTTTAAATAATGGTAAAGACAATCTAGGTAAATTAGATGCTAAAAGCGATGAAGGTTTCCTATTAGGATACACTTCAAAACCTAGAGGTTATAAAGTATTTAATAGAAGAACTCTAACTATAGAACAATCTATTCACATTTTATTTGAAGAAACTAATCCTTCTATTAAGAAAATAGAAGAAGAAGATATTGTTGAAGAATTGTGTAGAGATCTGGAACAAGCTTCACTTGAAGAGAAAGAAGAAGATAAAAGAGATCCTCCACTAGAGGAACTTCAACAACAAGAAGAAACACAGGAAGGACTACCTAAAAGATTGAGGTATCACAAAGATTATCCAAAAGAAAACATAATAGGTGATCCTCAAAACAAGGTAAGGACAAGAGGTATGCCAATTCCCTGTGACTTTACTGCTTTTGTTTCTCAAATAGAGCCTAAAACAATCAATGATGCACTGGCAGATGAATCTTGGATCCTAGCTATGCAAGAGGAACTTAACCAGTTCCAACGCAGCCAAGTCTGGACACTTGTTCCCAGACCTTCTGACCATCCAGTTATTGGGACCAGATGGGTCTTCAGAAACAAAATGGATGAATCAAGAGTGATCACAAGAAATAAAGCTAGACTAGTAGCACAAGGATACTCCCATGAGGAAGGCATTGATTTCGATGAAACATATGCCACAGTCACTAGATTAGAGGCAATTAGAATTTTATTGGCTTATGCATGCTCTCTTAATATCAACTTATTTCAGATGGATGTCAAAAGTGCATTTCTAAATGGTTTTATAAAAGAAGAAGTCTATGTTGAGCAACCACCAGGCTTTGAAGAAACTAAGTATCCAAATCATGTTTTTCGTTTAAAGAAAGTATTATATGGTCTAAAACAAGCTCCAAGAGCTTGGTATGAAAGACTAAGTGCTTATCTTATATCACATGATTTTTCAAGAGGATAAGTAGATAGCACATTATTTATTAAGAAATTTTCAGAAGGAATCTTAATTGTTCAAATATATGTTGATGATATTATCTTTAGTTCTACTAATGAATCACTCTGCAAACTCTTTGAGAAGCTTATGTAAAGTGAATTTGAAATGAGCATGATGGGTGAGCTTAATGACTTCCTTGGGTTGCAAATCAAGCAGACCAAGGAGGGTACTCACATTTGTCAAACCAAATATATTTCAGATCTACTATCGAAATATGGTTTTGATAAGTGTAAGCCCTTAGGAACACCCATGAGCTCAGGCATCAAGTTAGATAGTGATCTACTTGGCAAAAAGGCAGATCAGAAGATCTATAGAGGTATGATTGGATCACTGCTCTATCTTACTGCCAGTAGACCAGACATAATGTTCAGTGTATGTTTGTGTGCTAGATTTAAAGTTGATCCTAAAGAATCGCATGTAAATGCTGTTAAAAAGGATTTTTAGATATCTTATAAATACAAGTAAATTAGGTATATAGTATCCCAGATGCTCTGAATTTAAATTGCTTGGATATAGTGATGCTGACTATGCTGGATGCAAGATAGATAGAAAAAGTACCAGTGGTACTTGTCAAGTTCTTGCAGGATGTTTGATCTCTTGGTCCTTATGAAAGCAGAACTCAGTAGCCTTGTCTACAACAGAAGCAGAATATATTGCTGCTGGAAGTTGCTGTACTCAACTACTATGGATTAAGCATCAACTGGAAGACTATGATCATACTCTACATGAAATTCCAATGCTTTGTGACAATAAAAGTGCAATCAACTTAACTAAAAATCCAATCCAGCACTCAAGAACCAAGCACATTGAGGTCAGACATCATTTCATCAGGACCGTGTAAGTAATGGAGATATTCTACTTGAATTTGTTTCTACAGATGATCAGTTAGCAGATTTATTCACCAAACCTCTACCTGAAGATAGATTTACATCTATCAGACGAGAAATAGGTATATGCAATCCTAATTAAAATCCTCTGCACTGCATGCTTCTTTCATTATTGAAAAAATCTTCTAAGTCCTGAGACTTCGATTCTTTAGAAGTCGGAGTTTGGTACTGCGACTCTCCAACAATCGAAGTTTGTGAAGTCGGAGTCCATATCTTATTTTTTTTTTAAAATAAAATAATAATAATAAATTTTTTTAAATTTTGAAACAATAAAATGTAACCGCTCACTCATTAAATCTCGACCTTTCATCTTCTCATCCACGGATCGTTCACATTCCTCCTCCTTTATTAAGACACTTTTCCCCTTCTTTCAAAACTCACCCATTTGAAATCTCTTCGAATCCACTATCGTCTTCCTCCCGGTTCTCGCATTCGCTCTTCACCTCGACGGAACCAAGCTCAAAGTCTCTACAGATTTCACCTCCTCTTTGAAGAAATGTAGGATCTTAACCCTCTGTAGACCATCTCTACATCTTCTCTGTTATCCTTCTCAGACCTCTGTTCGTCGTTTGTCTAGATGGCTTCATCTAGGACTCCTGAAGTTTCTCTGTTCTCCCCGAAGTAGTTCCAACGACTATCTTCAGCCAAAGCTTCTGTCTGCCCAGGAAAGGTAGTAGATTTCAGTCAGCTATCGGGTAGACTTAGTTGGGTTGAAGAAACCCTAGCAGCCATGGGGTGGTTGAAGCTCTATTAGATTTCTGAACCGACTTTCGAAGGTGCTCTGAAGGCTTTCTTCCTGTCCCTCCAAATCTCAGCAGACAGTTCTGTTACAAGCACAATGAAAGGTAAATCAATCACTATCTTTGAAAGACTTCTTGTTGAACTTCTGGATTGCCCGGACTCTGGACACAAGATCAGTGAAATAGTGTCCATGGAGAAGCAGAGATTAGGAGTCATTGGAAATTTAGTCTCCATCACGAAGAAAGGGCTCCTTGTCAACGAGCTCTTTGCAGAGAAGAGATTGCTTCACTCAATCATCACCAACATCATCACTCCCAGGGCAGGTACTCATTCGTCCATTACTATCTGAGACGGGAAATTGTTATTTTGGGCCATTCAGCCACACAAGGTAAACTTGCCTTCCATTATTTTGGAAAGCATGGCATGTTCCAAGAATCTGCAGGAGTCTCTTCCCTATGGGCCCCTACTAACCCTTGTATTCAGAAGATTTTTGGTGGACTTAATTGATGAGGTGTCCACCTCTGTAAAGGAGAAGATAGGGCTCTCCACTCTGAGGAGAAGCCACTATATTTTGGAGAACAAAGCTCAGAATATTTGGTCAAAGGACTCTGTGCCCTAGTGCACTTATGAGATATTTTTAGATGAAGCACAAAGCTCCATTCCCCCTCAATAAGAAGCTAGAAGAGAAGAAGTAGCCCCAGTTATTCAAGAGCAAGTCCAGCCTCCTGTCCCTCCTCAAGAACGAGATGCTCCCGAAGACTCTATTGCTCAAGTGCTAAGGGACCTAAGAGGAAAGGGTGTGGCTCAGGAAGAAGAGGTTCCCAGCACCACTCCAGTTGGGCCCTCTTTTGAGGAATTCCATCATGTGTCTCCACCTCGTATTGAGACCCAGCCTAGGTCTCAAGGGGAGACTAGTAAAAATCTGGATGATGTGGTCCAACTAATATTGAAGCAGCAGGAGATGTTGTCAGTCCTGCAGATGCAGATTTAGCAGTTAGATGTCAGATTTGATTTCATGTCTGAAGAGGTCCATCAGATGAAGGACCTTTTACTTCAATTAGTGTGCCAGCCGGGCACAACTGTTTCCCAAGATCCCCCTGCTCAAATTGAGGAGCAGCACCAGCAGCAGTAATCTGGAGCAGTAGATGTACAGCCTGAAGGCAGTTTGGTTCAGCCTGAGAAAGACCCAGCAGTAGAATCAGAATAGCAACCACCAGTACCTGAAGTTCAATCCTCTGAGAAACAATTGGAGAAGAGTGATCAGGAGACCGACCCTCAGGTTCAGACCTTTAAGAGAAGGGCTAGGAGGAAGCTTATAAAGTCAGGTCAACCAGTCTTCCCCTCTCAATCCACATCTATTCCTTCTCCTACTCAAGATCCTCCTCTTGCCTCTGATCCTACTCCTCCTCCAGTTGCGGAACTACCTCCTCCACCTCCTACTCAACCTACTCCTTCTATTTCCACCTCACAGCCAACAATTGACCCTCCAGTACATACATCCATTTCCTCTCAAATATCATTTCAAAACTTTTGAGGTAGATGTTGATGATCAGTCTGTCCTCATGTAATTTTAATTTATTATATATTTATTTTGGTGATTAATAAAACCATGTCAAAGATTACTAACTCATATTCCATAAGTCTTGAGCACAGGAAATACTATAGAAAAACCAAGCAAATTTGGTAAGTATTACCTTTCTGAAGCAATATTAAGTTCAGCATGAAATTTCTCTAAGTCCACATCGACTTTCCTTATGCTACAACGATTTCAGTAGAACTGTAAAGATTTCATCATAACGATTTCATAAGTTCTTAACGATTTCTTCATAATCTGAAACATCGTTTAAAGTTAAACAGGAATCGTTCTCGTAACGATTTGCTTATCGCAACGATTCCTTAAGTCATCGTAACGATTTGCTTATCGCAACGATTCCTTTAGTCATCGTAACGATTTGCTTATCGCAACGATTCCTTTAGTCATCATAACGATTTGCTCATCATAACGATTTGCTTTGCGCAACGATTTCTTAAGTGTTCATAATGATTTCTTCATTGAACACAACGATTTGCTTCATGCAACGATTTCTTAAGTGTTCATAACGATTTCTTCATTGAACACAACGATTTGCTTCATGCAACAATTTCTTAAGTGTTCATAACGATTTCTTCTCTAAACACAACGATTTGCTCTCCACAACGATTTCTTTAGTAAACATAACGATTTGGTTATGTCTTACAACGATTTAGCTGAATTGACTTGATCATAACGATTCCATAAGTCATAAATGTATCGACTTCTTATGTACAACGATTTGCTACTGGTCAAAGCATTGAATAGTCAAAGTCGTCATGCATATCCTTCTGACACCTTTGCATTTAATGTAGACGGAACGTATCTCTGCATGCATACAGACGATATCGTCCATTATCATGCTTACTCTGTATGCATCTTTTAGATATAGCAAAATGACATTACTATTTTGGTGAATATTCACATCAACGTTTACTGACAACAAGAGACAGCCTAGCTGTCTATTGTTCTAGCATTTAATATATGCAGGGCCCTAAAGACATTATGTCATACAACATTGGACCATATAGACGCCAGAAGATCCTATCTCTTTGCGTGCACAAATGGATAAAAGACTGTTGACTGGAAGCTTCCAAGGACCATTCAGTCTAACGTCCAGTAAACCAGAGACAACGGATACTTCAACGAATACATTTCAAATTGGAGATATAAATACAAGATAGTAGCTCCAGAAGAAGTATGAGACTTACCAACGAATACTACAAGCAAGTCTTAGCAATTCAATTCTTCTGTGAGAATCCAAGAGCCAAGCGTCTCATTCCTGATCTGTCTCAAGCTCTTTAGCTCTCTGTGCTGTAATAGAAATCTTGAGAGAAAGCCTGTGTAGTTCTGAGAGAGACCATTGTGTAGATCTCCTTCTCTCAGGGCTATTTTGCTTCAGATCGTTGCTTGTTAAAGCTTGATCTAGGGTCTTGATTTCATTGCTCATCTTTACTGTGTTATTCCCTTCTGTGGTGAAGGAAGACCTGGTGGGGTATCCAGGGTGTTGTAGTTTCCTTCTGTGGTGAAGGAAGACCTGGTGGGGTATCCAGGGTGTTGTAGTTCCCTTCGTGTGAAGGAAGACCAGCTGAGCTGGGTGTTGTAGTGTCCATAAGGGGACTGTACCTTAGTTAGTGGAATCCTGAGTTTTTGCTCAGGGACTGGACGTAGGACTCCTAAGGAAAGGAGGTCCGAACTAGGATAATCTCTGTGTGTTGTGTGATTGATTTCCTGTGTGTGTTTGCTGTTTATTCTAACTTTCACTAACCTTCATCGAAGAACATCTTTGTGTGAATGTTTTAAGTACAGGTACTAATCAAATAATTTTAAAAAGACCCATTCACCCCCCCCCTCTGGGCTCGTCAACTGGGCAACATGTGGTATTAGAGCGAGTCTCTTCGACAAAGAAGAAGATCCAACGATCTGAAGATTAAAGATCCATGGCAGCCCAAGGTAACATTGAAGGTCAGTCTGTCAACCGACCCCCTCTCTTCGATGGTGAAGATTATGCTTATTGGAAAACCAAGATGGAGTATTTCCTGCAAGGTTTCAATTATCAAATCTGGTCCATAGTAGAAGAAGGCGATCTCCTAGTCACAAATGAGAAGGCTCAGTGGACAGATGATGACAGGAAAAAGATTTCCTTGAACTGTAAAGCTAAAAGCATTCTATGCTATGCCCTCAGCAAAAAGGAGTTTAATAGAGTGTCAGCCTGCAAATCTACAATGGAAATGTGGGAAAAGCTCAGAATTACCTATGAAGGCACAGACAAGGTGAAGGAGACAAGAATTGACATTCTTGTTACACAATATGAGAGATTTCAGATGCAATTAGGTGAGTTCATAACTCAAATGTTCAGTAGATTTACTGATATTACAAATGGGTTGGCTGGTCTAGGAAAAACTTATGAGATTGGAGACATGGTAAGGAAAATTCTCAGATCCCTACCATCCTCATGGACCCCAAAGGTAACGGCCATTGAGGAAGCCAATGATCTAAAAAGGATGTCCTTGGAAAAACTCGTCGGGTCCCTTATGGCCCATGAGATAAATATGGAGAGACTAGGAGAGTCCTCAAGCAAGAAAAAGCACTCCAATGCTCTGAAAGCCGAAGAAGAATCATCAGAAGCAAGCTCAGATGACAGTGAAGGCATTGAGGATAGTGAAAATGAAGAAGCAATGCTATCAAGAAGACTGCAACGAATTCTAGCTAAGAAAAAGAAGTTTCAGTCTGGCAGAAGGTTCTTCAAGAGAAATAAAGAATTTAGGAAACCAGAAGGAAAGGATCTGAAGAAAGGAGAACCAATATGCTATGAGTGCAAGAAGTCTGGACATATCAAAGCAGAATGTCCAAAGCTGAAGAAAGGTGAAAACAAGAAGAAGGATAACCTCAGAAAATTCAAGAAGTAAAAAAAGAAGGCAATGGCAGCCGCATGGGAGAACAGCAGCAACTCAGACAGTGAGTCAAACTCGAGCAGTGATGAAGAAGAAGCCAACTTGGCTTTTATGGCAAATACAGAAGAAAAGTAACTTCTGACTCCTCTTTCGATTCTTGTAATGATTCAGATTCTGATAATTTAGAAGAAACTTTCAATGAATTATATAGCAAATATAGAGAAGTAACTAAACAGTTAAAAGTAAGCAGGAAAAATATTACTTGTTTAGAAAACACTAACTCAGACCTAAAAATAGAAAACGAGGAACTGGAAAAGTAATAATCGAACTTAAAAGAAGAAATGAAATATTATGCAAGATTTAAAAGATAAAAAAAACAAATAATCAAATTAGAAAAATAGGAGAGTTCAGATGAACTAAGAAATGAACTCAAAGTTTTAAATGAAGAAAATAAAAAGTTATCTAGCACATTAGAAAAATTTACGAATGGTAAAAACTACTTAATATTAAAAGGTGCTAGAAGATTAGGTAAGAAGAAGAATGGATTAGGTTATACACCCACAGATAATGAAGAAACCATAATATATCTCAAAATATACCCAACTCTAAAATTTGTACCTGAACACGACATTGCTTATAAAGCAGATTTCAGATATATAGAAAAAGTAACTAAATTGTCCTACTGTAGTCACTGCAACAAGTTAGGACATATCGTAACAACATGCCCAACAAGACACAAGAAATGGATAATCAAAAGCAAAATCAATGATACTAACAAATCAGGACCCAAAAGAACTTGGGTACCTAAAGCTTAGTGTTTTTATTTCAGGGAGGCCTTAGAACATCAAAATGGTACCTGGACAGCGGGTGCTCAAGGCATATGTCAAGGACCAGAAAAAGTTTCTCTCAACTAAAAGCTGAAGAAGGGACAGTTACTTATGGAGACAATGGAAAAGGCACAGTTATTGGTACTGGATCAGTTGGCAGTAAAGGAAAACCCATAATTGAAGATGTTCTTTGTGTAAAGGGTTTGAAGCATAACCTCATAAGCATAAGCCAACTTTGTGACAAGAGTCACCAAATAAAGTTTCAAGAATCCAAGTGTATTATCATGAAGGATGGAGCAGTTATTTTTGAAGCAAATAGAGAAAAGAATTTGTATGTTCTGTATCTTGAAGAACTGAAAGTTCAAGATGTCTGTTTGGCAGCAAATAGAGATAAATCAACTGAATTATGGCACAGAAGATTAGGACATTGCAGCTTAGATAGTATGAGGAAATTATTAAAGAAAAGCTTAGTGGAAGGTCTACCAAAGGTTAGCACAAAAATGGAAGGTATTTGTAGACCATGTGCAAAAGGAAAGCACACTAAGAGCTCCTTCAAGTCAAAGACCATGGTAACCACCTCAAAACCCTTAGAACTTCTTCATATGGATTTGTTTGGGCCAATGAGGACCACTAGTCTTGGAGGAAAGAATTTTGGGTTTGTCATAGTTGATGACTTCTCTAGATTTACATGGGTATCATTCTTAGAACATAAAGATGACACATTCGAAAACTTTGTCAGTTTTAGTAAGAAGGTTCAGAAAGATAAGAAATTCAGCATTGTTAGTATTCGATCAGATCATGGAGGTGAATTTCAGAATGAGAAATTTGCAAAGTTCTGTGAAAATAAAGGAATTGAGCACAATTTCTCAGCACCAAGGACACCACAGCAAAATGGAGTTACTGAGAGGAAGAATAGAACTTTATTGGATATGGCAAGAACAATGTTGTCAGAATATGATTTGCCAAGATATTTCTGAGCTGAAGCAATAAGCACAACAAGCTATATCATCAACAGAGTAATGATCAGGCCAATCCTAAAGAAGACTGCCTACGAGCTGTACAAGGGAAAGAAATCAAAGATCAGTCACTTCAGGATATTTGGATGTCCTTGTTTCATCCACAATAACGGAAAAAGAGATATTGGTAAGTTAGATGCCAAATCAGATGAAGGCATCTTCATGGGATACACCTCTAAACCTAAATGCTATAGAGTATTCAACAAGCGTACGTTATTAATTGAACAGTCTGTTCATATCATTTTTGATGAAACTAACCCTTCCTTGAGAAAGGAAGAAGATAGTGATATTGATGATGCAGATAAATTGTCTGAAAAATTAAATGGTACAACAATTGAAGACAAGGATGATCCACCCCTGGAAGACATGCAACAAAAGGACATTGCTCATGAAAATCTTCCAAAGGAGTGGAGATACAAGAAAGATCACCCACCTGAGAACATTATTGGTGATCCATCTATAGGGGTAAGAACAAGAGGTAATGTAATACCTTGTGATTACTTAGCATTTGTTTCTCAAATAGAGCATAAGACAGTCAATGAAGCTCTTACTGATGAATCTTGGATAATAGCCATGCAAGATGAACTTAATCAATTCAAGAGAAACCAGGTATGATCACTTGTTCCCAGACCATCAGACCATCAAGTTATTGGCACTAAGTGGGTGTTCAGAAATAAATTGGATGAGACTGGTGTGATCTTAAGAAACAAGGCCAGACTGGTGGCTCAAGGCTATTCCCAAGAGGAAGGCATAGATTTCGATGAAACCTATGCACCTGTAGCTAGACTTGAGGCTATTCGAATCTTACTTGCATATGCATCAGCATTAGATTTAAAATTATTTCAAATGGATGTTAAGTCCGCATTTTTAAATGGTTTTATTAAAGAGGAAGTTTATGTTGAACAACCCCCGGGTTTTGATGACACAGATTTTCCAAATCATGTTTTTAAACTTCATAAGGCATTGTATGGTTTAAAGCAAGCACCTAGAGCCTGGTATGAAAGGCTTAGTTCTTTTCTATTAAATCATGGTTTTACTGGTAGATAGCACTCTATTTGTAAAATCGAAAGTTAAAAGCATATTACTTGTGCATATTTATGTAGATGACATTATCTTTGGATCTACTGATGAATCCCTTTGCAAGTATTTGAAAAGTTGATGCAGGGAGAGTTTGAGATGAGCATGATGGGGGAGCTCAATTATTTCCTTGGATTACAAATCAAGCAAGGAAAAGATGGCACCCACATCTGTCAAGCCAAATACACCAAGGAGCTTCTAAAGAAATTTGGATTCGATAACTCCAAGCCACTGTCAACACCTATGAGTACATCAATAAGGATGGACAGTGACAAGAATGGTAAGAAGGTAGATCAAAAGATCTACAGAGGAATGATAGGGTCTTTGCTTTATTTAACAGCTAGCAGACCTGATATTTTATTTAGTGTATGTATGTGTGCTAGGTATCAAGCAGATCCTAGAGAATCTCATTTAATCAGTGTCAAAAGAATTTTCAGATATCTAGCTAGAACTCATGATTTAGGTCTGTGGTATCCGAAATCATGTGAAATTAATTTGATAGGATACTCTGATGCTGACTACGCTGGATGCAAGGTAGATAGAAAAAGCACCAGTGGATGTTGTCAATTCCTTGCAGGATGTTTGATATCATGGTCCTCCAAGAAGCAAAATTCAGTGGCACTATCAACTGCCGAAGCTGAGTATGTTGCTGCCGGGAGCTGCTGTACACAACTCCTGTGGATCAAGCAACAACTTGAGGACTATGGGCTTCACATCAAAACAATTCCTCTTCTGTGTGACAACACAAGTGCTATAAATCTCACCAAAAACCCAGTACAACATTCAAGGACCAAGCACATTGAGGTTAGATACCATTTCATTCGAGATCATGTAGCTAATGGTAATTTAGAAATATCTTTTATTGATACAAATGGTCAGTTAGCAGATATCTTCACAAAAGCCTTATCCGAAGAGAGATTCACATCTCTTAGAAGGGAATTGGGCATGTGTAATTTGTGAAAAGATCTCTGTTTATACTGATATATAAATTTTCAGAATTTAAGGTATCTTTCTCTCCATGGCGTTAAGCTACAGATATACTCAATTTTTTTTTGTTTTGTCTCTCTTGGAAAAGTCCTTTTGAAAAGTCAAACCTGTTTGTCGTTTCCTGCCGCCTTTTGGCGCCTCACTTTTTGATAAGTATTCAATTATTTACTCCAAAATCGATGTGGGAACGATTCATCTCCTACCTTTTACCTTTTCCCTCTTTCGTCTGGTTGCCTGAGCCGATGCCCTAACGATTCCGACATCGACTCTCTGCAAAATTCGAAGCCTCTCACTTCTTCCCGTGAAGAATTTCTTGAGGGATTTCACTCCTGTCACCATCTCCTCCTTCCTGAAAAACTCTCCACCCAAATCCATGGCTGCGTCCGTCGTTTCCGGCAGTCTTGGGGGCTACAGCGCTGAGTACCTCTCACCTGAGCAGCATGAGAGGTTCACGTTTGTGAAATCAAAGCTTTGTGGCAATAAAGAAGTGGATATTGCTGATCTTGAGAAGAACAACATGCACAACATAGTGGCCGCCGTGAGCAGAATGCAGTGGACAGTCATCTCGACCTTTTCAAAGGTAAGCTATCCAGACCTCGTGAAGGCGTTTTATGTGTGCTTGAAATCTGAGGCAGATGGGTCCCTGACATCCTTAGTCAAGGGAACCCCGATCAAGATTGATCATGATCTCCTGAAGACCTTGTTTGGTGTGAGCACGACCGATCACAGTGGAATCCACACTGTGGACACCCAGGTGAAGTGTCTAGGAATTATTGGTCCTGAATTCCGGTTAAAAGATGGGAAAATAGACATAAATCAACTGAATGCTTTCAACCGTCTCCTACACTTTATAGTCTGTCAGATACTTGTTCCTAGAAGTGCTACTTTTTCAACCTGCACCAAGGCAGACTCAGATATGATGTACTGGGCCGTTCAGAACAAAGAGATCAACATGGCCGAAGTGATAATGGAAAGGATGAAGTTTGCCCATGATCAAATCTGGGATACCAAAAGTAAGTTAAATGTATCCCTGCCTTATGCTCATCTGCTCACCAAAGTTTTTAAGCATTTTGGAGTAGATGTGTCTGGCGCTGTTGTAGAAAAGATGGGCCAAGCAATTAGGTCCAGGAATTTGAGGAAAAGTGGATTTTCAGTGGTCAACGGAGGATGGACCAAGACCTCTGTGGCTGAGGGTGAACCCATCATAGGGAAGCCCAAGACGTCCAGCTAGAGGCAGCAGCAGTAGAGTCAGAGGGACCACCAGCAGTTGCAGAACCAGTAGCAGAAGAGGCCGCAGTGTCTAGAGCTTCACAGGAAGTAGCTGCAGACAAAGAAGATTCAATGGAAACTCCAGTAGCTCAAGGAGATGTAGCAGTGGAAGATTCTGACAGAAGACCATAGGATCCTCTACCCACCTCCACAGTGGCATCTGTGCTTCAAGAAGTATTGGATTCCATTCACTCCACCCCAGTGATTCCAAAAACTGGTGGGAGTTTGGTAGAAGAGGTTGTGGCATCTAGCCACATTGAAGATACTGTGATGGTAGATGCTCCCATTCAGGGGGAGCAAGAAAGAATTGTGGAAGAGGCTCCTATTCAGGGGGAGCAAGATATTGAGAAGGAAGCAGCATCACAGGGGGAGCATACTGAAGATGCCCCTGTAAATGAAAGGCCAATGAGTTCATGTTGAGGTCGAGGAGCAAGTGGAAAGGAGAAGCAAAGCAAGAAAATTGCTCACAAAAAGCAGAGGAAAATTCAAAAGAAAGTGAACTTGAAGCCTGTAAGGCCCCGAATTTTCTTTTCCCACTTCTGTTTTATGTATATGATGTTTACTTATTTTGCATAAATGGCATGCATGAAGATGATGCATATTATAGATATAAATCTTGCATGTGTATACGCGAGGATGTGTATTATTATATGTGAATATAAGTAAATGGCCAATTTTGTGTATAAGGTATCTATTCAAATATTATGCATGTACTATCTAAATATTGAAGTATACCTTATATCACCCCTTTCATGAATGTGGTGTGCGTGATTTTTGTATCTATCTATTTTGTGCATAATATACGTAAGTATGTTACATCCGTGTACGTATGCTATATATATATATATATACATTGTATGCGTATGAAGATATTCATGTACGTGTTATTATCTTGATGTACCTATGTATGTATGTGTAGGAATAGTAGTGAATTTTGGATGGTTATATGGTATAGTGGTGTATACACCATACTACATAGGTTTCATGTGCATATATTTGCGGATTAGGCATGGTTTTCTGCATAATTTAGACTTCTGGCCGAAGGCCTCTTGGAGTCAACCCCTGGCCGCCAAGGTGATGTCAGCGTCCAGACATGGACGCCGACACTAAACCTGGCGTCCAGCGATCTGGACGCCAATATCTCTGGCCTGCATGCGCAACAGAGCTGCAAGCTTCTGAAGCAAGGCAAGCCAACCATTGGGGGTTGTCTCCAACAGCTCTGAAGGCTGTCAAATCAGCCTGGTGAGTGGGAGAGAGACTCTCCTACATGTTAAACCCGAAATGGCTCTCCCCACTCCTCCCTTCACCTTGCAAGAGGAAAAAAGAAGAGAAAAACCCTAGCTGTGAGAAAACTAGAGGAAAACCTGATCTTCCCAAGCTTTAATCCGGCGATTGGGAGACCTTCTGAGAGATCCCTGAAGATGGGAGCGTAGTACAGCTACCCAAGAAGCATCCCCAGACCCTAAACCTATGAAATACCCAGCCTAGATCGAGGAGGAAGCCTTGACATTTGGTGAACCCTTGGACCCGAGATGCAGAAAAGCTGAACTTAAGGAGCTCTAATCCGTCGATTGGAGGAGGAAACCAAGGAGCTGCCACGTCTGGGAGGCGGCCAATACATCTAAGAAGAGATTCCAGCTCCGAGGTGCCATCTACATCGACAGGAGAAGAGGATCGAAGGAGTTTCTGAACACCTTTTTGGCAAGGCCGAGAAGGGCTTCATCAGATTATTCCGATCTTGTAGATTTAATTCAGAGGCAAGTAACCCATAGATCTCAATCCCATACATGTTCCCTAGGTCCCAGTAATTTTTATGGATTTTAAATTGTGTCCTGGACCCTCCTTTTCACTGAGTATTTGGGGTTCGGTCTGTGCTGTTGCACAGACAGGAACTTGGCGTCATACCCTTGACGCCAAGATCTCCATAGGCGTCCAACGATCATGCCGTCGAAACTCTTGAACAGCCAGAGGCTGCCGCCAAGTTCTTCAGGACAGAACAGTGAGCTATTCTTCCTGATAGATGATTATTTTCGATATGTTTTCGCCATGAGGATATAGTGTAAATCCTATATGCTATGTAAAATAGATAATGTGGTGTGTGTGTGGAAAATTCTGCATTTTTCTATGGATGGCATGAATTCTTTTGATTATTGAAATACATGTTGGGAAATGATGGATTATGCATGATCATCGGCTGTCTACCGAATTCCTGAGAATTAAATGCCCTAGATTTTTCCATACCATGTGTATATGTATCAGTCCATGCCCTGAAAATTTGAGAATTTTTCCGTGACTGTGGAATTTACTGAAAATTTTTGTTCTGGAAATAGGAGACATGCATAGGAATTGTAAAATCTACAGTAAATTGTGTATTGTGCAATAAATCCGAGGAAAATTTCTGTGATGACAAATATGTTAGGATCAGGACTGTGAATGTTAAACCCGATGTTCATGTTATGTTCCATGTTAAACCAAATTACGAACGGCATGAGATTGCATGTTTTAATTTATGTAAATGTAATATGGTTCAAAAAAATATGAAAATTTGCGTGTGTGATTAAAACCTGAAATGTGTCTGTGGTTAAAATCTCAGGTTGTTTTGATAACAGTAAGTATCGTTATGGATTTTAATGAGAAAAATGACTATGTGAGCATGTTAATTGTGATTTGATGTGATTCAGTGAATTTCAGTATGAGTAAATCTATATTATGATTATTTGGAAGTTGCAACAGTGATGTTAAAATCAGTGAATGATGACTTATGTGTGTGTGTGAATTATGCATGAGTGTGTGTGTGTGAGACGTGAGAGAATAAAGTGGTATTGTGTGTAAACGGTTAATGTGACAAGATAACCAAGTATGCCCATAAGACGCTGCCACCTTAGATGCTTGGAGCTGTACCGTAGTGATGCCCCTACGGAAATCTCAATGCGTTATGTGATACCCTAGGAAAGGGTCTTGATAAAGTGTACACCCTGGCAAAGGGTCTTGTAAAATCCTGGAGGTGGACAAGTTCCACTGGTAATGGTGGGAAGGGCTTTCCCCGGTTTCTACAGAGACTAAGACTTATCACTGTGCCGGTGATTAAGTAAGTGAAAGTGAATGTGTGTGTATGTGACCGTCTAATGGTGGTTTGGGCTGTGTCTTGGCATTAAGTGAAAATAAGCATAAGTGTGAATGAGAAAAGTGACATGTGTTCATAGCACAAGGTATGTGCATGATAAGTGTAAATGTGGCACATGTTATGTGCAAAAGTGGAATGATAAGAAGTGTGTGAATGTGAAAGAGGAATTAATGGGAAATGTGTATGAGTATTGTGTGATAGAACAAAGTGAGTGTATGCAAAAGCCAAGGTTCATCATATGGTTGTGTGAAATGAGAAAATAGTATAAGTGTAAATGACAATAGTGTTAATTGATAAATTGTTCATTGATGTGTACAAATGTGTGTGTGTATGTGCTTATGTGTAACTTGTTAAATTGCTAAGAGTGATGTTACCACTAGTACCAAAATGTAAGTATATGCTTTCATATTCATAGAATTTGAATGGTTGGATGCACATGTGTTTAGTATCATGTTGTATAGTTAAAAGTGATCCCTATGTAAGGGTAAAATAAATGTCATAAAATTTTTAGAAAATCAGCAAGCTCAATGTAAGTAAGTTGTTATGGTTGCATGCAAAGTGAGTTAGAAATCATGCTAGCAATGAAACCTATCTTGTATATTTTTTCCACGACTTAGTTATGAAGTTTTACAATGATGTGAGTAAAGTGTGAAGGTATGTGAATGTGTATTTGTACCTATGATAATGACGCCATGTTATTAGAAATCTTGTTTAGATTATAGTTTTACATGTGTTAGAATAGTTGTTTAATACAATTTCATGTGAAATTACTTGCTATGGCATAATCATGTATGATTTAATTGCTGAAATTCTATTGAGTTAAATTGTTGGAAAACATGTATGTATTGAATCTTGAGTTACTTGCTGAGTCTATTGTGTAGACTCATTCTTGCTAAACATTTCAGGAAATTTGTAGCGGAGAAGCTAGCAAGGCTTGAAGTAGAGTTGGACTAAGTGATTGAAGACTTGTAATTTTATCTTTCATAGTATGTAAAGCTACAATTGAAATTTGATTTTTGTTCAAATGTACTTGGAATCGGCTATGTATTTGGAACATTTTGTATTTATGTTATCTCTTGTTAAACTATACAGACTTTGGTATGTGGATTTAAAAGTTGATGGAATGAGATTTATTTAAATTCCGTTGCATTTATTTATTTCTATTTGTGTATATCTCAGCTCATTTGTTACTTGTTGGGGTATTCTCCCTTGTAGCGGCTTGCTCTCATCCGACGTGGGTTGGTATAACCGTACCGGGTGGAAGTGGGTCGTTGCAAAGCCTATCTTGAAGAGGTTGGATGATCAAGGTGAGATCTTGAGCTCAGTGCAGTCAGATGTGAGTTCTGTTATTGTTCGCCAGGAATCAATTTCCAATGATATTTCTTAGATAAGAAATGCCTGAAGTGGTTAATAAGGAAATGGGCACTATGAAGATGATGGTGTCTGAGATTTTGAAGGTAGTAGGATCTACAGATTCTACTCCTCACCCTTCTGTCCCTCAGAGCACTTCAAGCAATGTTCCTAGGCCATCATGGCCCTCTCTTCAAGAGTGTGGGCCTCCAAGGCAAAGTGAAGGTATTTCAGGGCCATTCGGGCCCATTGTTGTTGATCAAGAGGAGCAGCCATCAGGGACTTCAGTTGATGCGCCAGCAGGGCCATAGGGCCAAGTATTGCAGCACAATTTTCAGAGAGTTTGCCTATTTTAGATGCTGATGTCAGTAAGGGGACTGAGCCATCAGGGCCGGAGATAGCAGATGGCAAGCAGTCAGCAGAAGTGGTTGGACCTCCTGAGCACTCGTTTGTTGAGCCACCAGGGCTAGTGATCTCCGAGGCTGGGCAGCTGGATGTAGAAGAGTCAGCAGTTGCTCCTGACGCCCCTGAGTCTTCATCCCTTGCAACTCTAACCCCTTCCTCACCACCATCCTCTTCCACAACACCTCCAGCTCCACCCACTTTCAAACAACCCTTGCCCTGCACAATTTCCTCACCAACACCCTTTCCATCTCAATCTTCCCTCTCTCCTACCTCTTTCCCAATCCATCCTCTTTCTCCATCTATTACTAAAGACCCTCCAGCCTCCTCATCAGCTGGGGCATCCTCCTCATCTGGTCCTTCTTTCACCAGCTCCTCTTCCACCTTTGATCCAAGGTCACTTCTTTATCCTCCTACTCCACCTACATCAATTACTTTCATACCTGAAAACCCACAACTTGGCAGCGCCCTTCTCACCCAAGCTGAGGATGAGTTTGAACGCTCAACACTCACCTCAATTCTGGCAGTTGCTAATCATGTCCACAGGACTGATTCTCTCAGTCCTGCTCAGAAAAAGAGGAAACTCTCCACCTCTATCTCTCTACCCTCTACACCCAAATTTCCTCCTCTTTGGTTCTCCCTCACTGCTGAAATCGAAAGGAGACCAATCTATCGAGAATATCTACAGAAATGCATTCTCTCTACAAATTTTGGCATTCCCCATCTTAACCTCACTGAACATCTTCACATTGTTCTTCCCTATTGCCGCATGTCCAAAGAAAACCAATCCAAAATCTTCCAGTCAGCTGAGTGCAAGACTGAAGACCAGTGGGCAAAAGGGCACAAGACTCTATACAGTAAATACCTCAAAGCCAAAGCAGACAGCATTTCTCGTCGAGATCACCCACTCTCTCTCTCTGAGTGGTTTGTCCTTCATCATCAAACTGTCTGGGGCCAGTTCATTCTTAAGGAAATCAGAATAGCAAGGCATTTTCAGCTTTATAATGATTACTGCTATCTGAATAAGCTCCCCGAGGTTCAGTTTAGTCAATTCCATGGCGCCCTTGCTCTCCTCCAGACTGAACATCCAGTCAATTGCTCCTTCCAAGTAGATTTCACAAGCCTCAAAATGCTTGAAAATGTTTTTCTTCCCAAGCTACATTCCCTAGTCTTTGATTCCTTCGATGGCTCTCATGCGTTTGAAAGATTTGCTCGTGTAATGGGACGACTGTCAGCTAAGCAGGGTCACCTCCCCTCATTTCAGAGATTTATCTTCAGAGAATATCACTTGGGCCACCTCTCCTCTGAAGTTCTAGCTCCGTTAATTTCTGAATGTGAAAGGCTTTCTCCCACAGACTGGGAAAAGCACTACCATCAATCCACTCTCCAGTTGGAATCTATAAATAGTTCCTTGGTCAGGGCAGGCAAGCCTCATCTATCTGCTGAAGCATTCTTGGACCTGAATTCCATTAATCCCGTTCAAGAACTGTATGTTCAATGGGCTTCCAGGTATTCAGCTTACATCTCTTTGAAGAAGGACTTGCATGATCACCAGCTCTTCTATCCTATCACACTTGATTGTTTCCTTCAGCGTGCCAATTTTGCAAAGAGCAGCTACTTCAGATTTATTCTTGACAAGGATCAATATGCGCTTTTCTTGGAAGATCAACGACAGCTTTACATTAAGCGCATGATCCCTTCCATGGGTGACTCCTTTTTTATAGAGTATGGGGTTTTCCAACAACTTTTTGAAGAACAAGAGCTTAAGGCATGGACTGTTATTTCTCAGCATGCCTCTCTTCTTTCTCCTCTGGTCTATCTTCCTGTACCTTCTCAAAAGTAATACCATATCTTTATTTTCGTGTCCTTTCTCTTCTTCTTTGTCTCCGTTTATCTTTTTACTTAATGACAAAAAGGGGAGAAATTTCCTTCGCATTTCTGACATACAAAACTTTTATTTTCAGAAATACAAAGTTAGGTCACTTATGCTTATTGATAAGTTTAGTTTTGTTTTGTCATCACCAAAAAGGGGGAGATTGATGATCAGTCTGTCCTCATGTAATTTTAATTTATTATATATTTATTTTTGTGATTAACAAAACCATGTCAAAGATTACTAACTCATATTCCATAAGTCTTGAGCACATGAAATACTACAGAAAAATCAAGCAAATTTGATAAGTATTACCTTTCTGAAGCAATATTAAGTTCAGCATGAAATTTCTCTAAATCCACATCGACTTTCCTTATGCTACAACGATTTCAGTAGAACTGTAAAGATTTCATCATAACGATTTCATAAGTTCTTAACGATTTCTTCATAATCTGAAACATCGTTTAAAGTTAAACAGGAATCGTTCTCGTAACGATTTGCTTATCGCAACGATTCCTTAAGTCATCGTAACGATTTGCTTATCGCAACGATTCCTTTAGTCATCGTAACGATTTTCTTATCGCAATGATTCCTTTAGTCATCGTAACGATTTGCTTATCTCAACGATTCCTTTAGTCATCGTAACCATTTGCTTATCGCAACGATTCCTTTAGTCATCGTAACGATTTGCTTATCGCAACGATTCCTTTAGTCATCATAACGATTTGCTCATCATAACGATTTGCTTTGCACAACGATTTCTTAAGTGTTCATAACGATTTCTTCATTGAAACACAACGATTTGCTTTGTGCAACGATTTCTTAAGTGTTCATAACGATTTCTTCATTGAACACAATGATTTGCTTCATGCAACGATTTCTTAAGTGTTCATAACGATTTCTTTTCTAAACACAACGATTTGCTCTCCACAACGATTTCTTCAGTAAACATAACGATTTGGTTATGTCTTACAACGATTTAGCTAAATTGACTTGATCATAATGATTCCATAAGTCATAAATGTATCGACTTCTTATGTACAACGATTTGCTACTGGTCAAAGCATTGAATAGTCAAAGTCGTCACGCATATCCTTCTGACACCTTTGCATTTAATGTAGACGGAACGTATCTCTACATGCATACAGACGATATCGTCCATTATCATGCTTACTCTGTATGCATCTTTTAGATATAGCAAAATGGCATTACTATTTTGGTGAATATTCATATCAACGTTTACTGACAACAAGAGACAGCCTAGCTGTCTACTGTTCTAGCATTTAATGTATGCAGGGCCCTAAAGGCATTCTGTCATACAACATTGGACCATATAGACGCCAGAAGATCCTATCTCTTTGCGTGCACAAATGGATAAAAGACTGTTGACTGGAAGCTTCCAAGGACCATTCAGTCTAACGTTCAGTAAACCAGAGACAACGGATACTTCAACGAATACATTTCAAATTGGAGATATAAATACAAGATAGTAGCTCCAGAAGAAGTATGAGACTTACCAACGAATACTACAAGCAAGTCTTAGCAATTCAAATCTTCTGTGAGAATCCAAGAGCCAAGCATCTCATTCCTGATCTGTCTCAAGCTCTTTAGCTCTCTGTGTTGCAATAGAAATCTTGAGAGAAAGCCTGTGTAGTTCTGAGAGAGACCATTGTGTAGATCTCCTTCTCTCAGGGCTATTTTGCTTCAGATCGTTGCTTGTTAAAGCTTGATCTAGGGTCTTGATTTCATTGCTCATCTTTACTGTGTTATTCCCTTCTGTGGTGAAGGAAGACCTGTGGGGTATCCAGGGTGTTGTAGTACCCTTCTGTGGTTAAGGAAGACCTGGTGGGGTATCCAGGGTGTTGTAGTTCCCTTCGTGTGAAGGAAGACCAGCTGAGCTGGGTGTTGTAGTGTCCATAAGGGGACTGTACCTTAGTTAGTAGAATCCTGAGTTTTTGCTCAGGGACTAGACGTAGGACTCCTAAGGAAAGGAGGTCCGAACCAGGATAATCTCTGTGTGTTGTGTGATTGATTTCCTGTGTGTGTTTGCTGTTTATTCTAACTTTCACTAACCTTCATCGAAGAACGTCTTTGTGTGAATGTTTTAAGTACATGTACTAATCAAATAATTTTAAAAAGACCCATTCACCCCCCCCCCCTCTGGGCTCGTCAACTGGGCAACAAATGTTCCAAACCTTCACACCCAACCTCCACATTTCTTTGCCTCTCTTCCTCCACCATCTATCTCAACTACACTTAGCTCTACACCAGGACTTTCATCCGGTGTAAGCTCTCACAGTCATGGATCCCTCCTTCCTCCCTTCTGGTATGCTATCACTCATCACTCTGAACATTACATGAAATTGTTCAGAGAATTTCTTTCAATAAAAGTCTTTCTGAAGTTCATGGGATGCCAGACTACAAATTTGATGACTGGCTCCGTATTCTCATCAAAACTTCTGAAGTTCTTGTGGTCGATGTAAAATTAATTACACAGAAAAGCCATTGTCTTTCCCCATCTGAATTTCTTGACACTTACCCCTCTAAAGCCGAAAGTTTCATATTAGCCAAGTCTTGAAATCCTCTTCTGACTGTCCACCAACACCTTAATCTTAGGTTCTTTGACCTATTTGGTACTCTCCTGAGAGATCTTCAGACTGACTTTACTAGGATGAGGACCTTCAATGAAGAGAGATTCAAGCTTTGTCTACTAGATGTTAATAAAGGGCAATGGAGGATGATCCTTCAAGGCAACAGACCTATTACTCCCTCTATGACATTTGGTCTGCCCTCTAGACTGCATCCGAGCCTAGTAGGTGCCATTTCCTCCAGGAAGCAGTTTGCCAACTTAGTCCTCAACATGCACATTAGGATAGCCGCAAGATTCAAGGTCAAATACAACATTAAGCTATCCTTTCATAGATTTGCAGTCATGAATTCTCCCAAGAGCTCTCAGCACATGAGAGAATTTCAACATTGCTTTGTAGAGTCTGAGAGACTGAATGAAGAAGAATGGGCAGCAGCATATCTTGAACTTAGTGCAGAATGTAGAAAACATAAGTTATCTCCTGCTGTCTTCCTTCTCAAGGGCTATGACAACCTTAGGAAGTCTTCCTATGACAAATGGATCCAAAGGTATACTATCTATTATCAGGCTAAGGATGCAGCTTACTCCCAAGGTCTTCACTGGAATGTCACTATTCATGACTTCCTTTCCCTAGCTGCCAAGAAGAAATTTGTTTCCCTCAGGTTTTCCCTGTCTGAAGACAAATACTATAGAAGACTCAGCTGGTATCATCGCCGGCATGTTAAGTCCTATAGGAAACTCCCTTCAATAGGCCCCTCCTACATCATAGATAGCAGTCTGTTTGAAAATTTCTTCCCTACAAATGAGAAGAAACTTTGGGATCTTCTTCAGCCTTTTCTCACTCGCATCCCCTCCTCTCTGTATCTCCCTAGCTCCACTTTACATCATAATGTAATCATTTCAGCAATGAATACAAATCCGTTTCTCTACTTACTGTCAATTTTTTTACCTTTCTGTTAATGTCACAAAGGGGGAAAAAGAGTGAAAACTTAACTTACTTTTTTTTTTTTTGCAAATCAAACTTGTTTTCACTAACATTGTAAAAAGTTTTTGTCATTAACAAAAAGGGGGAGAATTGTTGAGCAACTCTTTTCTATCTCTTTGTTTTTACTAAACTTCTGGAAAGTTGAAGTATGGAAACTCCAACTTTTGGAAAGTCGAAGTCTGGCAACACTCCGACTTCTGAAAAAGTCGAAGTACTGGTAGAACTCCGACTCCTTAAAAGTCAAAGTCCACCCTTACTCTGACTCTTGGGAAGTCGAAGTCTAGCCTTACTCCGACTCTTGGAAAGTCGAAGTCTTTGTATCGTTTTGAGCCTTACTCCAACTCCTAAAAAGTTGAAGTCTGAGGAAACTCCGACTTCTTAAATGTCGAAGTCCGCTATCTATTTGTTGGCACTCCGACTTCCGAAAGAAGTCGATGTCATTGCTTTCTCACTCCGACTTCAATGAAGTCGAAGTAGTAGTATTCCTAAAGTTGAAGTTTATTGTCTCTATTAGTCTTACTCCGACTTCTTAAAAGTCAAAGTATCTCTTATTGATTGTTGCATATCTGTACTTAGCTGAGAATTCAAACCTCTATTTATAAGTACTAGTTAACATACATCATACATAAACTCTGCATTGAAGTATATATTACTTTGAAAAAGTTGTCATAAAAGTTCAATTATTCTTTTTGGTGGGAAAAATATTTTATTCAAAAAATATTTTTCTTCTGAGTAGTATCTCCGTTGGGATCTGTAATATATAAGATACATTTTCTATCTCTTTTTCTAACAGAAAGATAAGTTGATCTATGGTTGACGAATGGTCAAAAATTAAATGCTTGATAAGTCTTATGGGCTATCTATCAGAACCTACCTACTACTGTCAGAAATACCATGACTTTCAGAAGAAAAACGTGTGCAACTGTCTGTTCATTCTTAAATGTTATGAACTTATGTCTGAATGATTTCATATCTTATCCTTTATCTCACCTACCTCCGAAAGCATGTATGGAGGCATTTGCTCTTATCCTGTCCTTTCAGGTTTGCAGAACATTTAATAAAGAATGGCTAAATCTCTGCACAAAGCATGGAACTTGCAGCACAATCATGAAAGAAGTCCTTCAAGCATGAAGCTACAACATATAGACTAGAGACATTGGAACTCATGAAGCTAAAGATTTGGTAGACAAACCTAAGAAGATCAAAGCTTTCTCTCAATGGCTATCTCCTTCAAATGGCTAGCTTCCAACGACCAAATTCAAACGGGCAAAAAGTTTGAAGCCTATATATGAAGTCGAATCTTGGAGATACACACAGAGAGACAGATGCTTAAGAATACTTAGCAGCTTACACTTCACTCCCATCTGAAAGCTAGAAGAGCAAATCAAAGAGAAAGAGAGCCACACCTCAGTCTTAGTGTAAGGCCCTCGAATTTGTTTGTCATTTTATCCTATTTTGTGTGAATTCATGTTTGTGTGTAACATTGTATATGCATATGTAGATATCTATGTACAATATTAGCTAGTGATACTTATGTGTGCATGTGTGTAAATAGGTTATAAATATCGTATGTTTGCATGTGTGATGGTGTGTATACTATACCACATATATTGCATGTATATATGTATGGGTTAAGCATGGTTTTTGCATGATTTTAAGTTCTGGCCGAAGGGCCAATTGGCGTCAACATGGATGGACGTCCATGATGAGTCAGAGTCCACCTCGATGGACGCCAATGCTTATATAAACGTCCAGAGATATGGACGTCTACTTCTCTGACATGCATGCGCAGCAGACCCCGAAACTCCGGGGGCAAGCAAGCCCAACCATTGGGGAGAAGTCCCCAACGGCTATCAGACATCCCATCACATCTTCCGGGATATCCCAAACCCCTCTCCTATAAACAAACCCCTTTTTGCAACCCCAAGACCCTCTCTTGACCCTTTGCAAGGAGAAGGAGAGAAACCCTAAACCCTTTGAGAAAACCTGAGCTTTGAGGGCTCAGATCCGGCGGTTTGGAGCTTCATCCGGCGATCTACAGCGACTAGAAGCTAGCTTGGACATAGGAGGAGGCTTCCCCGACCTCGGATTGGAAGCTACAACACCACAGAAGACGGAGTGAAGGTGTTTTGGAGGCTTCTTGGGACTGCCCAAGGAGAGCTTCATCGCCCATTTTCACCCCTTTGGAGATTTTACAAGAGGCAAGTAACCCACCCACTTCGTCCATGTATGTGTCTAGAAGGTTTCTATCATTTTTATGAGATTTTATCGTGTCCTGGATTCCCCCATTCTTCTTGTATTTGGAGCTCGTCTGACTTTCTGCACAGACCAGAACTTGACGGCAAGATCCCTTGCCGTCAAGATCTTCGATTAGCGGCCAACGATATTGCCGTTAAGCTCCTTTAACGGCCAGACTATGCCGTTAAGTTCTTCAGGACAGAACAGTGAGTTGTTCTCTCCTCCTATATGATAAATTTCCGATGTGTTTTCGTATGAGGATATATTGTAAATGTATACGTTATGTAATATGAATGGTGGAATGTGTGGTGAGACTCTTATGAATTTCTGTAAATGGCATGAATGGTTTTATTTATGAAAATGCATGTACGATAAGACCTTGATCATGTTAGTTACTGTTGCGTAATTCATAAGAAGCTTGAATGCCATAACTTTGTTAGACCATGAGTAGGTATTTCAATCTATGTTCTGAAATTTTGGGAAATTTTCCATGCTCAGGTGATTTATTGCAATTTCTGTTTTGGAAATAGAAAACATGCGTAGGTTTTGTAAAATTTACAGTAAATTGTGCGTTGTGCAATAAATCCGGGGGAAATTCCTGTGACAGTGTGTATGTCAGGTTCAGGGCTGTGAACTGTCAAATCTGATATTCATGTTATGTTCCATGTTAAATTGAATTAGGAATAGCATGAGACTGAATGTTTTAATTTCTGTAAATATATGATAACTCAGAAAAATCTAGAAATTTGCATGTGAGGTCATGAACCTGCAAATAGTGTGTGGTTAAAATTTCATGTTATGTGGATAACTGTAGAGTGCTCTATGAAATTTCCATGCGAAAACGAGTGTTCAACGCATGCTAATATGAACATAGTTGATTATGTATGTTTCAACCTGATTAGTGTAAGGTACTGAATGTTTGATTTCTGTCAACAGTAGTATCATGAATAGGAAAATAGAGCCATGTGTGTAAGTGAGAGAATGTGAAGACATGTGTATATCATGAGTAATATGTGTGTTAAAATCGGAATGTGTAATGTGTAAGAATGTGCCATGTGTGACACTGCTTCCATAGAGGGCTGCTGAACCGTACCATGGAAAAGTCCCCATGGGAAGGTTCAGTGTGTTAAGATCCTAAGGGCATTAGGATGAAATCCTGGAGGTGGACAAGTACCACTGGTTAGGGTGGAGACTTGTTTTCCCGGTCTGCATAGTCCAAGAGCCGTCACTGAATTGCCTAGGTGGCGTCTATGTGTTATGTGTATGTGATGTGTCCTTCTAATGGTGGTTTGGACTATGTGTCGCGGCACTAAATTGTGAAATGTGAATGTGAATATGTGTAAATTGTGTAGTGTGAATATGTGTAAACGTGCGATGTGTAAAAAGAGAACTATGTGAACGAGCAATTGTGCTAACATGTGAAATCAATGTGTTAGATTGTGAAATTGTGATCCATGATTTGTTAATGTGAAATAATGTTATAACAGCAACCTTAAAGTGTATGAAATGATAGTGTGCATGTGCAAGAATGTGTAGAAACCATGATAGGAATGTTTCCTTTTATGCATGAGAGAACCCCATGTTAGTTGCTATCATGTTGTAGCTTAATGTGAATTGAATGAGTAGTAAGCATGTGATAGGATACTTATTTTGGAATGTCTTAAGTCATGTAACATATGTTTTAAATTTTGTAGAAATACCATGATAGGTTGTCTCTTATCAATGTTCCAGCATGCTATATATTTTGCTTCGTGAATTGGAATGTAGAACCTACTGGGATGTATGAATGAATGATGTGTATGAGTTATTTGCTGAGTCTTTGAGACTCACTCCTTGCTTCGGCGTACAGGTTTAGTTGGTGACCCGACACCTTTGGAAGAGACAGTGGAGAGTGACTCCGAGCGTGGCGAGTAGCTTGGTGGAGTCGACGTTGTGACTTTTGCTTCCATAGTATGTAATGAGGCATTGTAATAGAACTATTATTGTAATTGTGGACGAGCTATGTAATCTGATCTTAGCATTTTATTTATGTGGACTTTAGCTCTTTAATTGCTATATTGATCATGTATGAGAAATGTGGATGATGAAATGAAATGACAAGTAGTTCTTTTACTTCCGCTACTCTGTATCTATATTTATGAGCATCTTAGCCATGTGTACTAGTGTTGGGTAAATGTCCCACTGTGACGAGACTCACTATACCGACGTGGATTGGTATAATCGTACCAGTATAAGGAGGGTCGTCGCACTTAGACTTCTGCTCTCCTTCTGCAATTTGAAGTCTTCTTCTTTTGGTGGACTACTGCAACTTAGATCCTCTTCAGTCCACTTCTTTGTTTCAGGATGAACTTGAGTATCACTCACATCTGTTTTTCCTTCTGAAATTCTGTGTTTGCTCATTGTTGTTGAGCTGACACACAAGCTTTCATACTTCTGTGTATGGAAACCTGTAGGAGGTTTGTATCCTTTGTACCCCTCTTGTGAAGGGAAGATCTACCAGTGTAGATAGTCTTTGTACCCCTTGTCTAAGGGAAGACTTACTGGGAGCAAGTGGGTTTGTAATTCCTCTCAGGTTTGAGAGAAGGCCAAGTGTTTATTGGCAGTTAGTGAAATCCCAAGTGGTTTCTTGGGGACTGGACGTAGGACTTCCATGTGGGAAGGGCCGAACCAAGATAAAACTCTTGTGCCTTCTTATGTGATTGATTCCGCCAAGTTTTTTTCACTTGTTTCACACACATCACACTAAGTGCTAACAAAGCTATTTAGTGTTGTTTATCCTTTAGATAAAAATTTTAAGGCACAAAGAAGTCCTATTCACCCCCTTCTAGGACATCTATAGTGCCATCTCGATCCAACACAACTTTCCATCAACTTATAATGCACATATTACAATCTATATAGAGACAAAGTACATAACATAGTCAATCTCCACAACAACAATAATGTACAAATTAAAAGATTACAATATGCGAAGTACTAAAGTACAAGTTTACTCTTCACGCTCCACAACGGACAACACTAACTCTTCAACTTCCAAATCTTCAACTCCTGAAAAGTCAGCAAAGGTGAGTCTATGCAATAGACCCATGAAGCAAACCTAAAATCTTAATCCACAATCTACATATAACATAACTTGAAAACATAGTAACTATATCATATAAACACACACTTGATATAATATATGTAAAGACCCCGGGAACCCGACCCTCGGTCCCTGCTGAGGACCTGATTTCGAGTGCCGTCACCCACTGATCCGAGGACCTAGAAGGGTTTGAAGACAAGTCTAATAGGATATGTAAAGAAAGTAAACGTCAACTATTGAACTATAAAAGTACGTGGAAGTGGAAAGGAAAGGGAGAGCAAAAAGTACGGCTCTAGGTACAAATCTCAACCACGCCACAAGTACATAAGGGAAAGATAGAACCCTTACAGGGGCATACCCTGAGGGTAAAGTACACAAGAAAAAGGGGGACAACTACTAGAAATGGGAACAACAACTAAACGCCACGCCTCCTCCGCTCGACATGCCCACTATTGAACTAGAAAAGTACGTGGAAATGGAAAGGAAAGAGAGAGCAAAAAGTACGGCTCTAGGTACAAATCTCAACCACGCCACAAGTACATAAGGGAAAGACAGAACCCTTATAGGGGCATACCCTGAGGGTGAAGTACACAAGAAAGAGGGGGACAACATCTAGAAATGGGAACAACGACTAAACACCCCGCCTCCTCCGTTCGACGTGCACCATGCCGCTGTTGTAAAGTCTCACATGAAAAAAAGAGGGAGTGAGCTTCTCAACAGAAGCCCAGTAGGGACTACCAATCTCTCACTGGCTCTAACAGGTAGAATATAACATAAATAAATAGATAAATAACATCAGTTCATTCATATTCTCCTCTACCATAGGGAAGTGCAGAAAAGAAGACTAACTACAAAACCACTGGTCGGGAAGCACCATATGGTTGGAAACCCCATGCAACTTGCATGCTGTGATCACCACACAAATGTAACACAAACAATGGTAAATATGCTTGTGACACTAGCTATGGAAACAACTACCACTAGTCAATAGATCAGGAGCGCCACACGCACTTTACCCTCAACCGTACGTCCTAGCCTGACGCCTCTCGTCAACGTGAGGCCTAGGAATAGAAAGTAACCACAACAACAATAGTCGTAGTCTTGCTGGACTGCGGTCCCATGCTTAGCTCCTCTTGGTGGTTCTGGGGCCACGTAGAGTGAGGTAGTGAGAAAAAGGACTAGTTGGCCTATGCCAGGAAGACATTTCAAATGACCTCTGGATCCCAGACCAACCATGAGATCTCTACAAATGAATCGACGTTGTTGTCCTAACTATTGTTTTCCGCTCTACTCTAGGGTTGCTGACTCAAGAACGCTCATAGCCTGGAGTACTTCCTCAACAAGCTCACGAGGACAGGGGTCCCAGGGAACGGTAACAACCTCCTAAAGGAAAAAACCCTTAAGTGCTGAGCATCAGGCAAACCGACTAGTGTAGTATCGTGCTAAGAACAACACTGGTGCCATAGGTATAGGAGAAACTAGAGAAGACTCGGTGGAAACTAGACTCCATACGAACTTACCTACTCTCTATCTGTTAACAAGTCACCCAGGTCCGACGCCACCTTCTTGCGTCACCCTTGCCTGCCGCAACAGCAGATGCTAATGCATCTACGACATGTGATGCGATAATGAGGCGCCCGGTCACCCAGACACATTCTCAAACAGAGGGATTGCCGGTGCAGTCCTCCTATGGATCACCCAAAAACCACACAAAACACACCATTCGGGGGAGGGGAGCATGGAAAACACATTTATGGTGAAAATAGAGATCAAACCACCTATAGATTGCCCCAATGCATGTCAAGGGTGCTATTCTACGCTCACCAAAACCCCATAATACAATGAGGGAAGCATGCTTAAGTAGGGGAAAACCCTAAACCTTGTTAGAACTAAAAGGAAAGGTGGAGTCCCTACCTCAAGGAGTAGAAACAGCCCATTAGGGCCTTCTCGTGTAAGTGGTCGCCTCCTCCTCACTCCAAGCACGAAGCACAAACCACTTGCAAGGAGGAGAGCTCACCTCCAAGACAAAAATGCCAAGAAACCACCGAAGGAAGCAAGGAAGCTTGAAGGAAGAAGAAGAAGAGAAGAAGGGAGGGGGAAATGGGAACTAGCCTAAGTTTTGAACCGATGGACCTAAGAACGCGTCAAGGCACCACGACGTGTTAAACCCTAACACGTTTGCCCACTCCGACGCCACTTCGAAAAGCTGGTCAATGCAGATGTGATACCTAGAACGCCTCAGCCTGACATGATGTGTCTCCAAAAGAATGTTCCTTGTCAAATGACAAGAGCACTTTGACCATAAATGACAAAACCAACACAACAGTCGAGAAAGGATAACGTGTCTGTGACAACCCAAATTTTATATATTTGGGAAAAAGATATGAATGGAGATGAAAATTTATAATTTAGAATTTTATAATGGAGGTGTAGTAACCCAGATTTTACAAAGAATTCAATAAATGAAAGAGCCCATTAATATAGGTAAGCAAGTCATGAGAAATAAATGATTGGGGGTTCAATTATAACTCCAATCAGAACCTTACTAAACCTTTGTTCAGTAATCGATGCAAGTATAACTCTAATCGAATGATTTCTGAACCTTTGTTCAGTAATCAGTGTGAATATAACACCAATCGCAAGGATTTGTTCAGTAATCGATATGATTACAACACTAATCCGAAGGATTCTAAACTCGTTCAGTAATCAATTCGATTATAACTCCAATCGAATGATTACCAAACCTTTGTTCAGTAATCGGTGTGAATATAACATTAATCGAAAGGATTACTGAACCTTTGTTCAGTAATCGATGTGATTACAACACTAATCGGAAGGATTCTCGATGCGATTATAACACCAATCAGAAACTTTGTTCAGTAATCGATATGATTACAACACTAATCAGAAGGATTCTGAACTTGTTCAGTAATCAATTAGATTATATCTCCAATAGGATGATTATTGAACCTTTGTTTAGTAATCGATGTGTCAGAAGGATTATTTATTCAGTAATCAATATGATTACAACAGTTTGTTGAATAATCGGTGTGAATATAATACTAATAGGAAAGATTACTGAACCTTTGTTCAGTAATCAATGAGATTATAACACCAATCAGATGGATTATTGAACCTTTGTTCAGTAATTGATTAATCTTATGACCAATCGGAAGTCAACTTTGGGTACTAATGAAAATCGACTTTGTTGGATCTCTTATTTTGATGATGCTTAAGTATGATTCATACATATGTGGAAATTATGTTTATCATGTTTCATTTATATCTCACACTATTTTTTTTCATGTGTAGCTCAAAGAAAATATCAAGTAATGGCAGTGGTGTTGACACATAAGGCTTGTGTGTCGACACCCTGTCCCTCCCAGTAGCATGTATTTGAAGACAATGCCCAGTGGTGTCGGCACAAGACCCCTGTGTGTCGACACTCACCCACTGTCCCAGTAGCCTCTTTTGAAGAAGCATCCAATGGTGTCGATACAGGTCCCCTGTGTGTCGACACTGCCTCATTGTCCCAGAAGCCCAGTTCTAAGCCAGTGGCTGGTGTGTCGACATATGCTTGTATGGTGTCGACACAATTTGGATATCTTTCCAGATCTGAAAATCCAAGACATGTGGATGATTTTGGTAAGGCCTTTTTGAGCAGAAATCTTTGTGCCCCCAAATCCCAAGATATTTTGTGGACCCATGGGACTATAAATGCCCCTTATCCACTTGGCTTTGGGCGCAACACACATCAGTTCTTCCGTCTCCGAAGGTTTCCAAGTGATTTCAGAAGAGGGCTTCATCCAGAAGAATTGCTCCCAGATCTGAAGGAATTGGAGCCTTGAGCATCTTGGATGATCTATCTAAAGAAGGATTTCTAGTCTTCAGAGTCTTCTTCCTGGAGCTAAAGTAGAAGAGCTGATCTCCCTCCTTGAAGCAAAAACAGGGAGATTCGAACCAAATATCTACAACCTGGGATTCAATTGTTTAATCTGGTTCTTCATCTCAAACTCATTCTATTGTGTGTGTTTTGTGAAATTGGTGCAATCCTTGTGCCTAATTTTGTGTGTGTGATTAAATCTGAGATTTCTAAATCTCAGAGTGTGTGTGTTGTGTTGTGTCACTTCTGGATTGGCAAGATAAGCCACTTTGTGTGTGTGTGTGTGTGGATGGTGGATGTAGGATACACAATTGTGTAATCCGAACCACCCTAAATCTCTTTGTCTCAGTGGTTTGATTGTCTTTTGCGTTAGATGCTTGATAGGCTCGTTGGTACTTCACCATCTAACTTGTTTAAATTGTTCAGAATTGTGAGTAAACTTTAGATTCAAGTCTTAGTTCAATTTCTCAAAGAGTCTAATCGAGTGATTTTTAAAATCTAGAGAAATTTATTCAACCCCCCCCCTTCTAGATTTCTTCATAGCAGTTTTTCCGCAATATTTCATTTGGTATCAGAGCAGGGTTCTCATTGCACTTTAAGTGTTTGATCTAACGATCAAGAGTCTGTTGCTATGGAAATCACCAAGGGATATTTAGCTGAGGGTCATTCAGTGTCTAGGCCTCCTTTTTTCGATGGATCTGATTATGCCTATTGGAAAAATAAAATGCAGGTCAAGACTATGAGCTCTGGAATATTGTTGACAAGGGACCTGCTGAACTCCCGAAGATGAAGATCTATGGACCAAGGATCAGATCAAGAAATTCACCCTCAACTGGAGTGCTATGACCATGATGCAGTGTGCCATCCACCCCAAGGAGTACTCCAGAGTATCATCATGTAAGTCGGCTAAGGAGATGTGGGATAAGCTCCAGCTCATCTATGAGGGGACCTCTGAGGTAAGAGAAACCAAGGCAAGTATCTTAGTCTTAGAGTATAAAATGTTTAGAATGAAGAGTGATGAGACTATCTCTGAGATGTTTGCCAGATTTATACTCATTGTGAATGGTCTTCGAGGTTTAGGAAAGGATTATTCAAATAGTGATCTTGTTAGGAAGGTTCTTAGGTCACTTCCTTCAGCTTGGCATACAAATGCCACAGTAATTGAAGATTTAAAGAACTTGTCAACCATGCAATTAGATGAACTAATAGGTTCACTAATGACATAAGAGATTAACTTGAAAAGAAATGCATCTATAATTTCATCTAAGAAACCTATTGCATTAAAAGCTTCATCTAGTTCAAAAATTGCTGTTGACCAATCTGATGAAAATGATGAGTCTTTTGATGAAGAGGATGATGAAGAATTGGCCTTACTAACAAGGCAATTCAAAAATTTCTTGAGAAAGAAAGGGAAATGTAAGTTCAAACCTTTCAATGAAAAGGATTTTTCCAAGAAAAATGATTTTAATATAAAGATGGAAACAAATAAAAAGACTGATCTGAAGAAAAAATGAGAGGAGAGTGTCCTGATCTGAAGAAAAAATTGAAAAATCAAATGTTCAAGAAGACAAGGGCAATGCTGGCCACATGGAGTGATGAGGATGATGAAGAACAAGAGGAAAATGGCTAAGATGAGGAAGAAGTGACATGTCTTATGGCTAGACATGAAGAAAACAGTGAGGTAAGTTCTTCTTTTGAAGATTTCACAACTGATGATTGGGAGGAAGCATATGCTGTTTTGTTTGAAAAATTGTGTGAACTGAAATCTGAAAACAAAACATTGAAAAATAAAATTAATAGCATATTGCATAGCCCACAAGAATCTGAGCAAATAAAATTGTTGAATCAGTAACATGAAAAAGGAACAAGAATGTTTGAATGAACAACTTGATGTCATCAAAGAAAGATGTCAGTCCACTGAAAAAGAAAAACAAATCTTGATAGACGAAAATGAGAAACTTAAAAAGGAAAAATATGTAATTCAAGAGGAATTGAAAATTGCCCAAAAAGAACTGAATGACAAGAAAGAAACTTTGTCAAAATTTGTTAAAGGTAAATAAAACATAGACGCTATTTTAGGAGTTCAGATGAACCCTACTAAACATGGTTTAGGTTATCAGCCTGAAAATAAGAAGAAAATTAAGCAAACCTTGATAACTTCATTTGTTCAAGCAAGTACCTCTTATAGCAAGTCTGAAGAAAGCATAAAAGAAAAATCACAAATAAACTCAAAAACTAAAAATCAGAATAAATTCAAAAACTCCAAAACACAATTCAAACATGAAAGAGTTCAAGGTAAAAATTAACAAAATTTGAAATCGAGTGTTAGACCAACTTCATATCTAAAGAACAATAAAAACTTTTCAGTTGGATCTAGCTCTCATGTCAAAAAGAATAATGATTTCACACTACAAAGAATCATGGCATGCACTATCTGCAAGAAATATGGCCACACTGATGATAAATGTAGATCAAAAATAAATTCAAGGAAAATGAAACAAATTTGGATTCCAAAACAACTTTCTTTTTAAGTTACCTGGACAGTGGCTGTTCAAGACATATGACTGAAGATAGGAAACAATTCTCCATATTAACTGAAAAAGATGGTGGACAAGTGATTTTTGGAGGTAAAAATAAAGGACAGATCATTGGAACTGGAAAAATGGGTAAGAATCCTTTAAGCTCTATTAAGAATGTTTTGCTTGTAGAAGGCCTTGATCATAATTTACTGAGCATCAGTCAACTTTATGACAAAAGCCTTAAGGTAATTTTTAATTCTGAATCATATGAAATTATTGAAAAGGATTCTGGAAAAATAAAATTTTTTGGTCAAAGGATCAACAACGTTTATTTAGTTGACCTAAATGATCATCAACATGAAAATCTTTGTCTAGTTGCTAGCCAGTATGATCTATTTCAATTGTGGCATCGAATGTTAGGTCATGCTAGTGAAAATGTTCTGAATAAATTGTTAAGACATGCTCTTGTGAATGGTTTACCAAAAATGAAGAAAAAAAAATGCAATTGTATGTGCTGCATGTGCCCAAGGTAAATAGACTAGGAAATCATTCAAATATGTTGCACCTTTAATCACTTCCAAACCCTTTGATTTGTTGCATATGGATTTATTTGGTCCTACTAAGACACTCAGTCTTAGTGGACATAGATTTGGGTTTGTGATTGTGGATGATTTCTCTACGTTTACCTGGGTGTATTTTCTGTCTCACAAGAGTGACACATTGGAAAACTTTAAAGAGTTTGTTAATAAAATTGAAAATGCAAAAAGAAATAAAATCTACTCCATTCTTACTGATCATGGAGGAGAATTTGACAATAACTTTTTTTTATTTCTGCAGGAATAAAGGAATTGATCACAAATTTGCTTCTCCAAGAACCCCTGAACAGAATGGAATTGTTGAAAGGAAGAATAGGACATTGGTGGAGATGGCTAGAACCTTGTTGATTGAAAGTCAGCTTCCAAGCAAATTTTGGGCAGAAGCTGTCAACACTTCATGTTATGTTCTCAACAGGGTTATGGTAAGACCTGTCCTTAAGAAAAATTCCTATGAACTTATGAAAGGTAAGAAGCCTCACATTGTATATTTTAGAGTCTTTGGAAGTAGAGTCTTCATTCATAACAATGATAAGTATGATCTAGATAAATTTGAAAAGAAAAGTGATGTAGACATCTTTCTATGATATTATGAGAATTCAAGGTCATATAGAGTTTTTAATAATGAATCAAAAACTGTGGAGGAAACTCCTCATGTCATATTTGATGAAAATTGTGAGAAACTTACTGACCATAATTCTTGTAGGAATCAAGAAGAAGATGCTGACATTCTTGTACAAGAATTGGATCAATTAGTGGAGAATGAAGAGCTTGATGAACATGAAGTTGTGTCGACACAACAGAACACTAAGTTGACATCAGAGCAGGTAAGTACAGTAACAAGAGGCAATTTTAGATATTCCAAAGCTCATCCACTTGATAATGTTGTAGGAAATGTCAATGATAGAGTCCATACTAGATCTCATTTCAGAAATATCATTGAACAAGATCAAATAGCTTTTATATCTCAAGTGGAACCCAAAAACATTGAAGAAGCTTTAAAAGATAATTCTTGGGTAGAAGCAATGCATGATGAATTGAATCAATTCAAGAGAAATAATGTTTGGAGTCTAGTTCCTAGAAATCTTGAAATCTCAATAATTGGAACTAGGTGGATTTTTAGAAATAAATTGAATGAGGAAGGAAATGTTGTTAGAAATAAAGCTAGACTGGTTGCAAAAGGATACAATCAGGAATTTGGAGTTGATTTTGAAGAGTCATTTGCACCAGTAGCTAGGTTAGAAGTAGTGAGAATTTTATTGGCATATGCATGTTCCAGAAATTTCAAATTGTTTCAAATGGATATGAAAACTGCCTTTTTGAATGGTTACATTAAAGAGGAAGTGTTTGTTGCTCAACCTCCTGGATTTGAAGATCTTGATAAACCTAACCATGTTTATAAACTGCATAAAGCTCTTTATGGCTTGAAACAGGCTCCAATAGCATGGTATGACAGATTGAGCAGTTTTCTGGTTAGTAAGAATTATTCCAGAGGTAAGGTGGATCAAACTTTTTTCACAAAATCAGTCCACAATCATATCATTGTAGTTCATATATATGTGGATGATATTATTTTTGGTTCCACCAATCCTTCACTATGTGAAGAATTTTCTAATCACATGCACAGTGAGTTTGAAATGAGTCTTATGGGAGAATTACAATTCTTTCTTTGTTTGCAGGTCAAACAACTTGAGGATGGATTCTTTATCAATCAAGCCAAATATGTCAAAGAATTGCTCAATAGATTCCATTTTGAACAAGCCAAACCAGCATCCACTCCCATGAGTACAAGCATCAAATTGGACAAAGATGAAAAAAGTAATTTGGTTGATGCAAAGCAATATAGAGGTATGATTGGATCTCTCTTATATCTTACTGCAAGTAGGCCAGATATTCAATTCTGTGTATGTATTTGTGCTAGATTACAGTCTAGTCCAAGGGAAAGTCACTTGCTTGCAGTTAAGAGAATTTTTAGATACCTCTGTGGCACTTGTGAATTGGGGTTATGGTATCCAGCTGGATGTCATGCTGATTTGATTTCATATTCAGATGCTGATTATGCTGCGTGTAAGCTTGATAGAAAGAGTACTAGTGGATATTGTCAATTTTTGGGAAATTGCATTGTAACATGGGCATCCAAGAAGCAACATTCAGTTGCACTCTCTACTGTAGAAGCAGAATATGTTGCTGCAGGGAGTTGTGTAACTTAAGTGTTGTAGATTAAGAGTCAATTACTTGACTATAATATTGATATTGGATGTTCATCTATCATGTATGACAATACTAGTGTAATTAACCTCTCCAAAAACCCAATTCAACACTCCAGAACAAAGCACATTGAAATTAGACATCATTTTCTTAGGGATGAAGTTGCAAACAAGAACATTGAACTAGAATTCATTCCTACTGAAAAACAAATTGCAGACATACTCACAAAACTATTGGCTGAAGATAGGTTCACATCTTTAAGAAGAGAACTTGGAATATGCAACATGGAATAAAAACTGAAAAACATTTTGATTCCTTATGCCAAGATTATAAGGTATATCAAATAGTGATTAGTGGAAGGACAAGTTATGCTTGTTTGAAAACTATCATTATGTGCTGAGGGAAATCCTCCGCCAAGTACCCATGATCTACCATGTGTAAGAATCATTAATTTTTGAAATTTTAAAAAACAATTTGTGTTTTGGATGTATTTGATGCATGCTTGATTTTGAATAATTGTTTGCTGAAATTGAATGCCAAAATTAAGTGTGTTTGATTTGAATGATGAATGCTTCATTGATGCACATGTTGAGTGGGAGCATTACTGTTTGAGAAGTTAAGGTATGTTTTGAGAATTGACTTCAAGGGAATCAGATTTGTACATAAAGAATTTTCTTCTTGAAATCAAGCTGCTGTGGTTGGTCCAAAAGTGCTAAAGATATGTGAGCTTTTTGTGTTGGTACCAGGTCGTGTCAACACCAATTTTTGTTCCTGAGTTGTGAGTAACTCTTCATTGAATCCTGTTACTACATGTCCATCCTTGTATCAACATATCTCTTCAACGATGTTCTCTAATCCTTCAATCTGAATCACATCCACTTCATTTGACTTTATTATCAAATATTTGATTGAAGAAGGATTTCTTTACTTTTGATGAAAAATTGATGAGATCAATAACTCAGGGGGAGTTAAAGGCTTTATTACCATTTTCTCTCATCAAAACCAAAACTGGTTCAGTGAGTTGATAAATATCTAATACATGAAATGTTCATTAATTCTTCTGAAGAAAACAATGATTGATTTTTAATTGTCATAACATATTCTTTCAGTCAACATTCTTTTATATTCTGAATTTCTAAAGTAACTTGATTTCTTAATGGAATGATGTTCAATTGTGTATTGACCTTACACATTTCTTTTAAGACTGATGAAGGGTAAATTTGTGACAAACTTCCCAATGTTTATTTTTAAAGTTTTCTTCTGACAGAGCAATGGCATATACATTAAGAAACTACACACCTTCACAAAAAGTGAAGAGCTATATATGTCATGAGGTGTTTTGCTATCTCTGTTCTCAGGGGTCAAATCAAAATGATAAAAACCAATGTTAACTGAGTAACTGAAAATATTGTCGTTTGATAAACGTATATTTTCATGTAAAAATTTTCATTCACCCCTTGAACAGGATAATTAGTAAATCTTTAGTAACCAGGGACTCTGGTGTGTGAAAAGCATGTGTACTTGAGTGAAAAAGATTTACTACATTTGAATGCTCATTGCTATAATGTTAAAGAAAAATCAATTGTCAAATGAACAATTTACATCTAAATCAAATCTTTTGAGGGTGTTTAACTTCAATACAAGTTGCATTAATCCTAAAGAAATCACATTACTTTGGTTTAATAAGATGTAAAAGATTGTAATTATCTGAATAGAATATTTTGTCTCAATCAAATTGTCATCCTAGTGCTTCAGAATGATCAATGGTTAAATCTTATCAGATATTGTTCAACTCAGGAAATTTGTAATGGAATTATGATGAGAAATTGGAAATGATTTCTTTAACATATTAAAAATCCTTGACTAATTGATTTTAGATGTTTTTAGATCACAATAAAGACTTTCCTTCTCATCTTTCTAAAAAAATCTTCAACTTTTACCTCATCAGGTCAACACACTCTCCTTATGTGTCGACACCAGACTTCCTCAGGTCGACACACATCCTATATGTGTCGACACCACTGTGCTCAACCGTTGGTCCCAGTTTAGGATAAACTGAGTGAGGGTTCATTGTATCTCCTTTTCTTGGTGTCGAAACCCTTTTTATATACACAATATCCTAGGTCGACCCTACCTCCCAACCCATTTGAACTTCTCCCTCCTCCAACCCTCACGGAAACGATCCCCTGCGTTTCCAGGAACTCTCTTCCAACTGCCAAGCTTCTTCCTCTTTTCTCTTCTCCCTCCATCATGCCTCCCAAGCAAACTCCTAAGAGAGGGGCCAAGTCCAGGGCGGCTGCAAGGGGAGTCATCATCGAAGAACCCCAACCAGAAAGACGGAGCAAATTTCGGCACGATCCGTCCAAGAGAAAGGGCGATTCTGGTCCATCTGGAACTCCATCCAAGCGAGGAAGACTGTCCCCACTGAGCAAAGGCAAGTCACCCATGCCTTTTTGATACCCTAGAAGGAAGCTTCTCCCTGATTCTAGTGACTCCGATAAGGAAAGTTCTTCCTCTGAGTCATCATCTGACGCATCTGGGACTCCAGTAGCAACCCCATCCAAAGTTGTTACTGAAGGGAGATCTATTCTCAAACCTAGGGCAGTGGAGTTTTCTGATCAAGGGTTTGCTGATGCTTTTCCAGAATTCAAGAAAACCATCAAAGAATGGAAGACCTTCTACATACCAGGCTATCTACTCTTCAAACTCAACTCAGATCCAATTTGGGCACTCTGGAAGCAAGGATGAAGACCATTGAAAGCATACTACTCCCTATTCCTCCTCCTCCTCCATCTTCATGTTGATTATTCTATTTTGCTGATGTCAAAGGGGGAGAAAGGTTCTCTTTTGTATAAAATGCAATGGATGCTACTCTATACATTTTGGTGGCTATATACATTTTGGTTGTTGGATGCTTGTATGTTTGATGTTTTTGAAAGTGAAAATTGAATGACATGGTTGTTTTTGAGGTGATGAAAATTTGGATGTCATTGTTATTTTCTTTGTATGCCATGGAATAATGTGAATGAATGTTTTGAAATCACATGGGTGAGAAAAACAAGTTTGTTTAATGAATCATAGTTGCCATCATCAAAAAGGGGGAGATTGTTGGATCTCTTATTTTCATGATGCTTAAGTATGATTCATACATATGTTGAAATTATGTTTATCATGTTTCATTTATATCTCACACTATTTTTTTTCATGTGTAGCTCAAAGAAAAGATTAAGTAATGACAGTGGTGTCGACACATAAGGCTTGTGTGTCGACACCCTGTCCCTCCCAGTAGCATGTATTTGAAGACAATGCCCAGTGGTGTCGACACAAGACCCTGTGTGTTGACACTCACCCACTGTCCTAGTAGCCTCTTTTGAAGAAGCATCCAGTGGTGTCAACACAGGTCCCCTGTGTGTCAACACTGCCTCACTGTCCCAGAAGCCCAGTTCTAAGCCAGTGGCTGGTGTGTCGACACATGCTTGTAGGGTGTCGACACAGTTTGGATATCTTCCCAGATCTTAAAAGCCAAGACACGTGGATGATTTTGGTAAGGCCTTTTTGAGCGGGAATCTTTGTGCCCCCAAATCCCAAGATATTTTGTGGACCCATGGGACTATAAATGCCCCTTATCCACTTGGCTTTGGGCGCAACACACATCAGTTCTTCCGTCTCCAGAGGTTTCCAGACGATTTCATAAGAGGGCTTCATCCAGAAGAATTGCTCCCAGATCTGAAGGAATTGGAGCCTCGAGCATCTTGGATGATCCATCTAAAGAAGGATTTTTAGTGTTCAGAGTCTTCTTCCTGGAGCTAAAGTAGAAGAGCTGATCTCCCTCCTTGAAGCAGAAACAGGGAGATTCGAACCAGATATCTACAACCTGGGATTAAATTGTTTAATCTAGTTCTTCATCTCAAACTCATTCTATTGTGTGTGTTTTGTGAAATTTGTGCAATCCTTGTGCCCAATTTTGTGTGTGTGATTAAATCTGAGATTTCTAAATCTCAGAGTGTGTGTGTTGTGTTGTGTCACTTCTGGACTGGCAAGATAAGCCACTTTGCATGTGTGTTTGGATGGTGGATGTAGGATACACAATTGTGTAATCCAACCACCCTAAATCTCTTTGTCTCAGTGGTTTGATTGTGTTTTCACGTTAGATGCTTGATAGGCTCGTTGGTACTTCACCATCTAACTTGTTTAAATTGTTCAGAATTGTGAGTAAGCTTTAGATTCAAGTCTTAATTCAATTTCTCAAAGAGTCTAATTGAGTGATTTTTAAAATCCAGAGAAATCTATTCAACCCCCCCTTCTAGATTTCTTCATAGCCGTTTTTCCGCAATATTTCAGACTTTAGACACTAGTAGAAGTTAACTTTTGGGGTTGGTAGAAGTATTAGCACCTAGGTATGGCCCAAGTATAGTGGGTCTGCCTTTCCTAGACATGGTCAATTTTAGATATGGGTGGAAGTATAGGTGTAGAGGCATGACTCAAGTACGACAGATCGTTGAATATATGTCCTTTTGTACTAACTTTGGTTGAATGAAGGGTTCTATTGGGACAAAAGCCTTATAAATACATTGTATATATATTCATGACCCTTCTTGGCCACCCAAAACCTCTAGACATTTCTGGACATCGGAAGCAAAGTTAGGAGCAGAGGGTGGTGAGGAACACACGAGAGCAAGAGGGACATCTTGAAGCTTGGGATTTTGCAGCTCTTCTTCCTCTTGCCTCTGCTTTGATATGTAGGTACATGAGAATTGAAAGCTATCAAAGGTAAGTGATCTCAGGCTCAAACATAACGTAGCATAACTCATCTGAAAGCCTTTCAAGTCTGCCTTCGTTTATCCTTGTTTGCCCAACTTTTGTCATGAAGAGTATTAAGTGTTCGACCTTTACCCAACATTAGAATTTCCTTTACAATCTCATGATTTTTGCATCCCTATAATGTTTGATTCAAACTACAGTCTTAGTGTTCTACTACTCTGGATCTCCAACAACCTTCTTGTAGGGAATCCGATCTATTTCTTTTCCAAAGACTAACATCTTCACTATTTAATCATTGAAATAGTAGTCATCTGTCCTTGATGCTATTTTGAAAGTCTTTCAGAAATTGTTTAATTTGCTCTATTCTGTTTGTTCCCTAGAACACTCGTCACTGTTATAACTCTTGAATGGTCATCGATAGTCCTCAACACAAGTTTTAAGCCATCCAAAACTGTCCTTCCCTCTGGTTTGTCTAGTTAGAGAAGGTTCATGGCCTTTCCAGTACCCTAAAGACTGTCAAAACACCTGAAAAGCTTTAAATACAAGGAACTTATTCTAACTACCCTTAAGAATCTTGATTCAATGTTCTTCTCATATGATTGATTTGGAACTCTAACTTGAAGGTCCTGTTTGCTTTGTAAATTGAAAATTCATGTCTTAACGTATAGGAACTCATGTTGATATTATCATGCCTACCCTACTACCTGTCATGACTATGTTGTTGCTACCCTTGCACTCTTGAAATCCACATTCCTTGTTATTCTCGAGCTACTATTATACCTTCAAATATGTGAGGAAATCACACTAGCTACTGTGTTCCCATTTGGAATCCGTTAGCCATAATGTGTTATGTGATCGACACTATGTGGGGCTTCAGTCCATGATCAATGCTTGTGCAAATAAGGGCCATGTCTGGTCCTAAGGAGGAGCACCCCAATGTACTTATTAACTGCGGGAGTATGCACTTGTGGTGCGTGGCATGGCACTGAAATATGTGCAAGATTTGAAAATGTCTTCTTTGCTATGATATGTTTGATTTTGTGATATGATATGATATGATCGTTACACTTGAAATATGGCTAGCTTTGATATTGTTCATTTGATATGTATCTGTTCTGAAATCCTTGTTCACTATTATCATTAGTCAGCAACATGAATCTTTAGGAACTCATTGATTTGTTACTCTTGTTCTATCACATGACCATGTTTATTGTTATACTTGTCCTTCTATCATATTTTTGAAATTCTACTTGTTACGATGCTAATTATTTATACTATTGTCCGCACATTGAGATGTAAATCCTACTAGGCATAAGATCATTAGGTTACCTAACATTTTCAGATAGCGATGGGAAGGAATGAAGCTTAAGGATGGGGCTGTGCGTCGAGCATGGAGTACCTTTAGAAGGTCATTTCAGATTCTAGTTAGTTAAGGGGTGGGTGATCATTATTATAAAGTTTGTACCCTTTCTTGTGTGAGAGAGATAGATTAGTGAGTGGAGAGTGCTTTTATTTCAGTATTGGAGGTTGAAATTTCGTTCATGATGAATACAAGAAGAGTTTTGGATTGGATTATTTTTATTGAATCCGTGGGCCCACCTGTAGCAATCATTTGCTTTGCATCCTAGTCCTTCTGAGGAGTTGGAATAGAGTCTTATGGTTATGCAGATAATCCTCTTTTGAGACAGTTTTGTGTAGTTGATCAGTGCGCCCTAGGTTTGTCCTTAAAGACTAGTGGTTGTCTCATGGAGCTGACACTTGAATCTATTAATAATAGTCATAAGCTAGTTGTCACTGCTCTTTAAAATTATGTTCTAATTATCCATTTGAGATTCAGACTGCAATCGATCTGGCTTTGTCTGTCGACAACCAAGTTTAATTATGTCGACCTATAGTTTTATCTGTCGACAACCGAACTTGGGTCTATCGACCTAAATTGTTCCAAAAATCTTTTCCAAGAAGCTTGAGCTTATGGGAAATGCATTCATCAGTCGACCTGAAAGTCTTTGTCTGTCGACCTAGACTGCCTGTGCAATTCTTCATTTGTTGAGACCTGTATAGAAAAAATGTGTATAGAGGTCAGTGCTTACAAGTTATTCAAACATTAACAGAACTCAAGCATAGTCCTATATTGTTTCCAACATTCCTATCATCACCATGAGTGTTCATGCATGATCACATGAATGTTTTATCTGAGAGTCAGTCTTGCTTAATTTTACTTTCTTTTGAAAGATAGATGGATTGGTAGTAGAGATTTGGATTATGGAATTTGTGGACCTGCCCATGTAGCAATCATTGTCTCCATGACTTCTGTATGCTCGCTTGTCTCATCTCCCGATTTTTCTTACTGTGCATAAATTGGGGGCATGACAGCGTCGGACCCAAGGGACATGATAGGAACCTTAACACGCCATTCGGAGGTTACGCTTTACTAACGTGTCCGACCCATGGGTCGCGACAAGAAGGACAAGGTTAGGAGGTCAATCTGGCCCAAGAGGTCTAGGTATTACAATATATATCACTCTTATTCACATCACTAACCAAGTATTAACATGACATAAATATTAACATATATGGTCTATTAATATGATAAATAATAGCACTTACTCTTTCACTTGTACATTCTTAATCACGTTGCTTACACACAATGTTCACATTGCACTTACACATGGCTTTCACTTTCACATAGCACTTTGGCTAGCACATTCACTTGCACATTCATAATCACGTTCACATTCACATTCACATTCACATTCACATTTCATGTACCACATGCCACAATCACGTATCACGTTTTGCATTATTCAGATATTCACATTAATTTTATCACGAACCGAGAGATATTGCCTAAATGACCATTAAAGGACTCACATCATGATCACACACATACTTAATCACCAAGCAAAGTGACCAAGTCTTGGTCCTACAGAACTAGGGCAAGCCCTCCCCACCATTGCTAGTAGAACTTGTCCACCCCTAGGATTTCACATGGCTCATTGCCTCGGGTATCACATAACATATTGAGCCTTCTCATAGGAACATTTCTACAATACGACTATGTTGCATCGATGACAGTAGAGCTTTTCACCTAGAGGGGGGGGGGGGGGAGATGAATAGGTCTTTTTCGACGCGGAAGCTAATTTATCAATTACTTAAGAGCACACACTAGTTTGGTTAGTCAAACCACAAAGGACACACAAGTTTTATCCTGGTTCGGACCTTCCTTCCAATGGAAGTCCTACATCTAGTCCCTAAGCCAAACTTAGGATTTCACTATCTTTTCAAGGATACAACACTCCGGTACTTACTGGTCTTCCCTTCTACACAAGGGGAAAAATAAGCAACTAGCTACAACTAACCTTCCCTTTACAAAGGGGAACAGACCACCAAGACTACCTTGGCCTTCTCTATTCCAGAAAGGTACATACCCTGCTCAGCTAGTCTTCCCTTTCTAAAGGGGTGCACTTACTTTGACAAGATCCTTATATGGAGGACTGGACTTTAGAAGGACTCCAGACTAGAAGAATAAGAAAGAGAGATTTGGTATGAAGAGCAACTTCCTAAGTCTAAGAAGAGAACCTTACAATGTGAGATTTGAACAGCCGTTTCACTGCATGCACAAGCAAGACTTCAATGCAGCGCCTATGCAATGTCTATGGAGAGGAAGCTTGACACAACACACTTGCACCTTTTTCACCTCTTCTCGTGTATATGCTTGTCTCTCTCTTTTGCTTTCTTGTGTGTGGCTATTTATCTCCCATGCTCATGTATATCTGCTTCTTCCAATTGTCATTATATTTATAGGCTTCATCTTTGTAGCGTTGCTTGAACTATTTGAATCTATCCGTTGGAGAGATAGTCGTTGCTTGATCTATTTGAATCTACCCATTAGTGAGAGAGAGAGAGAGAGAGTCGTGCACATTTTCTTTCGATGGTGATGTGCATGTCTTTTGCATTCACATTGATCAAACAGTCTTTTGTGTTGATGCTATTTCATATTTATCCTGAAATATACAAGTTCCAGATATACTAGACTAGCCCTAGTATGTTAGCTACAGATATGATCATAGGTACTTGTGAGATATTTTAATTGTTGACGGCTATCTTTTGTGCACCAGCAATTAGTGCGCTATTGAAAAAGGTCTTGCATATAGATACAATATGCAGTAGGTAGAGATCGTGAGTGTAGATCTAACAGAGGACAATATGGATGTTCTTTGTGACAGATGTTAGAAGATCTTTTTCGCGGACTTTGACATAGGCTTTTAGGATAAGGATATTTTTAGATTTATGGAATAGAGCCATAAGATTTTTATATTCAAAGGTTTTGTAAAAATAAGAGTGAAATACATGTTGATTTATCATTTGTACTAAAGATTCGTAATTTAGAATGTAGTTGAATTCAGGAGTTTAACTGCGATCTTACTAAATTACAAATGTCATGAATAAAATGTTAATGATGAGAAGATATCATACAATTTATATATTCTTCATTTTATCTAATAAAGATATGTTTTTTTTAATCGAAGTGATACATCAGATATGATGAAGTGAATCTTCGTATATGTCGAAGTAAACTTCAGATATGACGAAGTGAACTTCATATATGACGAAGCTAACTTCGGATATGAGGAAGTTAATCTTCGTATATCACGATTTCAACATGATCAGTCAAAGTAAGAATTTTGTGTTTTACTTTGCATATGACGAAGCTAACTTCGAATATGACGAAGTGAACTTCGGATATGACAAAGTAAGCTTCAGACATGATGAAGTGAACTTCATTTGTCATGATTTCAACATGATCAGTCAAAGTAAGATCTTCGTGTTTTACTTCGTATATGACGAAGCTAACTTTGGATATGACGAAGTGAACTTCGTATATCATGATTTCAATATGATTAATCGAAGTAAGATCTTCGTGTTTTACTTCGTATATGACGAAACTAACTTCGGATATTTATTGGGAAAACGAAGTTATACTTTAGGATTTCTGAGAAGAATAATTTGTATGTCTAAGTATATTATTTTTTTGTTATATGACTTATCAGAGTGAGAAATATAGTTTTGTTTATGAGTAGATATCTATTCATTTTGTCATCTTCAAAACTATTACATGATATGGATTAAATCTTTAAATATGTAATCTATATTTTGGACAGAGGTTCAACAATCTCCCCCTTTTTGTTGATGACAAAATACAGATATTAAAACAAATGCAACAACGAGGCAAATATATTCACACATAAGAGTCATGAAGTTTCATAGATTTTCTCCCCCTTTCTTTTATAATTTGACTCTCCTTTACAATACAAAGTTGCATTACATCTCATTACATCTCTCCCCCTTTTTGTCATGTCAACAAAAAGGGAGTGACAGCCCATCATCAGTCAAGTATAGGGTGGAAGGAAAAGTTTGACAGTAGGAAAGGAGGAATTTGTGAAGGTTATGGTTAGTGTTGTGTAGGCATCTATCAAAAAGGGTGAAGTCCATATGGGCATTTGGACCTAAAGAGCGTTTAAGGTATGCAAGATGCCTTTTGTAAAGAGTATGGATAGTGGTGTTAGTTGGAGGTGTGAGTTGGAATTTGATAAGAACAAACTCTTGTCTTTTGGATTGAAGGAAGAAGAAGGTAGAAATCATGGCCCATAAATAGCAGGCTTATTGGGCATCATGTTTTGCTTTATAGTAGAGATTAAATCTGTCAGTCCAAATTGGGGTGGAATGTCCCCCTAAGTTGTCATACTTGTGGGCAAAATAGTCATCAATGTTACCTTCAAAGGAAGTGTACTCAGTAGACAGAGTAGAGTAGGATTTGTGCCATTCATATAGAGAGTCTTTCTAGTTTAGCAAAAATGAGCTGAATGGAATGAGTAAGTGAGGAGTATTTTCTGGCAATAAGAAGGAGACATTCGAATAGTGATAGAGAAATTTGATATTTGACTAGTTTCCTGCACTGAGTTCTTATGGCCATTGTGAGAATCTTTGTAGATTGCGGACTGGCAGCAATGACACTAATGAGTGAAGGATAGAGATCAGGCTGAGGAATGTGAGAGGTAGAGGAATCAGGATGAGCATGAAATTTAAGAAGCCTATCATACTGATGATAAGAGATGCGAGGGATTTTAAGATTCAACCTTTATTTGTTGAAGAGTAGGAGCCTTGTAAGTGGGCTTGTCACCCGTTCAAGATAATCATTGTGCTCAAAGTGAGCTTGCTGCTCAAACCATTCATCCAAACTGAGTGCTGGTTGGCCTGTTCTGACTCTATGATGATTGGTCCTGAAGAAATCTCTGGCATCATCTGGATGTTGCTTAAGCCACTGGTCCTGTGTTAGATGCTCAGTTGTATCGAGAATATGTTGCAGTTCTTTGCCATCAAATTGTTTCAGATCCACTAGGAGGAAGAGCCAGTCTTTGAGGTCCAGAGCTGGGAGTCCAAGAGTCAGATTATATTTCTAAAATTTGAGATACTCTCTGTAAATCTCTGCTCCTAGGTGGTGGAGAAAGTGGTAAGTCAATGGGGGTATTTAGGCTCAGTGGGTGCAAGCTTGTGACACTTAGATTTGGATGATCTTGAAGAGGAGGCTTTAGGACCCAGAGGGACTTCAAAGACAATGTCTTCAAGTTTGACATCAGGATAGGTCTGAGGAATGGGGTTTGATTAGGAGGGTGGAGGAGGAGAGGGAACTCACGACGGAGCAGGTTGACTTGGAGGGGGTGGTTGGTCCTCGGAAGGTGGAGGGGAAAATGGCTCAGTAGCTGGGGGTGGTGAGGTCTAAAAAGGTGGAGGGGGTGACTGTTTAGGAGCCGGGGATTGTGAAGGCTCAGGAGGTGGAGGTGGGGATAATGGATGTGGCTCTGGATCTGGAAGGGGAGAGGTAGGTGGTTGGTGAGAAGAGGTTTCACCTTGTTCCGGAGTAGGACCGGGCCTTTTGGCAGTGGATTTCTTTCTTAGAATGGTTTTTGGCACAGAAGGGGTTGGTGTAGGGTGGGAGCAAAGAGTTTCTTGGACCAGGGTGGTAAGAGTGCTCATGGCAGTATGTAATCTGCCAAATTCAAAAATAATTATGCTTCATGGACTCTAGTTGATAACCAAGTCTACTAACTTCAAGTTTGATATCTGTAATATCTTGTTTCCAGGGAGATGGTGTAACGGCGCGATTTTTTGGATCCGTGTCTTAGCGGTTTTGGAGTGGTACTCTTGACCAAGAGGTGGTCATTGGGTCTTGTCTGTGGCTTCTGTGCGTTGTGTGGGTGTTGTGGGCCGAAGGTTTTAGTCCAAATAGCCTACAGGTTCACTGGTTGCGATGTAAGGTCGTTCATTTTTTTCGGATCCTCGCTTAGTGGTTGTGGAGGTCAGAGTGTGGCCAATGACGTGTGTTACAGTGTTTACGCAGGTGTTTTGGGCTTTGTGGGCCGGCAATTCGGGCCCAAAGCACCCTTTTGTTCTTTGTCTGTGAACGCGACAGGGCCTGGCGTCGTGTTCTGAACGCGATGGTCCTTGGTGTCGCATTCAGGTTGCCGCCTCAGAGCGGTCTTCATCTGCATGTCTGCCGCGTGTCGGGTGTCGGGCGGTCTTGCTGATGTCGGCAGTGAAAAGGCGACGGCCTCCTAGGTCGCGTTCTTGTCGCGACGGTAGAGTACGTTGCTTTCTCAACTGTGTTGCAATTTTAAGTTAGGTCGGCTAAACAGAGCTCCAGTAAGCTCTGTTCGGCCAGGAGGAGGAGATTTCACGGGTTTCTTGGGCGATTTGAGAATTTGAGGTCGTTTTCGGCATGGTCTCGCCACGAGGACGTCACACGGAGCGGGGGAAACGCCGGGGTATCACTGTTCTTTTCGTTCTTCGTGAAGGTAGGGACTTTCCTTGTTTTTATTGCACTATTTGATGGATTTGAAGCATGATTACTGTGTATGGATGTGTAGTTGTGTCTTCTGCGTAGCGTAATTGGTTTGTAAAGGTTTGAGATGCGTGGAAATGGAGTTTGGAGGTGATTTCTGTGTGAAAACCGTAGTGTAGGGCTTTTGTCTGAGAAGGCGAAGGGTCGGGTGGTCGCATTCATGTCGCGACGTTTGGCCTTGTCGCGTTCTTGTTTGTGAGTGTGGTTTGTCGAGCCGTCGCATTCTTAACGCGGCGTAGACGCTGTCGCGTTATGGTTTGTTGAGCCGACGCGTTATTAATGCGACGATAGATGTTGTCGCGTTCTATTGCTTGATTGCGGTTAGTCGGGCTGTCGCGTTCTCATCACGACAGTGACCCACGTCACGTTCTTCTGTCCGAAATGAATGATTGAGATTTGGGCAATGATGGTCCTGTGTGGACCTAGCTCAGGTCATTTAAAGGTATTTTAAGTTGTTCTAAGTTAGTGATTGATTAGTTAAGCATGTGTAAGGATAATATATGAGTAGTTAGTAAGTTATGTAACTCATGTTATGTTTTTTATTATATTTAATTAAGTGGTTAATGAGCAAGGTGTTGTGTGTTATTGTGGAGGTCACGAGGTGACCGATGATAGGCAAGATTGTTATATGTTATTGTGATATAAGTATGAGTTGGTGTCGGTTAGCTAGGAGGTCACATGGTGACTGGTGACAAGCTAAACTTGACACTTGTATTTATAGTGGTTTACAGACGAGTGTCGTATAAGTATGTATTGTGGTTTGTGTGTTTGCCGAGTTTGGTGGTCCGGCACCTATTCCGGAATGCCTCTTCAGTCGGGTACCCCAGGTTCTGTGTAAGCCAGGCACGTTGTGCTCGGGGTGTGTCCCGGTACGGTGTGTACCACTGAGGTCTGAGTCGTCTTCCTAGACACCCTCACTCCTATGTTTGAGCTGTACGTCCGGCTGAGGGAAAGATAACTGGGGGCAGCGGCTTGTGTTTGTGGGTGTGCAGTCGCTTGTAGCGCGCTCGTGGTTGGGGGGACGAACACCAGTAGACGTACTGGTCCCCAGCTAGTCCCGTGTTTCCAGTGCCTCACTTTAGGGAGCTCGGGCCAGAGTCTCTAAAGATGCCAGGCATGGGCCTACAACTGTGTGGTCTGCAGGTGTGGTGTTGGTTGGTCTCCACTATTCTTTGGCTTTACTGTGTGGTTGTGGAGCGGTAGCTGGACCGTGTGTCCGTGGCTACGAGATTGGGAGGTGATTCTTGTGCTGTGTTGTCCGAGTTGGATACTGGTGTCATGAACCAGTAGTCCATTCCCGTGTGGTGGTCGTTCCTTTTTGACTCGTGCTTTGCCACTGGTTGTGGCTTGTGTGTGTGAATTGTTGGTTGTTGTCATGACACTATTTTTATAACAATGATAGACCAGCTCTGGGTTTTTCTTTTGCTTTTCCTTGTTTTGGTGTTGGCCCTAGCCGCGGGCCTCGGTGGCTGGCGGCGGTGTTTTTGGCTGTCCTTGGTTTGGTTTCTCTGCGCCGCCACCCTGGGCGGATGGCGGCCGTGGTGGGTGGCCCTTCCCCCGGTGCTAGAGAGGGCCTGTGAAGGATACTGGTGTCCACTCTTTTGCTGAGGTTCTTGCGGCTTCCCTGGAACTTCCCTCTGTGGATATTGCAATTCACGAGTCTTCCTTCACAGACTGAGGTGAGCCCGCCTGCTTCTTTTCCAAGGAGGAGATTGAGGCTTCTTTGTCGCCTTTTGAATTCACAGTTGTGGCCAAAACTACTTATGGTAGACTAGCTGTCCCGGAAATCAGGTCGCACCTCACCTCCAGATGTGGTCTTAAGGATTCTTTCGTTTTTAGTGCCCTTGACAACATCCATCTTCTCTTGTGATTCAAAACCCATGATGATTACCTTCGTGTCTTACTTAGAAAGTCTATCTATATTAAGGGTAGACTTTTTAGGTTTTACAAATGGTCACCTTTGTTCTCTCCCTCTGAGGAACCGTTGATCCATCCTATTTGGATTGAGTTCCCTGCGTTACCTGTGAACTTATACCAGAAGAAGTTCCTGTCCTCCATAGCTTCAAATGTTGGACCAGTACTGCAAATAGCTCATGCCATAGAATATCTTATCAACACCAAGGCGGCCAAGGTCTGTGTGGAGTTGGATCTTCTTAAAAACAGATCGGATCGTCTGTGGATTGGTATATATGGGAGACCTGGGAGGAATCTGGCAGGAGGTGATTTACACCAATCTTCCACACTACTGTTCCACCTATAAGCGTCTAGGACATGATCGAGAGGCATGCGGGTCAAAGGATCCTACTTTTTCTGTTGTTACAGGTCATGCTCCTAATCCTACTCGGACTATGGTTAGCAAGAAAAAAACTGATATGGCTTGGATTCTGGTTGGTAAAGGGAAAGATGTTGTTGAAGAGAATATTTATTTTTCTCTTGTGCATCTAGCCCCCAGTAGTAGTGGCCCTGGTGACGCCAACATCGAAGTTGCACAGGTTCTAAGCGCTCCGGTTATTCAGGAGCCTTCCCTTTTGTGCCCGAGAGAAGGGATCCAAGTCCCAACATGGACCTGGTTCTGGGTGGTGCTGCAGACGGTCTGCTGGTGGGAGGAGACCCCTCGCATGAGTCGCTCCTCCAGGAGGATTTGCTCCTTTTTGCTGTGGAGAACGTGGTACGGCAGGACGTGCGGGACGTGCATGCCTCTACCATGAATGCAGTCGTTCTCATGGAGAACGCTGCTGGAAACAGGGATACTGGGAAAAAATGCTTTTTTCTCAGCACTCAAATCTAATGCTTACATGCCACTTTGTAACCTAAAACCAGACCTCAATGTCATCATGGATGGCAAAGGCGATGTAACTACGCGGGCTCGTGCAAAATTAGTGGAGGGCGTCCAAATCCCATCTTCTCCATGAATCCTATTCTTATCTGGAATATTCGTGGGGCTGGTAACTCAGCATCACACAGGTATCTTAAAAGGATCATTCTAGACAATAAAATTAATTTGGTTGCTATTTGCGAACCAAAAATTCAGATCTCTCGGGCTGTTTCTCTAAGTCGTCTCATCAGGTTGAGCAAGTATGCTGGCAATAATGATGCATATTAAAAAATCTGGGTGTTCTGGGAGGAATCTATTGATATGGTGATTGTTGACTCTTCTGATCAGTTTATCACTTTTGCCTATAAGGTGAATAATAGTTGCTGCATGTATTTATCTTTTGTCTATGCTTCCTATGATCGTATGGAGAGGTGTTCTTTATTTGAAGATTTACTCTCTTTCAGCAGCACCGTCAACGTGCCCTGGCTTATAGGCGGTGACTTTAATTGCATTTCCACACCTCATGAAAAAATTGGAGGTTCTTTCACTAATACTTCTGCTATGGTGGTTTTCATTGCATTTATTGCTGCTGTGGGTCTTTTTGATGCTGGTTATGTTGGCTCAGGTGTTACCTGGACAAATAATAGAACAGGTTCCTCCAATATCCGTGCTAGGCTTGACAGAGTCCTCTTTAATAATCACTGGCAGTCTTGCTTTAATAATACCCATGTCAAGCATATTAGTAGAGGGCCTTCTGACCACTCTCCCTTGCTTGTCAATATAGTTATCCAATGTCGAGGTCCCAGCAGGTTTATTTTCCAACATATGTGGACCACCCATGAAACTTTCTTATCTGTGGTCAAGGAATGCTAGGATAATCACCAGGTTACTCATTCCAATGGGCTTCTTCGCCTACAAGCAAAACTTAAAGATGTTAAAGTTGTCCTTAGACGCTGGAACAAATAAGTGTTTAGTGATGTTACCCAAAACGTCAAGGATGCAGCTGATGATGTTGATCGTTATCAATGTGCTTTTGACACGGACCCCTCTGACGTTAATAGGATGTGCTTGTATAAGGCGAATGCTATCTTACAACAAGCGCTTCGTACAAAGGAGATGTTCTGGAAACAAAAAGCTAGAGTGGAGTGGTTAGAGAATAGGGACAGGAACACCTCTTTCTTTCACTCTACTGTTCTTAGTAAGAGGAGAAAGAACTACATTCATAGACTTATTACTGAGGATGGTGGGCCTTGGGTTTCTGATCAGGAAATTTTGCAGTCCAAAGCTGTGGAGTTCTTTACGAAAATTCTCACCTCTAAACATCATAGGATTGATGATAATCTGTTGTGCTGTATTCCATCCTTAGTGTCTGCGGATGAAAATAATAAGCTTTGTGCAATTCCTTCTGCTCAAGAGATCAAGAGTGCGGTCTGGTCTCTTAATAGCTCCAGTGCGCTTGGACCTGATGGTTTTTCAGGAGCTTTCTTTACTACTTGTTGGGATGTTATTGGCAGTGACGTTGTGGATGCTGTTGAATGCTATTTCTCTAGGCACTCGATGCCTGTTAGCACTGCTACTTCTATTATTACTCTGGTCCCTAAGGTTCAAGAGCCAATAGTTTATGGGGATTTTAGACCAATCAGCCTTTGTAATTTGTCCTACAAAGTCATCTCCCGGGTTTTTTGCATGCGTTTGACACCTATTCTGCCTACCTTAATTTTTGAACAGCAGTGTGTTTTTGTCCAGGGGCGCAACATTCTTGACAATGTGTGTCTTGCCCGCTAGCTCTTGACTGACCTCAATAGGAAGGTGCAGGGTCATAATGTGCTCTTGAAGTTGGATATGGCCAAAGCTTATGATCGTACGGAGTGGGATTTCATTTTTGCAGTGATGTAGTGGTTTGGTTTTGGTAATCGCTTTATCTCTCTGATTGGTGGTTTACTCTCTAACTGCTGGTTCTCTGTCAGCTTCAATGGGTCTGTTTCTAGTTTCCTTAAATCATCCAGGGTCTGCGCCAGGGTAATCCCCTTGCCCCATTGCTCTTTATTATTGCTTCTGAGGTTCTCAGTAGAGGGTTAGATCATTTGTTCCACTGTCAGTGCATTAAATATTATTATGGTAGAAGGGGTTGTATACCCATCTCCCACTTACTCTATGCTGATGATACTTTAATCTTTATGAATGGTCACTCTGCGGGTGTTTCTTCCTTGCTTCGGTTCATAAAACTCTATGAGGCAAGCTCTGGTCAAAGAGTTAATGAGGATAAAAGTTCTTTCATGATTTCTAAGAAAGCTCCACCTGCCCATATACATCACATTCGCAATTTGACTGGCTATAAACACCAAGTGGGCTGCATTTGCTATCTGGGAGTCCCTTTGAAGTGTGGTAGACTTATGTCCTCTGATTATAAATTTATCATTGATAAGGTTAATGCCAAGCTGGCTGGATGGAGTTTCAAAGTTTTATCCCAAGCCGGCAGAGCTATTCTTATCCGGGTCGTCTTGCGAAGCCTTCCAATTTACATTGCCTCTTCTGCCAACATCCCCAAAAAAATCTGTGCAATGATGGACAGTCTTTGTGCTAATTTTTTCTTGCAAGGTTTAGATGGTCAAAGGAAGCGTCACTGGATCTCATGGAAGCAATTGCAAAAACCAATTACTGAGGGAGGGCTTGGTTTTAGGAGCTTGGAGTACATACAAATCTCTCTTACTGCTAAACAAATTTGGAACATCCTTCATGGGAATACACTTTGGTCCAAGTTTGCCAAGCAACGCTTTATGAAGAAGCACCTCTCCGAAATCTATAAGCCTTTTCCTGCAGGTGTAACTCTTTCTACCTTTACGCTGGCAAAATCAGCTGTGTTGTCCCACTCAAGGTGGATTGTTGGTAACGGTTCTAACACTGACTTTTTATATGATGTTTGGATTGGTGATAGACCTCTTGTGCATTACTTAAATATTTCACATAGCACCATCACTCCGAATTCCGCTACTGTGCAAGAGGTTATGAATAATGAGGATCATGATCTGTGGCAATCTTTAAACATTAATATAGGTTGGCTGAGGATTAATCTCATGGATGGTTGTGATACTTGTGTCTGGACCCTTAGTCCTAAGGGTGAGTTTACTATTGGTTCAGCTTACTCTGCGATCTATCCTCAAGGTTTTCAGCGTTCCGAGTGGAACCAACTTTGGCATCCTGCTATTTCTCCCAAAGTCTCCATTTTTATATGGAAGTTAATTCATCGAGCTGTGCCTGTTGATAGTAGGATTGTCGATTGTGGTATTCCTATTGTCTCAAATGTGTCTGCTGCAATAACCACCAGCATGAGGACCTAAATCATCTATTTCTTGATAGTGATATGGCTCAGGATCTTTGGAGATGGATCTCTCCCCTAATCTCCAACAGAGTCAACCTCAGTAACCAGATTACCATTAGGTGTTGGAGTTTTTTATCTGCCTACTCTCTGAATTCAGCATTCCACTTCGTTGGTTTTTATGCATTTATCTTGATGATGTTGGAAATTTGGAAGGCTAGATGCAGTAAATATTTTGAGGGTGTTCCTTTCACTAAGCATCGTATGATCACCAACATTATCTTTTCTCTCAATTCTGCCCTTGGAAAAATTGTGTTTAAGCGGCCAATATCTCAAGCTCATGCACAGATTTTACTCTCTTATAATGTCAAACCAACTATCAAGCTCAAGCAGTCCATCTTGGTGCGCTGGTGTCCGCCTTCTACACATTTCTGTCTTAACGTTGATGGGGCCTCTAGGGGCAGTCCTGGCCCTTATGGTGGTGGAAGTAGTATTAGAGATGAAAGGGGCAACTTTAGAATGGGTTTTGTGGTTTTCTACGGTGTAGGTAATAGTATCATTGCTTAAACCAGGGCTCTCCATGATGGGTTGTACATGGCTAAGGATAATAATGTTATCTTATCTATTGTCCTTACTGATTCTACAGTTCTGGTGGTTTCTATCCAGCGCAAGGCCCCTCCTTCCTGGTCCGTCTTACCTTGGTGGCATAACATTATGAAGTTGATTAATGATTTGAACTGTCAAGTGTCCCATATCTACAGAGAAGGGAATCAAGTTGCTGATTCTTTAGCCTCTTATGCTTGTCTATCCCGTAAGAGCCAAGTGTTCCTTAATGTTTCAGATCTTCCACCTTTAACCAGAGGAGCTCTTGTATTGGATAAGGCTGGCTTGCCTAACTTTAGGAATGGCCCCTAGCTTTATTTTTTCTGGTTTTGGAGTTGGGCTTGGTTTCGTTTTTCTATCACTTGATGTATTGGTTTCTTTTGGTAGGGGTATGCCCCAGTGGTCTTGTACTTATGTCTTTTCATTATTAATATATCAGGCACAGGTGATCGCACCAGGGGAGTGATAACACTACCCCCCTCTGGGGAGTAGTGCACTTAGCTGGTTCGCTGACCCTATGACCTCTTTATATATATATATATAAAAGAATTGTTGGTTGAGGTTTAACCCGTTGTGGTGTGCCCTGGTGGTGGCACAGTTCTGGTTGTGGTTCCGTGGTGGTACCTCGTGGTGGTAGGTACCTGTACCCTTCGTGGGTAGCTTTGTGTTGTGGTACATTGTGTACCAACCTCTTCAGGTGTTGACGAGGGTTTGCGTTCGGTGGAGGTCGTGTGGTGTGACCTTCCATATGTTGTGTTTTACCCTTCGTCAAAAAAACTTCTGATTATGGTTTTTAGTGTGTGGTGGGTTGGCTTGCTAATGCTAGTCCTATTACCCTACATGGGTAGGTTGCCTGTGAAGCTTGTAGTTTAGGTTGTGACTGCCTGTGAGGCTTGTGGCTTAGGCGACCAATTGCTGTAATAGTTAGCCTGTGAGGTATATGACCTAGGCGGTTCAATTGTTGAACGGACTAGTGGTGTTGTGCTAGTCCTGTTGTTCCTCTTACCTTCCGAGATTTGTATTAGCTGATGAGATTATGTCTAGTTGTTGTTAAACATGTTTTGTTGTGAGTATCACTGGCAACACCGATAGCCAAACCATATTATGCTCACAAAAAAACATGTTTAAGAACAACTAAACATAATCTCATCAGCTAATACAAATCTCAGAAGGTAAGAGGAACAACAGGACTAGCACAATACCACTAGTCCGTTCAACAATTGAACCGCCTAGGTTTTTTTTTTTTAAGGCAAATACCTAGAAGAGGCAGAGGGAGAGTGCTCACCCCCTCAGGGAGGGGATAAGGTTACCACTCCACCACCACACTACTCCCAGGGAAATTTTATTAAAAGCAATGAAGCAAAGATACATTAGGGCCTGATGGAGGGGAACCCTGCCTTATCCAAACGGCAAGGACCCTTTACAGTAGGAGGGAGATCGGCTCAGGATAACCAGAAATTACAATCAGATTGAGAGGAGCAACCAAAGTTAGCGAGAGCGTTCGCAACTTGATTGGCCTCCCTAAAAACATGACAAAAAGAAACATGGAGAGTCTGACACTTAGTTAGAATGTCATTTACAGGGAGAGCAATCCTCCATGGACAGTGAAACCGACCCTTAATAACTTGAACAAGAACCAAAGAGTCAGACTCAATCAAGATGCTATTGACGGCATGAGCGCAACATAGAGAGAGCCCATCCCTGAGTGCAAGAGCTTCAGTCTTAAGGCTGGATCGAATGTGAGGATATCGGTGAGCAAAGCAGAAAATAACATCTCCACGATCATTCCGAAGAATACCACCACCCGCTGCAATACCCATAGATCTCTTGAAGGCGCCATCGACATTGAGCTTGAATCTCCCCGTTGGGGGAAGTAACCACCTGACGATTCTAGGAATCATATTAAAGGACTGCTGAACATGAATACCCCACTGAGAAAGGAACCTAATCTGAACTGGAGCAATGTCTTTCAACACAAGCAAAGAGGCGGTGATAGCATCCTGCACATTCATCCGAACTTTGAAGAGCACATGAGAACTGGTCATAGCGACAGAGTCAAACCTGGAACGATTCCTACTACACCACAACTCCCATATAACAGAGAGGAATATGAAACGAACAAGTTTCTCTAAAGAAGAGCAACCAGGTTGATCAGAAAGAAAGCAGATAACACCATGCGTTGGATTCAGAACAGTCGAGTTGTGGAACTGGAGAATATCAAAGAGAGACCCCCAAACCGCCTTAGCCACATCACTATTAAAGAATAAGTGAGTACCAGATTCAACAGTAGGAGAAGAGCAGCAAGAGCACATTGAGCACAGAGGAATACCACATCCCGCCAGAACGTCATCAGTAGGAACACAACCCTTCGCCAGACGCCAAGCAAGAATGGACCACTTCAGAGGGACAGCCGGGCTCCACAACTTATCCCATCCAGCACTGATGACAACTTGAGAGATTTTCTGCACAGAGGAAGAAGTAAAGATACCATCTGGATTGGGGCACCAGATCCAAATGTCAGTAGCCCCTAACATCGCTATACAGTTATTGAGGACCATTGCCGGGCAGAACTGACGAGCTAACATCAAATGGTGACCTCCAGGCTCATGAACAACTTGCTTGATTGAGAAAGATTTCCCTTGGAGGTTCCGCCAAATATTATCAGGAATGAAGTTGTGAAGAGGAACAGACCCTGTCCAGACATCAAACCAAAAACTAGCACTAGAGTCCATATTACCAATGAAAACCTGATGATTAGAAGCAACAAGGGATGACGCATGTCTCCAGAGGTGGCTGTCAGTAGCAGGCATCAATTCATAAGAGGCTTCAGAAAAATGACTGTTATGAAAATATCTAGCTTTGAAAAAATTACCCCATAAGGAAACTCCAGAAATCGCCTTCCATAACATTTTTGTCCTGAGAGCAATCTGCATATCCTGAAGATTAAAAATCCCAAGGCCCCCACACTCTTTGGGCTGAGCAATAGTATTCCAAGAAACCCAATGCTTCTTCGGAGAGCCTTCATAAGAACCCCAGAAGAAATTGGCAAGCAACTTGTGAAAAGACTTTGATAATCGTCTTGGGAATAGACAGAGAAGACATGGTGTATATAGGAATCGCTGAAAGCACATGTCTCAGGAGAACAAGCCTGCCACCAGAAGACAAGAATTTTGACTTCCACCCTTGCAGTTTTTGAGCCGTTTTTGATAAGATATGAGAAAATTACAGAGGTCTCCGTCTACCAGAGTAAATAGAGACACCAAGGTACTTGAAAGGCAGAGTGCCCCGAGCGAAACCAGTGATGTGGCCAATGGAGCGGCTGAGAGACAAAGGAGCCTTTGCGTGAAGAATAAAAGAGCTTTTAGCCACATTAATTAGCTGACCCGAGGAAGCCTCATAGTCCCTCAGAAAAGCCATAAGACGCTTCATATGCCTCGCCGATCCATTGGAAAAGATTAAGGTATCATCCGCAAATAAAAGATGAGAGACAAGGGGGCAGCACCTCATGGTTTGAAAAGCTCCACTAGAACTCCCACGAAGCAAGGATAACACACCCCTACTAAGCACTTCTTGAGCGAGGATAAAGAGAGCCGGGGCAAGAGGATCCCCTTGGCGAATACCTCTGGAAGACTTAAAATAACCATGTATTTCACCATTGAGAAGAACAAAAAACTAGCAGTTCGAGAGGAGGGGTTCAATAAAAGAAATAACCTGAAAGAGAATCCGAACTTATGCAGAACAACATAGAGAAAGTCCCATTCGAGACGGTCATAGGCCTTAGCCATATCCAACTTAAGAATAACATTACCACCTCTGCACTTCCTGCCCAGATGCTGCGCTATTTCCATAGCTAAAGAGACATTTTCAGAAATGCTTCTACCCTTGACAAAGGCACCCTGCTCTTCAGAAATTAATATGGGCAAAACCTGAGCAAGCCTGTCATTAATAATCCGAGATATGATTTTATAGAAAAAGTTACAAAGACTGATAGGACGGAAGTCAGCACAGTTCTTAGGCATGTCAATCTTCGGAATCAAGGCAATTAAAGAGGAGGTGAATCCCTTAGGGAGGGGATGACCACAGAAAAAGGCTTGCACAGCACGACAGATATCAGGCTCAATAAAACTCCAGCAAGAATGAAAGAAATGTCCTGTAAACCCATCAGGCCCCGGGGTGCTGTCAGGGGACATAAACATGACAACCTTTTTAATTTCCTCGTTGGATGGCACAATGCAAAGCATATCATTCTGATTGTTATCCATGATGCATGGGATAACATCAAGAAGATGATGATTGATACTATGAATATCTGACGTGAAAGCTTTGGAGAAGTGCGAGACAAATAAACTAGCAATATCAGATTTGTTCACCACAGGCACCCCATCATCATTGTTGATCTGATTAATCATCGATTTCCTTCTACGAGAGTTGGCATATGCATGGTAGAACTTGGTATTTCCATCACCCTCTTTCAGCCATTGCAGCCTTGATTTTTGTCTCCAGAAAATTTCTTCCTGAGAATGAGTATGGACAAGTGTCTGGCGAGCTGCAAAAAGAAGATCGCTATTCACCTGAGAGGCATCTGCATCAAACCTGGCCTGGGCAATATGGAATTCATCTTCCGCAATCAACACATTATCTATAAGGTTTTGAAAGACATTTTTATTCCAATCCCGGAAAAAGGATTTCATAAACTTAAGCTTCATAGCCAGATTGATCAAGGGGTATGAAGATTGAGGCGCAGCCAGCCAGCTCTGCTGAGCGTCCACCATAAATCTGTCATGAGTAGTCCACATTTGTTGAAAGCAAAATCTAGAAGGCTGACATTGCATAGATGGGGAGCTAGATACAATCAGTAGACTATGGTCACTGCATGCACGAGACAAATGTTGGACCCGAATATCCGGGTAAGCAACTAGCCAGTCACCATTTAAGAGCACTCTATCAATCCTGGCCCAGATGCTATTCGACGCTTGCCCATTGTACCAAGTAAAGCGGCTGCTTGAAAAGCCAGCATCCTCCAGACCTGCAGCAGCTACACAAGCTTGGAAGTCAATCATGGATCGCTCAAAAGCATTCCTACCACCTCTTTTTTCCTCAGCATCAAGGATACTATTAAAGTCACCTCCAATAAGCCACGGAGAGACGCAAGTAACAGAAAAGTCAACAATATGATCCCAAAGAGCTCTCCTCTCAGCTAACAAGCAGCTAGCATGAACAATAGTGATAATGACATCCCGATGCAAGGAAGAGCAAAGGCGCACAGTGATGAACTGATCCGAAGAAGAGACCAAGTGAGCAGAGATGTCATGCTTCCAAAAGAGCCAGATGCGCCCTTTATCAGTAGAGTTCACTAGAGAGCAGTCCATGCCCAACTTCTGTCTATAACTTTCAATTTTATCATGAACTAACTTGGGCTCAATAATAGCCAAAAACGTAAGACCATGCTGACGAATAAGAAATTTGAGACGATGGATAGAAGAGACATTACCAATACCTCTAATGTTCCAGATCATAGCCTTCATAGAGAACTATTTTGAGGTTGTGTTAACAGAGGCACTCCTGCGCAGGGAAGACCTGGTCTTGACACCATCAGCCATCCTTTCGACCACATAATCCGCACCAACAAAATTAGCGTGAATAGCTGTAAAATCTGGAGTATCCATTGAAGAACCTGAACCAGGAAGGGATATGACCCGATGCATTGGCTGGCAAATGTCTTGATTAGCAATTGATTCAAGAGGTGGAACAAGATGGATATCAGTACTAACGTTATCCAAAGTATTGTTTTCGACATTTCCCATGACGGCTGGACTACTCTCCACTGGTAGGACATGCAGAGTGCTGAAATTCTCAGGATCTGATGTAAGATTAAAATCAGACTCATTAGCATCATCAATACCCCGTCCAGTGTCCGGGTTACCAACACAGATGTTCACCTTGCTAATAGCACAACCATCATTTTGCAGACTATCACCTCCCAGACCACCGTCTACACCCAGGGAGGGCGCAATAAGAGTCTCAAAAGGAGGACAAATGTCATCCTGGTCAGATCTCATGACAATCATGTCGGACGGCAATGGAAAAGAACTTGTAACATTATCGGAAACCACCATAGGAGCCTTTCCACGATTCTCCAGAGGACGAGGCGTCGGAATAGGATGCCAAATTCGCTTTGCATGCAGATCATTACGAGGATGTGGCCCATCACCAGGGGTACTTTTCTTACACTTTGAGTCGTATGCCCTAACCTCTTACAAGTCTTGCAGAAAACTGGGGGATTTGGATAGTAAAGAGGTTGCCAGATACCATTAGAACCGATGCCTATCCACACCCTCTCAAGGAGGTCTTTAGCGATATCCATTTGAATGCATATGCGCGCTGCATGAGTACGGGCTAACGTAGCCGTATCTCTGTCAACCTGCAGAACTTGACCAATGCTACCAGCAATAGATTTCAACAAGGGTTCATTGTAGAAATTAGCTGGAAGACCTGGCATCTCCACCCACACTGGAACAATAGAGGAATCTTCATCCGGGGAGAAATCCATCGACCATTGGAAGAACCGAAATAGATAACCCTTGACAAATAGCGTGTCCTTCAGAAGAACCTTGAGATAGTCCTCTTTGTCTTGGAATCGAAGAAGGAGATGGCGCCCATCCAGGGCACTAATTATGAATTCCTTAACAAAGCCAAATCGTTGGGCAAGGTGCATTCGAATTTCCTGGAAAGAAGGCCTACCCACAGGAGTATGGGCGATGATAGCATGCTTGAGAGGGGCATAAGATAAACGTACCTCTTCAAGGAGAAGAAGGCCACTGGTTCTCTAGAATCAGTGCAAGCAGGGCTATGAACCTTGATGGGCAAAGGAGGAGGAAGTACGGACGCCATAAGAATCTGGGCAAAGGATCTTTGAAGCGGAGGCACTCATCATGGGAACCGCCTAAGCCACAAGCCACAAGCCACAAGCCTAAGCCACAAGCCTCACAGGCAATCACAACCTAGGTCATATACCTCATAGGCTAACTATTACAGCAACTGGTCGCCTAAGCCACAAGCCTCACAGGCAATCACAACCTAAACTACAAGCTTCACAGGCAACCTACCCATGTAGGGTAATAGGACTGACATCAACAAGCCAATCCACCACACACTAAAAACCATAATCAGAAGTTTACCCGACGAAGGGTAAAACACAACATATGGAAGGTCACACCACACGACCTCCACCGAACACAAACCCTCCTCAACACCTGAAGAGGCTGGTACACAATGTACCACAACACAAAGCTACCAATGAAGGGTACAGGTACCAACCACCATGAGGTACCACCACGGAACCCCAACCAGAACTGTGCCACCACCAGGGCACACCACAACAGGTTAAACCTCAACCAACAATTCACACACAAGCCACAACCAGTGGCAAAGCACGAGTTGGAAAGGAACGACGCCACCACACGGGAACATAACATAATGGTTGTGAGCATAATATAATACCATTTAAAGATGGTATTATATGGCAAAGCATCTCAGAATAGTAGAAAGAAATATTGCAAGCACAGTCGGGAAAATGTGGGAGCAGGTTGAGTCCAAGGAGATAAAGCGCCAACCGCAAGATAGAATCGCCTAAAATTGAAAGATACAGAAAGAGCAGATTGAAGTAATCGAGCAGAGCAGTTGTGAATAAAGGAAAGAGAAAGGAAAAGCAGAACATGTGCAGAATTGGGAAGATTGAAACAGTCAGTGCAAGATGGTTTGAAAGGCAACTGCAGAGAAAGTGTATCCTACTTGTTCTGTATATGGTTTACTTTCCTTTTAGGTGATAGTCCGACTTGCCGTGGTTTCGTTCTGAATGTCGAGGACGACATTCCTTTTTAGCTGATAGTAATGTAACAGTGCGATTTTTCGGATCCGTGTCTTAGCGATTTTGGAGTGGTGCTCTTTACCAAGAGGTGGTCATTAGGCCTTATCTGTGGCTTCCATGCATTGTGTGGGTATTGTGGGCCGAAGGTTTTAGCCCAAATAGCCTACAGGTTCACTGGTTGTGATGTAACATCGTGTGTTTTTTTCAGATCCTCGCTTAGTGGTTGTGGAGGCCAGAGTGTGGCAAATGACGTGTGTTACAGGTGTTACGCAGGTTTTTGGGGCTTTGTGGGCCGGCAGTTCGGCCCCAAAGCACCCCTCTGTTCTCTATTTATGAACGCGACAGGGCATGGCGTCGCGTTCTGAACGCGACGGTCCTGGCTGTCGCGTTCAGGTTGCCGCCTCGGAGCAGTCTTCGTCTGCATGTCTGCCGCGTGTTGCGTGTCGGGCAGTCTTACTGACGCCGGCAGTGAGAAGGCGACGGCCTCCTACGTCGCGTTCTTGTCGCGACGGTAGGGTACGTCACGTTCTCAACTGTGTTGCATTTTTAAGTTAGGTCAGCGAAACAGAGCTCCAATAAGCTCTGTTCGGCCAGGAGGAGGAGATTTCGTGGGTTTTTTGGGCGATTTGATGATTTGAGGTCATTTTTTGCGTGGTCTCGCCGCGAGGACGTCGCACGGAGCGGGGGAAATGCCAGGGTATCGATGTTCTTCGCGTTCTTCGCGAAGGTAGGGACTTTCCTTATTTTTATTGCACTATTTGATGGATTTGAAGCATGATTATTGTGTATGGATGTGTAGTTGTGTTCTTTGCGTAGCGTAATTGGTTTGTAAAGGTTTGAGATGCATGGAAATGGAGTTTGGAGGTGATTTCTATGTGAAAACCGTAGTGTATCTGTCTGAGAAGGCGACGTTTGGCCCTGTCGCTTTTTGGTTTGTGAATGCGGTTTGTCGAGCCGTCGCATTCTTAACGCTGCGGTAGACGCTGTCGTGTTCTGGTTTTTTGAGCCGACACATTCTTAACGCGACGGCAGACGTTGTCACGTTCTGTTGCTTGATCACAGTTAGTCGGGCTGTCACGTTCTCATCGTGATAGTGACCCACGTCGTGTTCTTCTGTCCGAAATGAATGATTGAGCTTTGGGCAATGATGGTCCTGTGTGGACCTAGCTCAGGTCGTTTAAAGGTATTTTAAGTTGTTCTAAGTTAGTGAATGATTAGTTAAGCATGTGTAAAGATAATATATGAGTAGTTAGTAAGTTATGTAACTCATGTTACGTATGTTATTATATTTAATTAAGTGGTTAATGAGCAAGGTGTTGTGTGTTGGTGTGGAGGTCACGACGTGATCAATGACAGGCAAGATTGTTATATGTTATTGTGATATAAGTATGTGTTGGTGTCGGTTAGCTTGGACGTCACATGGTGACCGGTGACAAGCTAAACCTGACACTTGTATATATAGTGGTTTACAGATGAGTGTCGTATAAGTATGTATTGTGGTTTGTGTGTGTCACGCCCCTCCAATTTAGCAACGGAATAAATCGGAGGAGAACGCGAACAACGAGTATGGTAACGACAATTGTGCATACTTTCGCAAACATCAGAGCATCTAATGAACAATAATTGAAATAACTCTTGATTTCATTATAAAATCACTAAGACTATTACAACCACTAATTCGGAGCCAATACATAAGGCTCAATGACATCATTACATTGAAAAGAAATCTAAAGCAATAACTACTAGACTCCAATTGTACTAGGTTAACTTCGTCATTTGACTCTAGGTCACTCATCACTCTGGTCTTGTCCCATTGGTACATATAACGTCATTGTCCGACTTACCTGAGACACAATAACAAATAACGAAGGGTGAGCGATAACGCCCAGTAGGACTTAAATCTCAGGGTCAAGCATGCTTTAAATAATTAGTGCATTAAATGGCAGAGTAACTAAAGATAGAGCGAGTCATGTAAAGTCGAGAATGTAAGAGCACAAGTAACATGGTTCAAATAGTAGATGAATCAAGTATAGTACAATGAATAAGATCGAGTCACGAAAGAAAGCAACACGACAACACGATGGCACATAGCGTCAACGTCAAGCAATATCAAGCAACATGTACAGCAAGAAGAGAGAAAGTAGTTGGTCATGTAACGAGTAAATTGCACTTTGATTGATTCTCATCAATCGAAATAGTATAGCATTGTTGATTAACTTTTCGTCAATCGAAATAGTAATGGCACTTTGAATGTGATCAAGTCACGATAGAACGTAATAAATCAAGATAGCAAGTATCAAGTAGAGCAAGTAGAGCGTGTAACGAGATAGCGTGTATGGTTGCACAACAGTGCACTAGTAGAGTACGACAATAGTCACTTTGGGACAGTAGTCGTTTCACGATAGTACATTACGTCTGAACTCCTCAGATTAATGTATAACAGTTTGTGATAGCACAGTAATATCACAGCACGTCTGAACTCCTCAGACTAAAATAGTCAGATGTCTAGCCAAGATAGTATAGTCAGAACCGGTGCAATGCAGAACACCGTCAATAGCCCCTGCAGGTATTTTCGGGTGGCTCTCTGCCCCCAGGACTAGATTGGAGCCCCTCGGACACTCTCCGTGCCCTGCACAGTATGCATTATAGCGCTAGACAGTCATGAAATAGTACAAACGATAGGAGCCACAATAGCTCAACGAGTCTCAAGAGAGTACTAGATGAATAGATGAGAGAGACGAGATAGTAGAGTGAACGTGAATAGATGAGAGAGACGAGATAGTAGAGTGAACGTGAATAGACGAGAGAGTACAGTATAGATGAGATTCTATGGTCATTGCACATGAAACGTCGAGTAGCGAGCGATGGTAACAGTTGCACAACACGCGCGTAAGGTGTTGGCAGTCAGGTGGAACACAACCTTTCCGCTGGCCTCGTTATGCACAGGTCCAGAGGTTCGGCGTGATTCAAGATAAGAGCGAGAGAACAATCTAAGGCCGTTTGGATCTTACTGATCCCTAGAGTGTATCATAGGTGTTAGGGTACAACCGGCTCGTCGACCATGTGGGAATCCATGATCAGAGGAGACTTACGGAGGCCTTGTGCAAGAGTTCACTAGTCCGGCGAAAGGAATATCCGACGGAGAGTTCACCACAAGCCAAGTAAAGTGTGTATATAAAACAGGTGCTCGACGTTCTAGAGGAATTCTAGGACAGTGGAGCGTCGATATCGGTATATAAACAACGCAAGAAACGAATACAAGTCCTTTAAAATCGGGCAATTAATATGCTTTATTGCAATAAATTACCAGATACATTATGAGATATTTTCTGCAAGATTTCAGCCATAAATGGATGGTTCAAGTGTGTGCAAGTGCAAGAGAAATCATAGATAGAAATAAGTCGTGAACATGTATTTTAAATCATTCAATATAGCACCATTTTTAAGTAGGGTTTTTACTGGGGGTATAACGGTAAGAAGGCGACATAGGTCAATGAGCATTGCGACATGGGCCAGGCAAAACGCGACAGGGTCCTGTACGGGTTGCGACATGGCTTGCAGATCGGGTTCTGAGAATGCGACGGCTCACCTGTCGCCTTCTTGAATGCGACGGATGGGCTATCGTATTCGGACCCCAGAAAGCGACATGTCGAGGCGTCGCCTTCTGGTTGTCTGCGCCTGACTCTGACAGGAGTCAGATCAGACATTGGATTGCAGACCAGGGATTTCAATTGTTGATACAGGGTTGTTCAGAAATCCATAACTAATTATATACACGATGAAAAATCATGAAATCAGGGGCAAATGAAACTAGACATGCGAGGGTACTTCCAGTAAATAGGAATTCGAGAGAGAGCATGGTTTGAATATGGTTTGAGAACGAACAAGAACAAGTAATATAGAACATGACACAGGGAGCAAGATAGATTCAATTTGAGTAACATGCTCAACAGAAATTAGGGCTTTTAGGGGCAACGATGCCTAACATGCATCAGTTCATACAGTAAAAATCTTGTAGCATGGGGTTGAGTATACAAGGAGATCAAGAGTTAAGAAGAGGGTTCGGGGTCATGTATGTTGCAGAACTTCTAAATTCAAGAAGAAAATATTGGCTCGATGGAAAATTATAAAACTTGAGGGTTTTGTTCCTGATGCATGGAACAATCTACAGACGAAATATTAGGATTTTTGCTTGTGAGAATGCCTACCTTGACTCGATTTCCTCTTCTAGGGCTAGAACTTGAAGAACGGGGTTGAGAGCTTGAAAGGTTCTTCTCCCCACGAAATCTCCTCCTCCTTGGCCTCTCCTCCTGGTCCAGGAATCCTTTGGCACGAGCTTGGGTCGGCCAAGAGGGTTTAAGAGGTGTATTTATGCTAGTTATGTTTCTAATTCCTAATAGTACTCTAACTCCTATTTAATTCCGAATTTCCTCCTTTCCCAACCTCCTTCCATGCTTTCCACCTCCTATTTGGGTTAGGATGGGAGCTAAATTCGTGCTAGACTATATGGAGTAGGTTTAGGAATCCAATTCCAACTCAACTTCCTATTTAATGCATTAAATACCCCTTTTCTATTTAGGTAATAATTTAGTTACGAATTTAGGATATTTTCCCATTATTCTTATTTTTAAAAATCCTTATTTTGGCCCACTAATTTCTAATGGGTCTATTTAACTAAGCCCATTATTTATTGGAATTTATCTTATAGGTTTTCCCTTTTTAATTGGGGAATAATAGAGTTATGATTTTATTGCATCTTCTTATTTGAATTTATTCGTGGGCTATAAGAGGTCCATTGGTCCAAACCCAATAATGGTTATTCATTTCATGATGTTGAAAGTCTCTCTGATATGTTCGATTGTTTTATGGGCGCATTATCTTTCCGTGTTAACGGTTTTCCGACTTAGTTTCCTAATTTGGATAATTGGTCATGTTGTGACATACGCTTGGTCAATCGGATTTTTCGTTGTACGAATTTCTACGTGAAACACTTAGGAATAATGTCTGGGATTGATTTATAATTTTTAAGGAATTTTCCATTGGGTTATTGTACATATGATAATGGTACGCATGTTTCTATTATTTCGATTTAAAGAAATTTATTATTTCAAAATTTTAAGTATTAAAATTTCCGGGTTGCTACAGTGTGTTTGCCGAGTTTGGTGGTCCGGCGCCAATTTCAGAATGCCTCTTCAGTCGGGTACCCCATGTTCTATGTAAGCCAGGCACGTTGTGCTCAGGGTGTGTCCCGGTACGGTGTGTACCACTGAGGTCTGAGTCGTCTTCCTGGACCCCTCACTCCTGTGTTTGAGTTGTACATCCGGCTGAGGGAAAGATGACTGGGGGGGATGGCTTGTGTTTGTGGGTGTGCAGTCGCTTGTAGCGCACTCATGGTTGGGGGGGATGAACACCAGTCGACGTAATGGTCCCCAGCTAGTCCCGTGTTTCCAGTGCCTCGCTTTAGGGAGCTCGGGCCGGAGTCCCTAAAGATGCTAGGCATGGGCCTGCAATTGTGTGGTCTGCAGGTGTGGTGTTGGTTGGTCTCCACTATTCTTTGGCTTTACCGTATGGTTGTGGAGCGGTAGATGGACTGTGTGTCCGTAGCTACGAGACTGAGAGGTGATTCTTATGCTGTGTTGTCCGGGTGGATACTGGCGTCATGAACCAGTAGTCCGTTCCCGTATGGTGGCGTCGTTCCTTTCCGACTCGTACTTTGACACTGGTTGTGGCTTATGTGTGTGAGTTGTTGGTTGAGGTTTGACCCACTGTGGTGTGCCCTTGTGGGGGCAAAGTTCTGGTTGTGGTTCCGTGGTGGTACCTCATGGTGGTAGGTACCTGTACCCTTCATGGGTAGCTTTGTGTTGTGGTACATTGTGTAACAGCCTCTTTAGGTGTTGAGGAGGGTTTGCGTTCGGTGGAGGTCGTGTGGTGTGACTTTCCGTATGTTGTGTTTTACCCTTCGTCGGATAAACTTCTGATTATGTTTTTTAGTGTGTGGTGGATTGGCTTGCTAATGCTAGTCCTATTACCCTACATGGGTAGGTTGCCTTTGAAGCTTGTAGTTTAGGTTGTGATTGCCTGTGAGGCTTGTGGCTTAGGCGACCAGTTGTTGTAATAATTAGCCTGTAAGGTATATGACCTAGGCGGTTCAATTGTTGAACAGACTAGTGGTGTTGTGCTAGTCCTGTTGTTCCTCTTACCTTCCGAGATTTGTATTAGCTGATGAGATTATGTTTAGTTGTTGTTAATCATGTTTTGTTGTGAGAATAATATGGTTTGGCTATCGGTGTTGCCAGGGAGACCCTTTGGGGTTGAGGTCACTTTAGTTTTGTGTGTTGTTTTTGGGAGGTTCCTACTGAGCCTATGACTTGTTGAGGCTCACTCCCTTATAGCTCTTTTCAGGTGTTAGCCAGTTTCGTGTAGCTTGCAGAGGCGTTTATGGCAGACTTGTACCACCACCAGTAGAGATAGTTGTTTTGTGTGAGCTTGTGCTCCCTCGGGGTATGTCCTAGTTAGTTGTACTCTTTTATTGGACATGTAATAATTCAGGTGTTAGCCAGTTTCGTGTAGCTTGCAGAGGCATTTATGGCAGACTTGTACCACCAGCAGTAGAGATAGTTGTTTTGTGTGAGCTTGTGCTCCCTCGGGGTATGTCCCAGGTACTTGTACTCTTTTATTGGACATGTAATAATGTATTGGAACAGTTGTACAATGTTGTTTACAGGTATGAGCACATGTACTTTCTTGTGTCTTATACTGTTGTTGTTGTCTTTTATATTCTTACTGGACATTTGTACGAGCTATCTCTTACGAGACTTCGGTCCGATCGCGGGAGGCGGACTTGGATATGGAGCCTTATTGGGTATAATTATCCAGGGCCGTTACAGTTTGTATCAGAGCATGGTTCAGTTAGAATATGAAAAGACATTGAGGGTACAATGTCCCAAGACATGGTTTAATGTCCACTGCAGGTAGGTAAGTCTGCAGTTTTGTATGGTTTAAAGTGGTTTTCATGCGAGTTTTTGTTATGTGAAATGTATATAGCTGTTTGGAATCTGGCAGTTGTTAGCAGTTGCTGAAGAATGGTATGGTTGGCAGTACATTTTGAGAGGGTATACTAGGGTGCCAGTTGCAGTTAAAGTACAGTTGTTTAAAGGTTTTCAGTTACAGAAATTAAAAGGATTATTGAATTTTGTTATGATAATCAAAAAGACATAAAGTACTATTCTGGGAAAGATATGTTTAAGGTGTTATAACGAAGTACAGAGTTGGTAGAGACAAGGATAAGGTAATGGTGTGATAGAGAAGCAGTGGAATAGTGATATTAGTGAAGAATAGTGTGTGTTAAGGATTGTGGTTAAGAACCTTGGGAGAGGTATTGTTGTGTTTAAGGTTTGTGTTAGTAAGTATTAAGAAGCAGTTTGGATGATAATATGATTAGTGATATGGAAGGTCTGGAATGATTGAGTGAGGCAGATTAGCTTTAGATGAGGTACTGGTAAATAGAAGAGTAGTGATCTGTGGTAGGCAGATTAAGGGTGTTCTATGATTAGAGACGAGTGCAATAAAGAGCTTGAGAATAGTGCTATTGCGAATAGTGGTGGTAATAGGAAGTTTGATGAAAAGAGTAGTGTAAGTATGTGCCGAGGTGACCAGTTGGGTAAAGAGAGAGTAAAAGAATATCAGTGTACAGTGGATTTTCTAAGAATTTCATAGGAAAGATATTTAATTGGCAGGTAGCAGATTGTGAAGATTCCACAGAATGAGTTATTGAAGATTGCAGTGCTAGAGATAAGATCAGTGAGATTTAGCAGTTGTGAATAGTTTGGAAAAGATTTAGTTCGAGGTTAAGAATGAGTGGAAAGAGTTAGAGCTATGTGAATCAAAATAGAAAGTGGTGAATCAGTTGAGAAGCAGTTAAAAAATATCAAGCTGAGTGGAATTTTTGGTATTTGAGAATAAAGTAGTAATGTGGAATACAGGAATCAGGTAGAGCAAGTTATTGCAACTAAAGGGATTGGTTTCAAGTTCCGGCTTTGGTAGTTGTCAGTAAATGACGTTTGTATAATAGCAAGAGTTGCAGAGTGAATAGTATAGTGAGATTAGCTAGATAGCAGAGTGGTTAAGAGAAATGTTTTGAAGAAATGATATTATGTTTAATGCAGTTGGTAGGTTATTAACCAGAGAAAGAAAGAGTGTAGCAGATTATGAAATGGATGTAATCAGATGGTTCAAAAAGTACTCAGTAAGAATTTGCATGGTAGAGCACAGAAAGTGAATTAGTTGAACAAATGTATTCTTTTGTAGAGGTATTCCAGAGATTGATGTAAGAATAAAAGGCAGACCAGATAAAGAATAGTAAGCAGATTAAAGTATGGCAGGATAGAACAAAAAGAGCAAGAAATGTATAGAAATCAGAATTAGAGTGTGATCAGTTAAGCAATGAATAGTTTGAGGTCAAGTGGCACTTGATTGAGAGAAAGAACATAGAATATGTGCAGTGTAGTTGAGCAGCTTTATTTTCCCGATAAGGAGAGTGCAGTACCATAGCAGTGATGAGAACAGGTAGTTTGAAAAATTATGAATTAGATTTGTTAAGTCAGTCAGAAAATGTTATTTAAAGCAAGAAAGGTATATGTAAAGCAAGATATGTCAGTAGCGGTGTGGCAGGATTCAGAATTTAAGCATGTGGCACAACCATAATTGAAGTATTAGAGAAAGCAGTTCAGAAATTTTGGTATTTCCTTCCAGTGTTAATTGATTGAGTAAAGCAATTTAAGAAGCAAGTAAAGTTAGAATTGAATCTAGCTGGAGTCAGAGTAATAGTGAAAGTGGAAAGTAATTGGAAGCAATAGTGAGAGCAGAATTTATGAGATATTTTGCCAAGTATCTAGGGTAATCAGAGTAGCACAGCGGAAGCATGGAAGGTTTGATATCCCAGGTTATTCGAGGTGTGAATGATTAAAGGAAAGTTTGAGGTTTTTGCACAGTTGGGCAAATAGACAGTGGTTTTCGACCAGATATTAATTGAAATAGTATGGGCAGAATGGTATAAAGAGGCAGGAAATTCAGTTATAGTAATGTGATTTTCTTTGAGAAGCTGGCAGTTGAGAATGTGAATAAAGTTAAGGCAGAGTAACAGACGACAGTGAAAGGTAAATAATGAAATGGCACTGATTTTTTTTTTTGAGGATTTAAAGATGGTATTATATGGCAGAGCACCTCAGAATAGCAGAAAGAAATATTGCAAGCACAGTCGGGAAAATGTGGGAGCAGGCTGAGTCCAAGGAGATAAAGCACCAAACACAAGATAGAATCGCCTAAAATTGAATGATAGAGAAAGAGCAGATTGTAGTAATCAGGCAGAGCAATTGTGAATAAAGGAAAGAGAAAGGAAAAGTAGAACATGTACGGAATTGGGCAGATTAAAACAGTCAGTGCAAGATGGTTTGAAAGGCAAGTGCAGAGAAAATGTATCCTACTTGTTCTGTATATGGTTTACTTTATTTTTAGGTGAAAGTACGACTTGCCGTGGTTTCGTTCTGAATGTCGAGGACGACATTCCTTTTTAGGTGATAGTAATGTAACGGCGCGATTTTTTGGATCCGTGTCTTAGCGGTTTTGGAGTGGTGCTCTTGACCAAGAGGTGGTCATTGGGCCTTGCCTGTGGCTTCCGTGCGTTGTGTGGGTGTTGTGGGCCGATGGTTTTAGCCCAAATAGCCTACAGGTTCACTGGTTGTGATGTAACGTCGCACATTTTTTTCGGATCCTCGCTTAGTGGTTGTGGAGGCCAGAGTGTGGCCAATGAAGTGTGTTACAGGTGTTTACGCATGTTTTTGGAGCTTTGAAGGCAGGCAGTTCGGGCCCAAAGCACCCCTTTGATCTCTGTCTGTGAACGCGACAGGGCCTTGCGTCGCGTTCTGAACGCGAAGGTCCTGGGTGTCGCGTTCAAGTTGCCGCCTCGGAGCGGTCTTCATCTGCATCTCCGCCGCGTGTCGCGCGCCGGGCGGTCTTGCTGACGTCGGCAGTGAGAAGGTGATGGCCTCCTACGTCACGTTCTTGTCGCGACGGTAGGGTACGTCGCGTTCTCAAATATGTTGCGTTTTTAAGTTAGGTCGGTCAAACAGAGCTCTAGTAAGCTCTGTTCGGCCAGGAGGAGGAGATTTCATGGGTTTCTTGGGCGATTTAACAATTTGAGGTCGTTTTCGGCGTGGTCTCACCCCAAGCACGTCACATGGAGCGGGGGAAACGCCGGGGTATCGCCGTTCTTCGCGTTCTTCGCGAAGGTAGGGACTTTCCTTGTTTTTATTGCACTATTTGATGGATTTGAAGCATGATTACTGTGTATGGATGTGTATTTGTGTCTTCTGCGTAGCATAATTGGTTTGTAAAGGTTTGAGATGCATGGAAATGGAGTTTGGAGGTGATTTCTGTGTGAAAGCTGTAGTGTAGGGTTTCTTTCTGAGAAGGCGACGGGTCGGGTGGTCGCATTCATGTCGCGACATTTGGCCCTGTCGTGTTCTGGTTTGTGAGCGCGGTCTGTCGAGCCGTTGCATTCTTAACTCGGTGGTAGACGCTGTCGCGTTCTGGTTTGTTAAGCCGATGCGTTCTTAACGCGACGGTAGACGTTGTCGCGTTTTGTTGCTTGATCGTGGTTAGTCGGGCTACCGCGTTCTCATCGTGATAGTGACCCAGGTCGCTTTCTTCTGTTCGAAATGAATGATTGAGCTTTGGGCAATGATGGTCCTGTGTGGACCTAGCTCAAGTCGTTTAAAGGTATTTTAAGTTGTTCTAAGTTAGTGAATGATTAGTTAAGCATGTGTAAGGATAATATATGAGTAGTTAATAAGTTATGTAACTCATGTTACGTTTGTTATTATATTTAATTAAGTGGTTAATGACCATGGTGTTGTGTGTTGCTGTGGAGGTCACGAGGTGACCAATGACAGCCAAGATTGTTATATGTTATTGTGATATAAGTATGTGTTGGTGTCAGTTAGCTTGGAGGTCACATGGTGACCGGTGACAAGCTAAACCTGACACTTGTATATATAGTGGTTTATAGATGAGTGTCGTATAAGTATGTATTGTGGTTTGTGTGTTTGCCGAGTTTGGTGGTCCGGCACGTATTCCGGAATGCCTCTTCAGTTGGGTACCCCAAGTTCTGTGTGAGCTAGGCACATTGTGCTTGGGGTGTGTCTCGGTACAATGCTTACCACTGAGGTCTGAGTCGTCTTCCTGGACACCCTCATTCCCGTGTTTGAGTTGTACGTCCGGTTGAGGGAAAGACGACTGGGGGCAGAAAATTGTGTTTGTGGGTGTGCAGTCGCTTGTAGCGCCCTCGTGGTTGGGGGGACGGACACCAATAGACGTACTGGTCCCCAGCTAGTCCCCTGTTTCTAGTGCCTCGCTTTAGGGAACTCAGGTCAGAGTCCCTAAAGATGCTAGGCATGGGCTTGCAGCTGTGTGGTCTGCATGTGTGGTGTTGGTTGGTCTCCACTGTTCTTTGGCTTTACCGTGTGGTTGTGGAGCGGTAGCTGGACTATGTGTCCGTGGCTACGAGACTGAGAGGTGAGTCTTGTGCTATCTTGTCCGGGTTGGATACTGGCATCATGAACCAGTAGTCTGTTCCCGTGTGGTGGCATTGTTCCTTTCCGACTCGTGCTTTGCCACAGGTTGTAGCTTGTGTGTGTGAATTGTTGGTTGAGGTTTAACCCGTTGTGGTGTGCCCTAGTGGTGGCACAATTCTGGTTGTTGTTCCGTTGTGGTACCTCGTGGTGGTAGGTACCTGTAGCATTTGCGGGTAGCTTTGTGTTGTGGTACATTGTGTACCAGCCTCTTCAGGTGTTGAGGAGGGTTTGTGTTCGGTGGAGGTTGTGTGGTGTGACCTTCCATATGTTGTGTTTTACCCTTCGTTGGTAAAATTCTAATTATGGTTTTTAGTGTATGGTGGATTGGCTTGCTGATTTCAGTCCTATTACCTTATATGGGTAAGTTGCCTGTGAAGCTTGTAGTTTAAGTTGTGATTGCATGTGAGGCTTGTGGCTTAGGCGACCAGTTGTTGTAATAGTTAGCCTGTGAGGTATATGACCTAGGCAGTTCAATTGTTGAACGGACTAGTCCTGTTGTTCCTCTTACCTTCCGAGATTTGTATTAGCTGATGAGATTATGTTTAGTTGTTATTTAACATGTTTTGTTGTGAGCATAATATGGTTTGGATATCGGTATTTCCAGTGAGACCCTTTGGGGTTGAGGTCACTTTAGTTTCCTGTGTTACTTTTTGGAGGTTCCTACTGAGCCAGTGACTTGTTGAGGCTCACTCCCTTACAGCTCTTTTCAGGTGTTAGCCAGTTTCGTGTAGCTTGTGGAGGCATTTATGGCAGACTTGTACCACCAGCAGTAGAGTTAGTTGTGTTGTGTGAGCTTGGGCTCCCTCGGGGTATGCCCCAATTAGTTGTACTCTTTTATTGGACATGTAATAATGTATTATGACAGTTGTACATTGTTGTTTACTGGTATGAGCACATGTACTTTCTTATGTCTTATACTGTTGTTGTTGTCTTTTATATTCTTACTGGAGACTTGTACGAGCTATCCCTTACGAGACTTCAGTCCGATCGCGAGAGGCGGACTTGGATATGGAGCCTTATTGGGTATAATTATCCAGGGCCGTTATAGCTAGAGTGGATGGCTCTTCGGTTCTGTGCTGATCATGGGCCTCAGTCTGAGCTCTGTGTGACTGATCAGACTGTAATGGTTCTTTCGAGGCCTGAGGTTGCTCCCCCTGAGTTTTTGAGGGATCATCAATGGGTGGTTGGTAGGAGCTTTGAGGCTCTTGTGGAGGAGCATTTTCTGAAGGAATTTACTCAGTAGAGGTCCTGGTCTCCACCTGAGGGATTGAATATTTTTCAACAGACATATTGGAGTCTCCAAGTAGAACTGCACTGGGAGTATCAGTTGATGGAACACTAGTGGGGGCTTTGACTGACTTGGTAGCTGGAATTTCAGCTGTTCCTATAGTTGGGGCTTCGGCTGATGCTTCAGCTGGTGAGCTGGGTGGTCCCCAATCAGCTGGTCCTTCGACTAGGACTTCGACTGGGTCTGACATGGAGACTGTAACAAAGATGTCCTAAAAAATATGATGGGAACATGGAGGGATGCTGCCTTTGGTCCAGTGACCATCAATCAATTTAAACTGACTTCTCTTCAGATTTGATATTCCTAGTGGCTCAATCTAAGGAACAACCATTTCATTGTCTAGGTCTATTTCAAAATGCCTAAAAATGATGCTGAGCATTGGACCATAAGGAAGGGTTGTGGCTAGTTGAGCTTCTGGCTGCATTTTCTGAAGAATGAATGAAGCAAATATGATCTGGTGTCTTTGAATTGCCCAATATAGCAAACTGCCATCCCGCTGAATGATCACATTAGGATTTCCTTGGTGAGGGAGGAGAATGTAACGTCGCGCATTTTTGGGATCTTTGCGGATCTCTGCTTAGTGGGTTTGGTGGCCAATGTGTGGCCCATTAGTACGTGTTTCAGGTGTTTACGCACGTTGTGAGGCTTAGTGGGCCGTCAGATTGGGCCCAAAGTGCTTATAGGTTTTCTGCCTGTGAACGCGACAGGGGTATGTGTCGCGTTGTTAACGCGACAGCCCTGGGGGTCACGTTCCTGTTGCCCCCGTTGAGCGTCGACTTCTGCATGCACGCCAAGTGTCGTGTGCTGGGCGGTCTGCTGACGTCGGCCTTAGGAAGGCGACGATCACCTAGGTTGCGATCATGTCGCGACGGGGTTGCACGTCGCGATCCCAACCGCTGTGCTGTTTTTAAGAACCCCAGCCGAATAGAGCAGGGGAAGCTCTGCTCGGCCAGGGGAAGCTGCAACGCGGGTTTATTGGCGATTTGAGGTTCTGGTGGAGTTCTCGGCGCGCTCTCGCCGCGAGGACGTCGTGCGGAGCGGGGGGAAATGCCGGGAGTTCGTGTTCTTCGCAAAGGTAGGAAGATCCTACCTCGTTTTGATGTTTGGATCGTGTGCATGGTGTGGTTGATGTGTTTTTCAGTTTATGAACATTAGATACCATGCTAGGGTATCCATTAAAGCATGTAAAATGAGAATTAAACGTGGTTTGAATGGTCGGGAAGGGTGATCCGTGAAGTCCCTTCCGGATTAGGGTTTTCGCCTGTGAAGGCGACGGCCCAGGGTGTCGCGACCTTGTCGCGATAGCCCGATCTGTCGCATTAGGTTTTCTGTTGCAACATTTATGTGGGTCGCGATCTGATGGCGTCCCAGGTTCCTGTCGCGAACTGGTTACGACAAATGAACCCGTTGTGTTAGAGTTTTCTATCGTGACATGTTGGGGTGGCGCGATCTTATTGCGCCGTTGCTCCCTATCGCGTTAAGCTTTTTGATCGCGGTCTGTCGGGGTGTTGCGACCTGGTGGCGACAGTATCCCATGTCGCGACCTCAGCAGAGAGTTCCGATTATATATGCTTTCAGTGTTTTGGTTATGATAATTGTTGTGCATGGCAATGACAGGTGGAGCCAGTGCACTTGTCATGCTTATGAAGCGTGTTGCTCACGAGATGGGCTTGTTTTACGTGGTTATTATGTCATGTACGTAACCGGCTTGGTGTTTACGTAGTATGTGTGGTGCGTTGGCACCTGTAGCGCTCTTGGATTGTGTTGTCCTTGTGTTGGACATGTTGTTTACGTGAATGACGTGTGGTGCACCTGGTTGGTGTATTATACACATGGTGTCTACGTGGTTTGGATGCCATGCATGTGGTTTGTGTGCGCATGGCACATTGTACATCATTGTGTTTATTGTATCTTAATTATTGTGGTTAGTCCATGGTGTTGTGGCGATGAGGTTCATGTGTGAACCTAGCCCTGGTCTGTTGTTGTCTTTCGAAGAATATTATATTGATTTATGTATTAAGTGGTGTGTGTGTTGCCACGGAGGTCACGAGGTGACCGATGATAGGCAAGTTTGTGGTTCATGAAAGTATTGGTGTAGGATAGCTTTGGGGTCACATGGTGACCGATGTCATACTAATCCTAAGACATATATATTGTGAATTATAAATAAAGGCTATATACGTAAATATCGTGGTTTGTGTGCTAGCCGAGTGTGGTGGTTCGGCGCCTATTCCAGAATGCCTCTCTAGTCGGGTACCCCAGGTTCTTTGTGAGCCAGGCATGTGTGTTTGTTGTGCTCGGGGTTTGTCCCGGTACTTGTGTTGTACTGTTGAGGTCTGTGTTGTCTTCCTGGACACCCTCACTCCTGTGTTTGAGTTGTACGTCCGGCTGAGGGAAAGAGGATAGTAGGGCAGCGGCTTGTGTTTGTGGGTGTGCAGTCACTTGTAGCGCGCTCGTAGTTGGGTGTACGGACACCAGTAGACATCACTGGTCCCCAGCTAGTCCTGTTTTCCAGTGCCTCACTTTAGGGTGCTCCGGCCAGAGACCCTAGAGGTGCCAGGCATGGGCCTGTAGCTGTGTGTCTGCAGGTGTGGTGTTAGTTAGTCTCCACAGTTGTTTGACTTGTTCTCGTGGAGCGGCAGTTGGACCTTTCGTCCATGACTGCGAGACTGAGAGGTTGTTCTTGTGTTGTGTTGTCCGGGTTGGATACTGGCCTGATCAGCCAGTAGTCCGTTCCCGTGTGGTGGCGTCGTTCTTTTTGACTTGTGCTTTTCCACTGGCTGTGGCTCGTGAGTTTGTGACTCGTGGTCGAGGTTTGACCCGTTCGTGGTGTGCCCTGGTGTTGGCACAGTTGTGACTGCGGTTGTGGCTTGTGTAACTTGCCGGTTGATGTTTCACCTGTAATGTTGTGCCCAAGAGAAGACACAATATAATTAAGGTTCAATGTGGTGTTTATCACCTACTTGTACCCTTCGTACGGGTGTTTTTGTTGTGGTACCTCAAAGTAGCAGATACCTATACCCTTCGTGGGTTACTTTGCAGTTTTGTGGTGGTACATTGTGTACCAACCTTTTCCGGTACTTGTGTGTTGTGGAGGTCTTGTGGTTTGACCTGCCACTTGTTGTATCCTATCCGTTTTAAGTAGATCTTTGTTTATAGTTTATTGTGAATTAGTTTATGGTTGTCAATCATGTTACCCTTTGTGGGTAATTTGCCGATGAGGCTTGTGGCCTAGGCGTACTATGGTTTGGTGGAGTTGTGCTCCGTGGAGGCCGTGTGATGGGATCTTCCACTTGTTGTTTTACCCTTCCTTGGGTAAGTTTCCGAATATGATTTAGTGTGCGATGGATTGGCATCGTGGTTGCCAGTCCTGTTTCTTAGGTGTGACATTTGATACATTGTGATTTAAGGGTATAAAGGATTAGCTCTTGGTTAGCAACCCTGTTACTCATATGTTTGGAGGTTTGCTAGTGAAGCTAGTAGCTTAGGCAATGCTTTGCCTGCGTGGCTTATAGCTTAGGCAACCAGTTGTTGTAGCACTGTGCCGGTGAGACTGTGGTTTAGGCACTTTAGTTATTGGGCGGACTAATAGTATTATATTAGTCCTATAGTCCCACATTCCTTCCGAGGACTTTATGTTTATTGCCATGATTATGTTTAATTGTTATTTTTATTATGATGTGAGCAAGTCATGGTTTGGCTTGCCAGTGAGACCCTCTGGGGTTGAGGTCTCTTCTGTTTAATTGTCTCTTCTGTTTAGTTGCTGTGGTGGTTTTTGGGTGGTCCCCTACTGAGCCTGTGACTTGTTGAGGCTCACTCCCCTACAGTTCTTTTCAGGGCTTGCCGTGTGTTTGGTTTGCAGAGGCATTGTGTCAGACTTGTACCACCAGCAGTTGTGTTGTAGTAGTGTTGTGTGAGCTTGTGCTCCCTCGGGGTATGCCCCAGGTAGTTGTACTTTTTATTTCGACATGTATTAATGTAATGGGACAGTTGTACAAATTTGTGAACAGATATGAGCACATGTACTTTCTTGTGTTTTATACTGTGTAGTTGTCTTTTATACTCTTACTGGACACGTGTGTGAGATATCCCTTGCGAGACTTCGGTCTGTTCGCGGGAGGCGGATCTGGATATGGAGCCTTATTGGGCATAAATATCCATGGCCGTCACAGTTGGTATCAGAGCATGGTCCAGTTAGAATATGAAAAAGACATTGAAGTTACAATGTCCCAATACATGGATTAATGTCCACTGTTGGTAGTAAGTCTACGGTTTTGTGTGATATAAAGTAGTTTTACGTGAGCTTTTGGCACGTAAACCGTGTGTTTCTGTTTGTTAAATTGACAGTTGTGAGCAGTTGTTGAGCCACAACATGGATAGTGGCATAAGTTGTGTGGTAGCACTCTGGCACTAGTGCAGTTAAAGTATAGTGTTTAAAAGTTTTCAGTTGCAGAGATTAGAGGAGAAAGGTAAAGTAGTGCCCTGAGAGGGATATGCCTGTTATATGTTAGTAAAGTACAGAGTTAACAGAGACAAGTATAGGGTATTACCATGATAGATCAGCAGAATGTTACTAATAAAGAAATAGTGTGTGTATGTGATAAGTTGCAGATGAGGGCCTTGGCAGAGATATTGTTTGAGATTTGTGTTAGTAAGAATTGAGAAGTAGCTTGAGTAATAATGTGATTAATGCTCTGGCAAGTTGAGAATGATTAAGTTAGACAGGTTGACTGCAAATGAAGTGTGGGTAAATAGAAGAACAAAGAATTATGATCGTTCGATGAGGATAAGAGTGTTTTGATAATTAAAAGTCTGAGCAGAGGTGGTCAGTTAAGCAAAGAGATAGGTTCCAGATTATGGTTTTGGCAACTATCAATGAAGAATGCTTGTATGATAGCAGGAATTGTAGTGTGATTGGAATAAAATGAACAGTTATGTAGCAGAATAATTGAGAGAAATGTTTTGCGAAAAACATATTATGTCCAGTACAGCTGGCATATTATTAATTTGGAAAAGAAAGAGTATGATAGATTATGGAACAGATGTAACTAAAGGACTGAGGAAGTGATCAGTAAGAGTTTGCATGGCAGCATACAGAAAGTGGATTAGTTTAAGCAGAAGTGTTTTCTCGAGGCAGTGTTTTAAAATTTGATATAAGAATAAAAGGCAGGACAGTTAAGAAATAATGTGCAGATCTGAGCATGGCTGAATGGAAATTGAAACCGTCAGGTATAGAAAGAAAAGAGTGCAATCAGATAAACAATGAACGAATTAAGGTGCCATCTGATCCAATTGAAATAAGTTAATATGCGTAAAGTTAGCTAAGCAGCGTAATTTTCTTGAAATAAGAATGCAGCACCACAAAGATGAAAGCATATGTTTTAAGAAATGATGGAAATAGTGTGGTTAGTCAGGTAGAGGATGTAAATTGAAGTCAAAAAGGAATATGAAAAATAAAGTGTGTTAGTAATGTAATGGTATGGCAGAATTCGGATTTTGAAAAGATGTGGCACAATCAGAATTGAAGTGGGAAAGCAGTTTAAAAATCCCGGTATTGATTGATCAAGTAAAGTGATTTGAAAAGCGAAATTTATGGAATATTTCGTTAAATATTAGTATAATCAGAGTGGCGCAGCGGAAGTGTGGTGGGACCGCAACCCACAGTCAGACAGTTAAGTATGTGAATGCAGATAAAGCAAAATAATGGTTAGCAATGACAAGTGAGTAATAGAATGGCATTAAGAAACTCGAGAATTTAAGCAAGGTTTAGCACGAAAGAACATCCAAAGATAGTGGAATAAAATGAAAGGATTTAAGCAGAAAGAAATGGCCCGGAAAGAAATGTTGCAAACACAGCCAGAAAAATGTGAAAGTAGGTTCAGTCTAAGGAGATAAAGCGCCATTAGCAAAGTAGAATCGCCAACAATTGAAATGTAAGGAAAGACAATGGAATCGACAGAACATAGTAATTGTGAAATAAATTGAAAGAAAAGAAAAGAACAAAGCAAGGATGGAAATGGACAGATGAATTGAAAGGCTGATGCAGAGAAAGAGTATCATTCTTGTTCTGTGTACGATTTTATTTCTTTTTAGGTGATAATCCGGTTTGTTGTGATTTGTTTTATATGTCGAGGACGACATTTCGTTTTAGGTGATAATAATGTAACGTCGCGCATTTTTTGGATCTTTGCGGATCCCTGCTTAGTGGGTTTGGTGGCCAATGTGTGGCCCATTAGTACGTGTTTCAGGTGTTTACGTGCGTTGTGAGGCTTAGTGGGCCGTCAGATTGGGCCCAAAGAGCTCACAGGTTTTCTGCCTGTGAACGCGACAGGGGTATGTGTCGCGTTGTTAACGCGACAGCCCTGGGGGTCACGTTCCTGTTGCCGCCGTTGAGCGTCGACGTCTGCATGCGCGCCAAGTGTCATGCGCTGGGCGGTCTGCTGACGTCGTCCTTGGGAAGGCAACGATCACCTAGGTCGCGATCATGTCGCAACGGGGTTGCACGTCGCGATCCCAACCGCTGTGCTGTTTTTAAGAACCCCAGCCGAACAGAGCAGGGGAAGCTCTGCTCGGCCAGGGGAAGCTGCTGCGCGGGTTTCTTGGCGATTTGAGGTTTTGGTGGAGTTCTCGGTGCGCTCTCGCCGCGAGGACGTCGTGCGGAGCGGGGGGAACGCCGGGAGTTCGTGTTCTTCGCAAAGGTAGGGAGATCCTACCTCGTTTGATGTTTGGATCGTGTGCATGGTGTGGTTGATGTGTTTTTCAGTTTATGAACATTCAATACCATGCTAGGGTATCCATTAAAGCATGTAAAATGAGAATTAAACGTGGTTTGAAAGGTCGGGAAGGGTGATCCGTGAAGTCCCTTTCTGGATTAGGGTTTTCGCCTGCGAAGGCGATGGCACAGGGTGTCGCAACCTTGTCGTGACAGCCCGATCTGTCGCATTAGGGTTTCTGTTGCGACGTTTATGTGGGTCGCGATCTGATGGCATCCCACGTTCCTGTCGCGACCTGGTTACGACAAATGAACCCATTGCGTTAGAGTTTTCTATCGCGACATGTTGGGGTGGCGCGATCTTATTGCGTCGTTGCTCCCTGTCGCGTTAAGCTTTTTGATCGCGGTCTGTCGGGGTGTCGCAACCTGGTGGCGATAGTATCCCATGTCGCGACCTCAGCAGAGAGGTCCGATTATATATGATTTCAGTGTTTTGGTTATGATAATTGTGGTGCATGGCAATGACAGGTGGAGCTAGTGCACTTGTCATACTTATGAAGCGTGTTGCTCACGAGATGGGCATGTTTTATGTGGTTATTATGTCATGTACGTAACCGGCTTGGTGTTTACGTAGTATGTGTGGTGCGTTGGCACCTGTAGCGCTCTTGGAGCGTGTTGTCCATGTGTTGGACATGTTGTTTACGTGAATGACGTGTGGTGCACCTGGTTGGTGTATTATATACGTGGTGTCTACGTGGTTTGGATGGCGTGCATGTGGTTTGTGTGCGCATGGCACATTGTACGTCATTGTGTTTATTGTATCTTAATTATTGTGGTTAGTCCATGGTGTTGTGGCGATGAGGTTCATGTGTGAACCTAGCCTTGGTCTGTTGTTGTCTTTCGAAGACTATTATACTGATTTATGGATTAAGTGGTGTGTGTGTTGCCACGGAGGTCACGAGGTGACCGATGATAGGCAAGTTTGTGGTTCATGAATGTATTGGTGTAGGATAGCTTTGGGGTCACATGCTGACCGATGTCAAGCTAATCCTAAGACATATATATTGTGAATTATAAATAAAGGCTATATACGTAAATATCGTGGTTTGTGTGCTAGCCGAGTGTGGTGGTCCGACGCTTATTCCGGAATGCCTCTCTAGTCGGGTACCCCAGGTTCTTTGTGAGCCAAGCACGTGTGTTTGTTGTGCTCAGGGTTTGTCCCGGTACCTGTGTTGTACTGTTGAGGTCTGTGTCGTCTTCCTGGACACCCTTACTCCTGTGTTTGAGTTGTACGTCAGGCTGAGGGAAAGACGACAGTAGGGCAGCGACTTGTGTTTGTGGGTGTGCAGTCGCTTGTAGCGCGCTCGTAGTTGGGGGTACGGACACCAGAAGACGTCACTGGTCCCCAGCTAGTCCTGTTTTCCAGTGCCTCACTTTAGGGTGCTCCGGCCAGAGACCCTAGAGGTGCCAGGCATGGGCCTGCAGCTGTGTGTCTGCCGGTGTGGTGTTAGTTGGTCTCCACAGTTGTTTGACTTGTTCTCATGGAGCGGCAGTTGGACCTTTCGTCCGTGACTGCGAGACTGAGAGGTTGTTCTTGTGTTGTGTTGTCCGGGTTGGATACTGGCCTGATCAGCCAGTAGTTCGTTCTCGTGTGGTGGCATTGTTCTTTCCGACTCGTGCTTTGCCACTGGTTGTGGCTCGTGAGTTTGTGACTCATGGTCGAGATTTGACCCGTTCATGGTGTGCCCTGGTGTTGGCACAGTTGTGACTGCGGTTGTGGCTTGTGTAACTTGCCGGTTGAGGTTTCACCTGTAATGTTGTGCCTAAGTGAAGGCACAATATAATTGAGGTTCAGTGTGGTGTTTATCACCTACTTGTACCCTTCGTACGGGTGTTTGTTGTTGGGTCAGTGTGTTTTGGAATTTCCTAAAGTTGTATTTTAATGATGACCAATGAACATCACTCATACTTTGATTTTAATGATGACATATTGTGATTTTAATGATTACATATGTGATTTGATGATGAAATGTTGAACATGTTATATTTTATACATATCACAATAATGCTCAAACAACATGTTTTTAATGTTTAATATCTCATATTTTAATGATAATATCTTGTATTAATGGTTTACACTTTATATTTTCAGGTTTACACAAAATTGTCTCAGTGGTGTCTACACAGTCCACCTGTGTGTTGACACGGTCTGCCTGTGTGTTGACACGGTCTGCCTGTGTGTTGACAAAGTCTGCCAGTCATGTCGACACACTCAATGGTCAGGTCGACACTAGTTCCAGCTTCCAGGAAACATGTTCTCATGTTTAGGACAGTGTGTCGACACACTCCCTGGTGGTGTCGACACAGTCCAGCTGAAACGCAAAAACGCGAATTTTTTTGGACACGTGGCTGTTTGGGAATTGAGGGATTTGACCTAGATTTTTATGCCCACGCACCCCAAGGCACCTCATGGACATATGGGGCTATAAATACCCCCAATCCTTGTACTCTAAAGGATGACACCACGAAAGAGAGCCCACACACTTCCAGAAGAAGCCTTTTGGCAGCAAAAGGGGGTTTTCCAGATCTGGCTCCATCTCCAGAAGTTGCACGCCATCCTTTCAAGAGGAAGGACGTGGGAATCAAGGGGAATCTCTGGAGAGAAGCTTGCTGTGCTAGGCAAGGGAGCAGCTCCAACTGAAGAGGAGCAATAGAAGAAGGATTTCTGGCATTTCAGATGCCATCAAAGCAGAGCATCGCCAATTGAGGAGAATCTCCATCGATTTCCATCAAGGCTCCTTAATTGAAGTGTCTGCAAGGCCTCTTCATCGAAGAACACTCATTCTACATACATTTCCTTCACCTCAGAGTTTGTTCTTCCTCATTTCGTCTATGAGACTTGTGCATGAAGTTCTGCACAAATTTCTGTGTACGAATTTGTCTTGAATTAGATCATTGCTAGAGGATCTGATCTCTTTTGTGTTTGATCTAGCCTTTGTACTGTGAGCCGTTGAGCTCTGGTTTGTGAGTCGTCGCACTCACTGTGTGGTTTGAGCCGTCGTGCTCAGTTTGTGAGTCGTTGAACTCAAGGTTGTGTGTTGAGCCGTCGTGCTCAAGGTTGTTTGGAGCCGTCGTGCTCTAGAGTGTGTTGTACTCAAGATTTTGAGTAGTGTAGCCTCACTGTGTGAGGGGTGGACGTAGGAGTCACTGGAGGTGATTTTCGAACCACCTAAAAATCCTCTGTGCAGTGGTTTGAATTGTGGTTTGACTTTGTATTGCGCTACATGCATGCATAGGGATTTCGTTCACACTTCTAATTGATTTGCTCACACACACTAATCCACATAATCCACACACACCCACACTTCAGATCAGTAAATTGTTTGTCTGAATTGATCTCTGATTCGAAGTAAAATTAAATTGCTTAAGCTTCCGCATTAATTGGTGTTAGATCTATTCAACCTCCCCTTCTAGATCTGATCCATCCACCTATTCGATCCTACAATTGGTATCAGAGCGGGTTAATATTTGTCTCTGATATGATTTGATTGCTTATGTTTGATCTCTGTGTGCTTAATCGCTCTGATTCCTACAATTGGTATTAGAGCAGGTTAATATATGTTTTTGATCTGATTTGATTACTTCTGTTTGATCTCTGTGTGCTTAATCGCTCTGATTCCTACACTTGGTATCAGAGCAGGTTAACCACTCTAATTGTTAGATCTAATTCCTTGATTACATTGATTCACTGTGATTAGATCTAATAGTCTTTTGAGTTTTAGTATAATGGCAAATTTTTCTTTAATCTGCATGAATTTCCTGTTATAATTTTAGAGAAATCCCCAATCTCACTTTCATCAAGTTTTTCAGAGGAAGCACAAAGAAAAGGAGCAAAAGGAATTCCCAAATGCTCAATGGCAAAGAAGAGCTTCAATGAATCCAAAAAATCAACAATTCAAAAGATTTTGGCTCTAACAGCACATTCTATGAGCTCAGAGCATTCTTCATCCTCTTCAAAACACAAGAGTTCAAATGGGTCTACAAGGTCAGGTAAATCAATTCCAGATCCATTTTTGTATTCTAATTCTGACTCTGATGTAGATGAAGGCATGTCTTATGTTGAATTGATTGAATTCTGTGAAAAGATGCAAAATCTTAATGCAAAGCTGAACACTAAAAATAAAGATTTGAAAAAGACTTTAAAACATTGCCACAAAGAGAGTGAAAATTTGAAAAATACACTTGAATTGCTCTAGAACAATGATAAAGATCCTTCACAAGAAAATGAGAATTTGAAAATTGAAATTCAGAAACTGAATTCTGAAAAAGAAAGTTTGAAAGATAAAATCAAAATTTGTGAAAACAAGTTGTCCAAGTTGAAAGAAAACCATGATCAATTGGAACATGAAAATCTTGATTTGAAATATGAAAATGAAAATTTGATTGATCTCAATGAAAACTTCAAATTTGATAATGACCAATTAAACAAACAGATTTCTAATATGACTCATGATCATCAATAAATGAAAGATGCAAACAACTTGTTGAAGAAAATTGTCACTTAAAGAGAAAGATTGAATGCTTGTTACATGAAAAACCATTAGATAATGATTGTAGCAATTTCAGTAATAAATTGCTGATATGGAAAAAACAAATTGCTCAATTTGAAAATGAAAAGAACAAGATGAAAAATGGTTTGGATGTCATGCTAAACAAGCTTCAAATTTCAGAAAAAGAAGTTGTTGCATTAAAAGCTGAAAAACAGAAGTTTCAACATGAATTAAAAAATACTAAAAACACAAATCTTGCTTCTGTGAGAGATAAGAAAAATGAAAATAAAACAAAACTAACATTTGTTAAAGCTGTTGCGAATAAGATCTCTGCTAATTCTAATGAAAACTTGTGAAAGTTCTTGTTCAGAAACAGACAGAGAAAAAGAAAAATGCTACTGTCAAGAAGATTCATCTACTTTCTCCATCAGTCCAAAAAGCTCCAAGGCAAGTTTCAAATTCACATCATGCTAAGAGCCACCAAATATACCTCCTTCTCCTCATGGTAAGCCTCCTCACATGAAAAGGAGATTCCAGCAAATGCATACATGCCAAGGTAAGTACCAGGTAAGAAATGATCTCATTTGCTTTAATTTTAATAAACCTGGTCATTTAGCCAAATTTTGCTGGAATAGAGATCAACATTTCCATAAATATGCCAAATCAGTCTAGTGCTTCACATGTCATAAATTTGGGCATACTTCTAAGGAATGTTGGCATAGAATTGATAATCTTGTGCATGCTCCCATGTTTCATGTTAATGTACATAAGAATAAAGATCATGTTCATGCTGAAAACACTCAGAAATTCTATGTACATGACAAAGGAACTGTTGCACAAAAGATCTCTTCTGAATTCTATGTTAAAAATCTCAATGATAAAAATCTGAAAAATAGAAAACAAATTGTTCAGTATGTTAGTGGTGCATTCTATACCAATAACTCTAAGATTAGAAACCAAGATTCTAGTGTTTCTAGTCTTCAGAAAAATGCACCCAATATCAAATCCTTCTGGATTCAAAAATCGTTGTTGCAGATTCATGGAAGATCCTTAGGACCCAAACAAGTTTGGGTTCTGAAATGTGCTGCTTGAATGCTGGATGCAGGGATCCTTGTAGTCAATTTCAAGATGAAGGCTTCATGACTAAGGCTACAAGGAAAGTAAGTGAAGAGAATGAAAGAAAATGAAAATCTCACCAAGTAAATACTTTTGAGAGATTCCCTGCTAAATAAAAACTGAAATCAATTGGGACTCTTATGCACAGATCAATTGGTATATCAAATGGTGAATTGTGGAAGGACAAGTCAGGCTTGTCTGGAAACTATCATTATGTGTGAGGAATAACCTCCGCCAAGTACCAATGATCTTCCTTGTGTAAGAGTCATTAATTAAAAAAAATGGTTGTCATTGAAACTTGATTGCTTGTTTATTTCATTTCTTCCATGATGATTTTAGCTTGAATTACTTACAAAAATTTTCACATCATTCACATGTAACTAAGAATCATGATTTTGTTGAAAATGCTCAGAAACTCCATGTGAATATAAATTGAACACTTCATGAAAACATTGATGCATTGAGCAAGGCAAAAAGAAAATTTGGAACTAATTCTGCTCATAGTTCTGTCAATGAAAGAATGCATCTATACAAAAATAAAATCATTTTGGATTCAAAAATCTTTATTGCACTCTAACATTGATTTCATTGCAATACCCAAGCAAGTGTGGGTCCCAAAACCAGCTTGATCAGCAAGCTGAGGAGTCTTGCAGCCATACATTGTAAATGGATTCAAGATATTGGCTGTGCAAGGCAAGAAATGATTGGAGAACACAGGTAAAATCTTTGAAAAACAATTGAAGTCCATTCAGGTAAAACTTATTTATCATTTCAAATTTGAATTGCCTGAATTGAAATGATGTTTGATTTTTTATCTGAACAATGAAAAATGTGTTTTGATGCTACTCCTAACAATAACTTTGTGTTTTAACATTTGGAATCATGTTTGTGTTATCATGCTTGCTTAACTGTGCCCATGATTCTATGTGCATATCAACAGCTTTGACTTTTGGTATATCAAATGATGACATGTGGAAAAACAAGTTATGCTTGTTGGAAGCTATCATTATGCGTGAGTAAAATACTCCGTCAAGTATCAGAAGTCATGTTATGCTTAAAGCTAATTGTGTGCATAATCATGTGTGAATTGCTTGCTAGTTTTTTCATTCCATGCACATATTAAGGGGGAGTAAATTTGAAAAAGTGCAAAAATGTTCTTGAAAATGTAATGAATTTCATGCTAACAATAAATAATAATTGATCTTTTTGCAGTGACTATGTGGTATATCAAATGGTGAAATGTGAAAGGATAAGTTAGGCTTGTCTGGAAACTATCATCATGCGTGAGAAAAATTCTCCGCCAAGTATCAATAGTCTTTTTCTGCATAAAGGTCATCAAGAAAAATGAAAATCTCAAAAACTTTATTTTAAGTCTTTGAAACAATTTTGAGTTTTTGAAAACTTTTCTCCTTCAATAAATTGCATGTTAATGCATGCTTGATCATGTTCATATTCTTTCTATGCAAATTGCTTGGAATGAACATATCTGAATTGCTTAAATGATCATTTCATATCATGTATATCTTATGGGGGAGTGAGTCAAAAGATTCTTTGAGTGAAATACTGGAGAAATATTCTTTCATATCTGATTTATCAACAACTCCCACTCAGTTTGTTGACAAATATTCTTGCACATAAATTCCTCACTCTCACATTGCATTGGTATTCTTGGTATATCAAATGGTGATTTGAAGAAAGACAAGTCAGGCTTGTCTGGACACTTTCACTATGCGTGAGTATATGTCTCCGCCAAGTATCAAGAATCTTGTATGCAATTGTTGAGGGGGAGTATTTGTTGAGGGGGAGTCATTGTCTATTCTTCACTAATTTCTTTTGACATTTGTTGTCTACATTGAGCTCTAATCATCAGAATTTTTGAGTCATTGTGCTATTTTCTTATGAGAGAATTAAGACATTGAAACTAAACTCATTGTGCATTTAGTTTAATTTCAAAGATTCATTATCATTTCAAGGTTAAACAATCTTAATACTAAATGTTTAAAATGACTTGCAAAACACTTGTAGGCACATGAGTGGCTTATTATTCAACATGTGTATGTTTAAGCTTCATTTTACCACATGTTAAGAATAATTTTCTAAATTCATAGTCATGACTTTTCTGGTCAAAGCAAACATATTCCTGCAAAACATCAAAAGAAAATGATCAACAATCTGGAAAGATACAAACAGAGCAATGCAAATTCTTGAACCACTGAGTAACCGGGTCATTTCACCTACAAAGTGATTTGTTTCGCATCAAAAAGTGGAAATAAAAGTTTTCAACTCTATATAAGATAATGAAAGTTAAACCACTGAGTAATCAGAAGATCTTGCATCTAATCAATGTGATCTCTTGCACTGAAAAGTGAGATTTAACTAATTTATTCTTGTATTCTTTCCCCGTTTAAAATGAAAGAAAATCAACTTGACAGGATGGAAAAGCTTAAGACTTTAATAAAGTTCATGTTTACTGAGTTTAGACCTATTATTCTACATTGTGTTACAATTAAAGCTCCTAACATCCATGTTAAATATTTCTGCTCACTCATATAGGTCACTTTACTTCACATTTGCATCATTATTTTAACTACATTCAGATCATTATATTTTACTATACTTTGTGTTGAGTGTGTCTTTGTGATTAAACTTTATTGCACAATACAAAAAACACACAATAACTTCTCTCATATGTCAATATCACTTTGCCTCATTTATTTTGATCTTTTCTGACCATTCATTTCCCACATTTCATTTCTTGATCTCCTACAATCTTTGTTTCTCTCTCTTATCTATCTTTTTAATGCTGTCAAAAAGGGGGAGAAAGTTCCTTAAAAGGGGGAGAAAGTTCTTTTCAAGGGAGAAAGTTTCTTATGGGAGAAAATTCAAAAAGGGGAGATTTGAGTCAGGCTATTGGGAGATTGTGTATATGTTTTGTCATCATCAAAAAGGGGGAGATTGTTGGGTTGAGTGTGTTTTGGAATTTCCTAAAGTTGTATTTTAATGATGACCAATGAACATCACTCATACTTTGATTTTAATGATGACATATTGTGATTTTGATGATGACATGTTGAACATGTTATACATTTTATACATATCACAATAATGCTCAAACAACATGTTTTTAATGTTTAATATCTCATATTTTAATGATAATATCTTGTATTAATGGTTTACACTTTATATTTTCAGGTTTACACATAATTGACTCAGTGGTGTCGACACAGTCCACCTGTGTGTTGACACGGTCTGCCTGTGTGTTGACACGGTCTGCCTGTGTGTTGACACAGTCTGCCAGTCATGTCGACACACTCAATGGTCAGGTCGACACTAGTTCCAGCTTCCAGGAAACATGTTCTCATGTTTGGGACAGTGTGTCGACACACTGCCTGGTGGTGTCGACACAGTCCAGCTGAAATGCAAAAACGCGAATTTTTTTGGACACGTGGCTGCTTGGGAATTGAGGGATTTGACCTATATTTTTGTGCCCACGCACCCCAAGGCACCTCATGGACATATGGGGCTATAAATACCCCCAATCCTTGTACTCCAACGGAGGACACCACGAAAGAGAGCCCACACACTTCCAGAAGAAGCCTTTTGGCGGCAAAATGGGGTTTTCCAGATCTGGCTCCTTCTCCAGAAGTTACACGCCATCCTTTCAAGAGGAAGGACGTGGGAATCAAGGGGAATCTCTGGAGAATAGCTTACTGTGCTAGGCAAGGGAGCAGATCCAACTGAAGAGGAGCAGTAGAAGAAGGATTTCTGGCATTTCAGATGCCATCAAAGCAGAGCATCGCCAATTGAGGAGAATCTCCATCGATTTCCATCAGGCTCCTTAATTGAAGTGTCTGCAAGGCCTCTTCATCGAAGAACACTCATTCTACATTCATTTCCTTCACCTCAGAGTTTGTTCTTCCTCATTTCGTCTATGAGACTTGTGCATGAAGTTCTGCACAAATTTCTGTGTACGAATTTGTCTTGAATCAGATCATTGCTAGAGGATCTGATCTCTTTGTGTTTGATCTAGCCTTGTACTGTGAGCCGTCGAGCTCTGGTTTGTGAGTCATCGCACTCACTGTGTGGTTTGAGCCGTCGTGCTCAGTTTGTGAGTCGTTGAACTCAAGGTTGTGTGTTGAGCCGTCGTGCTCAAGGTTGTTTGGAGTCGTCGTGCTCCAGAGTGTGTTGTACTCAAGATTTTGAGTAGTGTGGCCTCATTGTGTTAGGGGTGGACGTAGGAGTCACTGGAGGTGATTTCTGAACCACCTAAAAATTCTCTGTGCAGTGGTTTGAATTGTGGTTTGACTTTGTATTGCGCTAGATGCATGCATAGGGATTTCGTTCACACTTCTAATTGATTTGCCACACACACTAATCACACATAATCCACACACACCCACACTTCAGATCAGTAAATTGTTTGTCTGAATTGATCTCTGATTCGAAGTAAAATTAAATTGCTTAAGCTTCCGCATTAATTGGTGTTAGAGCTATTCAACCCCCCCTTCTAGATCTGATCCATCCACCTATTCAATCCTACATTTGTGTTCTGGTACCTCAAAGTAGCAGGTACCTATACCCTTCGTGGGTTACTTTGCAGTTTTGTGGTGGTACATTGTGTACCAACCTTTTCCGGTACTTGTGTGTTGTGGAGGTCTTGTGGTTTGACCTGCCACTTGTTGTATCGTATCCGTTTTAAGTAGATCTTTGTTTATAGTTTATTGTGAATTAGTTTATGGTTGTCAATCATGTTACCCTTTGTGGGTAATTTGCCGATGAGGCTTGTGGCCTAGGCATACTATGGTTTGGTGGGGTTGTGCTCCGTGGAGGCCGTGTGATGGGATCTTCCACTTGTTGTTTTACCCTTCCTTGGGTAAGTTTCCGAATATGATTTAGTGTGCGATGGATTGGCGTCGTGGTAGCCAGTCCCGTTTCTTAGGTGTGACATTCGATACATTGTGATTTAAGGGTATAAAGGATTAGCTCTTGGTTAGCAACCCTGTTACTCATATGTTTGGAGGTTTGCTAGTGAAGCTAGTAGCTTAGGCAATGCTTTGCCTGTGTGGCTTATAGCTTAGGCAACCAGTTGTTGTAGTAGTGTGCCGGTGAGACTGTGGTTTAGGCACTTCAGTTATTGGGCGGACTAATAGTATTATATTAGTCCTATAGTCCCACATTCCTTCCGAGGACTTTATGTTTATTGCCATGATTATGTTAATTGTTATTTATTATTATGATGTGAGCATGTCATGGTTTGGCTTGCCAGTGAGACCCTCTGGGCTTGAGGTCTCTTCTGTTTAATTGTCTCTTCCGTTTAGTTGTTGTGATGGTTTTTGGGTGGTCCCCTACTGAGCCTGTGACTTGTTGAGGCTCACTCCCCTACAGTTCTTTTCAGGACTTGCCGTGTGTTTGGCTTGCAGAGGCGTTGTGTCAGACTTGTACCACCAACAGTTGTGTTGTAGTAGTGTTGTGTGAGCTTGTGCTCCTCGGGGTATGCCCCAGGTAGTTGTACTTTTTAATTGGACATGTATTAATGTAATGGGATAGTTGTACAAATTTGTGAAAGATATGAGCACATGTACTTTCTTGTGTTTTATACTGTGTAGTTGTCTTTTATACTCTTACTGGACACGTGTGTGAGATATCCCTTGCGAGACTTCGTTCCGTTCGCGGGAGGCGGATTTGGATATGGAACCTTATTGGGCATAAATATCCAGGGCCGTCACAGAGAATGTGGCTAATCATAAGGTGAATCAGCCTTTTGACTGCGGAAAGCTGATTATGTCTATCGTTCCTCTTTTCATCTGACATAAAGGACCTATCATACCTAATTTTGATGATCTAGGTATGACCGGTGATGGAAATAAGAAAGAGGGCTTCCAGCAGTGATAGAGTGATAACTACCTTAGTGCCTTTAACCTTTCTAGTGATAGTATTAGGTTGGCAGAAGGTACCTTGAGAGTTGTATAGAAAGCTTTGACAACATTGGGGTACAGAGGTTGTTGATTTGAGCAAATAGTCAGCCATTTCATCTGCCAAGCGATGTCTTCAACCTCTTTGAGATTGTGGTTCCCTAGTTCGTCAAATTTGACATGCTTGCATCAACTATAGGTGATAGGGGTTTCTTCAAAGAGTTTATATTGTCGTTGAGTGAAGAAACTAGGGTTGGATGCTTCAGACACAACCATTGCTGAATGTGAAGGAGGGAACAATTGAGAGAGGTATGAGATAAGGAGAAGAAGGGAAGATGATACCAAGATGATAATAGGATGAGGGAGTGAGAAGAAAATGGTAAGTCTTACCAGAGAGTTGGGAAGGTCCTCTTTCAAAAGAGGTGAAATGTAGAGCAGAAGACAAGTACGAGAAGAGGAATGGCCGGACTGCGAGAAGGGAGTGGTAGGGTCTTCGACTTTTCGGGTGTATATAAAGGAGGTGAGTAAGTGAAATGATTTTCTATTCCAAAAAGTGAACATTGACCGTCAACATTTGACATCTTAACTGGAATGACGAAGTGGTTAGCTTCGACTGGGACAAGAAGGGCTATCAAATGACGAAGTTAATGATAAGCAACATGCTATGATTTGACTTCAGATTGTTCAGGAGAAAGTTGTTCATTGTTGTAAAAGGAATATTGTAGAGATTTTTTTTTGAATTATAAATTACACATGCCAATTTCTCTACGAATAGTTGAAAATCTATCTTCAGTTAATGGTTTGGTAAAAATATCAACTAATTGATGTAAAGTGTCAACAAAATTAATGACAATATTTCCATACCTTACATGATCTCGGAGGAACTGATGTCTGATCTCAATATGTTTGGTGCGGAGAATGCTGAATGAGATTTTTGGTTAAGTTGATGGCACTTGTGTTGTCACACAGCAAAGGAATGTTTGAGTTTATGCCCGTAATCCTCTAGTTGGTGTTGTATCTATAGAAGTTGTGCACAACAGCTCCCTGCTGCCACGTACTCAGCTTCTGCTATGGATAAGGCTATTGAATTTTGTTTCATGGAGGACCATGAGATTAAACATCTTGTAAGAAATTGACATGCTCCACTGGTGCTTTTTCGATCCAATTACACCCAGCATAGTCAGCATCACTATAACCAACTAAATTAAAGTCAAAATGTTTAGAAAACCAGAGACCTAGGTTACCAGATAAATATTGAAAAATTTGTTTTACTACATTTGAATGAGATTCTTTAGAGTTTGCTTGATATCTAGAGCCTAAGCATACACTGAATATAATATCTGGTCTACTGACAGTAAGATAGAGTAGTGATCCGATCATGCCTCTAAAGGATTTTTTATCAAAAGGTTTGCCAAGAGAATCACTATCTATTTTAGTAGATAAGCTCATGGGTGTGCTTAGGGCCTTACATTTATGAAAGCCAAATTTTTTGAGTAATTCTTTTGTATATTTGGCTTGACAAATATGAGTTCCATCCTCAGTCTGACTTACTTGAAGACCAAGAAAGTAGGTGAGTTCACCCATTATGCTCATTTCAAATTCACTTTGCATTAAGGTTTCAAAATCTTTGTAAAGAACTTCATCAGTAGCTCCGAATATTATATCATCAACATATATTTAAATGATAATTATATTATTTTTGATAGTTTTAATGAATAGTGTATTGTCGATTTTGCCTCTTACAAAATCATGTGATAGAAGGAAGGCGCTTAGTCTGTCATACTAGGCTCGTAAAGCTTATTTTAAGCCATGTAGTGCCTTACTTAATTTAAAAACATGATTAGGATATTCTACATTCTCAAAACTAGGAGGTTGATTTACATAGACCTCTTCTTTGATACACCATTTAAAAATGTACTTTTGACATCCATTTGAAAAAGTTTCATATGTTGGGAAGCAGCAAAAGCAAGTAAAATTCTAATAGCTTCAAGTCTAGCTACAGGTGCATAAGTTTCATCATAATCAATTCCTTCTTCCTATGAATAACCTTGAGCCACAAGCCGAACTTTGTTCCTTACAATATTTCTAGACTCATCCAATTTGTTTTTGAACACCCATTTGGTGCGAATAAATGAATGATCCTGAGGTTTAGGAACCAAAGTCTAGACTTGGTTGTGGTTGAACTGGTTTAGTTCTTCCTGCATGACCATAATCCAAGATGCATCACTGAGAGCTTCATTTATTGATTTTCGTTCTATTAGAGAAACTAGTGCACTATATTCATAAGATTTTAACATGCCTTCTGTTCTTACCTGGTCACTTGGCCATCCTAGAATATTGTCTTCAAGATGGTCTTTGAGAAATTTTCATTCCTTGGGTAGATCATCAGGAGATGTCCCTGTCTGTTGTAAATCATCTAGCTTTGTTTCTTCATCGTTTAGAGATGTGCCTTCAAGTTCCTTGCTTAAATTTTCTGCATCACTATCATGTTCTTTTTCTTCCTTAGTGGAGAGGTTAGTTTCATAAAAAATTAAGTGAACAGTTTGTTCTATGGTTAGATTGTGTCTATTTAGAACTCTAAACCCTCTTGGTTTAAATACATATTGTAAAAGTATACCTTCACTACTGCGTTCATCAAGTTTATCTAGGTTATCATTTTCCATTATTCAAGATATAACATTTACAACCAAAAGGTTTTAAATGAGATAAATTGGGCTTTTACCTTTGAGTAATTCGTATGGAGTCTTCTTGAGTATGGGTCTTACCATGGCACGATTGATAATATAACATGCAGTGTTGACAGCTTCAGACCAGAGATATTTTAGCAAATAGTAATCTAACAAAATAGTCCTTGCCATGTCAAGTAATGTTCTATTTTTTCTTTCTGCTACTCCATTTTGCTATGGTGTTTTGGGAGCCGAGAAGTTGTGTTGTATTTCATTTTCTTCACAATGATCAAAAAATTCTTTGTTTTGAAATTCTCCACTGTGATCTGATCTAATGCTTATGATGCTGAATTTTTTATCCTTTTCCAGAAGTCTGCTGAGCTTTAAAAATATAGAGATTGTATCTCTTTTGGACTGTAAGAAGGAGACCCATGTAAACCTTGAATAGTCATCTATTACTACATATCCATACAGTTTTTCACCAAGACTAGTAGTTCGCATGGGTCTAAAAAGATCCATGTGTAGTAATTCCAAGGGCTTGGTGGTTGTCACTATGTTCTTCTGCTGGAATGATGATTTGACTTGTTTTCCTTTTATGCATGCAGAACAGATCTTTGAATTGTTAGTATTCACATTTGGAAGACCTATGAAAAGATCATACTTTTGTAGTTCTTTATTACTGAAATACTGGCATGTCCCAATCTTGATGCCATAGATCAAGGTCTTCTGAATCTTTAGCTGATAAGTAGACATTTTCTCTTTTTAAATCTTCTAAGTGTAATATGTACAAATTTTTATGTCTGACTGCTTCAAAAATTTTCTGACTTCCTTTGGCAATGACACATTTATCTTCTAAAAATTATATCTGACGACCCTTGTCACATAGTTGGCGTATGCTTAAGAGATTGTGCTTCAGGCGTTCAACACACAGTACATCTTCAATCAAGAATTTTGATTTAGTTGAAATATTTCCTTGACCAACTACTTTTCCTTTTTGATTATTTGCAAAGATTACTTCCCCTTTATCAGTTGTGATTGACGAGAATAATTTCCTGTTTCCAGTCATGTGCCTTGAGCATCTACTATCTAAAATCTATTTAGATGCTTTAAGGCTTTCCTGAAAAAATAAAATTACTGAAACTTTTTAAGTACCCAAGTCTCTTGGGTCTTGAAGAGTTAGTTGAACATTGTTTAGGTATCCATAACATGTGCTTAGTGGTGCAGGTAGCACGAGTGTGACCTAATTTATTGCAATGTAAACAACATGTGATATTGTATTTTATAGTTGGAGTTTCTTTCTTTTGGTTGGTTGGTAAGTTTACTTTCTCAATTACTATTTTTTTTTTGTTTCTTTTATGAATTTTGGTAATGGATATTCTTTAGGATTTTTGTTCTTTTGTCATATTCTTGGTATGTATCCAAGACCATATTTTTCTTTCCCTTTTCTGCAGCCTTTTAGACATAGCATTACGGATGTTTTCCCATTAGTTAGTTTGCTTAGATATGTTTTTAGATATTTTTTTTCATTTTTAAGGTTTGTAAATGTGTTGTTTTGCACTTTTATATTTTTACTTTCTTCTTGTAGGTCCATGATGTGCTCATGCAATTCATCATTTAGTTTGACTGTGTTTGTTAGTTTTACTTCTCTATGTTTTATTTTTGTTTCATTTATTTTTATATTAATATTTAGTTCTTGGATTTGATCCTCCAATTTCTTAATATTTTTTCTTTTGATAATATTCCTTCCATTAATCTTTATTTTTTCTTCTAATTGTTCAAGCCTCTTCTTGTTTTCTTTAATTCTTTGTATTATTTTATATTTTTCATATAGTTCATTAAAGGCACTTTCTAAATAATCATCATCAGTTTCTGAACAGGAACTATAGGAGGTTTAGATATACCTTTTCTTCAAGATGTGCCATAAAGGCACAGTTTGGTCTTTCTTTTCAGACTCAGAGCTTAAGGAGCTAGAGTGAGTCTTCATTTTTCCATGCCGCAGCCATTGCTTTCCTTGACATTTTATTGTACTTTTGTTAGCTGTGCTTTATGCTTTTCTTGAAGTTTCTTCTGATTCTTTCTTCTTCACATCTTGGACAATACATTTTGAAATGTCTAGGTTGTTTGCATTCGTAGCAGACTGGTTCTTTTGTTTTGCTTCTATTCCTTTGTACTCTTTTCTGGGTTGATATTTCTTCTTCTTGGCGAGAATTCTTTGTAACCTTCTTGATAGGAATGCTTCTTCTTCATCAGTGTCTTCAGAGATTGATGAACCTATGTCATCACAACTAGACAAGGGTGGTGTTGCTTTCAAAGTATTTGTTATTCTTTTCTTAGATGAACTTTCATTTAACCTTTCCATGTTTATTTCATGAGCCATTAAGGATCCTATCAATTTTTCAGTAGGCAATGTTGATAGATCATTAGCTTCTTCAATAACAGATACTTTAGGAGTCCAATTAATAGTAAGTGATCTTAATATTTTCCTGACTGTTTCTCCTTGACTAAGTTTATTCAATCCATTTATTATATTAGTAAATGTCACCCCCCCAATTTGGTTTTTAGCAGCAGAATAAATTGTGAGACGTGACGAACAAGAAGCATTCAGAAGCTATAGACCATAGCTTTTACAAATAGGGCCCACAATGCAATAATCAATTTTCTTTCTTATTTATCAAATGAATATTACACCCTCCAATGTCAAATGAAACACTCCTTGCTCCCAATCTATCTCTCTCTCAAAGAAAAGGGAAATTACATTCATGACCAATCTAAAAAAAATAAGAATGGACTCTTTAAGTGTACTCCACGCTCGACGCACAAGTCCCATCATTTAGCTTTACCTTCACTACCTGAAATGTTAAAGAGGAGGTATGAGCGCACTAGCCCAGTAGGATTTACATCTTCCAGCAATGATATAAGTATTTACATTTTAAAAGCTAGAGGTATGAACATGATATGTACAATGCAATTAAAACATCGGTAGTAACACGTGTACAGTGTATCGTGCAAGATAGTATGATCAAGAGATTGTAATGATCAATCTAGCAATAAGGCTGTATTCAAGAGTTCAAGATAATGTGAACAATGATCTAGCAATATGGTAACTTCATGAACAAGAGAAAGATAGCATGTAACAAGATGGCCATTTCACTAGAAAGCATTTTGAGTAACCCACTCGGAGCACTACACCAGAATATCACGCAGGATCTACTGGTGCCTCATGCAAGTATGTCCTTCGGCCACTCGGGTTAAGGACCAGCACACAGTAGCAGGTAACAAGCAAGTAAGTTTATCACGTGTAACAAGTACGTGCCATGCCAAGCACCAATCATGATTTCGCACCACGCCAAGCACACGACTTTGTTAGGGGATCAACCTAACAATCAACTCCTGGGGTAACGAACATCTTTGAGAAAATTGGGCAATCAACACCTTGGGGTAAACAAGACTTTGTTGGGGGCGAATCCGACAATCACACCCATAGGTAATAGGACATTGCCAGAATCTCTAGGACCAGATATGGGCCCTCAGTCAGGTTGTATTGCGCAACACTAGCATGTGTCCCAATGAGCCCGTCGACTCATGGGTGACAAGAACGAGTTTTGAGTCAATGACTCCAATATCATTAATGTACTTAAAGAACGTATCACAAGAAGGCAATGTGTGTCAATAAGGATAGACTGATCGAAAAAGTTCAGGACTATCATGTCAATAGTAATGATTATCGAGAGTGTCATGTCAATAATGATATAGAGTTCAAGAGTACGTTAGGAATATCAAGTCAAGAGTTCAATCCGGAAGCATAACGACATATTTACATAGATTCTATCTTTAATAACTTGGTTTCATGTGTTATACTCGATCGATCACTCCAAGAAAGTCAAGATGAGAAGGGAAAGATCTCGTCAAGAATGCCAAAAGAGAAGAGATGCGTGCACACTAACTTCCGGGTACTTCATTGGTACAACCTGCTCGTCGGCCATATGGGAATCCATGGTCAGAGGAGACTTACGGAGGCCTTGGTCAAGGGGTCACTAGTCTGACAGAAGGAAAATCCGACGGAGAGTTAACCACAAGCCAAGAAGGGCTTTCTTATCATGCTAGAGTGTATTCGCATGCCGCGCGTGAGAATCACTCAAGTGCGTGTGTGAATCCGATTATGGAAACTCCATATGTAGAAACTCCGTTTATGGAAACTTCATGCTTGGCAAGTATCATGGGTGCTACATCAAGAAATGCTAATCATGCATGACCAATTTTAGCTAGTACTATGTGTTTTAGCAAGTTAGTTAAGAAGGCAAGAAAGTTAATAATCGGTTGATAGAGAGCATGATCATGAAGTTAAGATCAATTAAAAATCATGTGAACATATTTTAACTTTCATATGGGTTTTTAAATGCATGATAAGAATTTCTAGAACCTTCCTAGAATAGATCAAACTCACATATGCAAGGAACGACACAAAACGACGAAAACCAAGATGTATGCCCCTTAGAAGGCAAACTCAGTCCCATCCCTTCACTTCTGAGGTTATAACTCATTGATTTTTTATTCAAATCTCACACATGAATATACCATATTGAAGCCCTTTGAATGAGGAATCCAACAAAGATAATGGCTCATCAATCCGAGGTCTATAGAAAGAGTTATGGCCAATTAAGTGGACACAGGCAGAATGCGACACATTGCCTATCGCCTTAAGAACATGAAGGCGACCATCATCTTGTCGCCTTCTGAAGAAGACCACAAAACTACTTGATTTTTGGTATGGGTCGCGACCATGATGTTGTCGCGTTCTGGTAGCGACGTGTCGACCTGTCGCCACCTGAATATGACGTTTGGGTTGCTTTTTCTACCTATTTCCAACTCCGACTTGGATTAGGTTTGACACCTATGGGTTTGAAAAATCATAAAAAATACTAGGGTGATCCAAATCGGGTGAAACCACCTTTTTTAGTTAGAGTACTTCCAATACTTTGTACAGTAATGACTAATTGAGAAATAAAGGTCGTTTGACTATGTAATAAGACGTATTGTGACTGTCTACATAATCGGACACAATGCTCATGTTAGGGCTAATACTCTAAGTACGGTCAACTAAAATTAGGGAAACTAGTGCCAAATGAAAGTAGACTCATAGGGTAACAAGTTCTATGTTGAACACTCTGTCTAAAACTGACTCCATAGAGAGGTATGAAACTCGTAAGACTAGTCAAGGCTAAATCAGAATAGTACAGTGTTAAGATCATGCAAGATTTATGTGAAACTCTTGTTAGTTATGGGTGTCCTCAAGCCAATCATAACTTGTACAATCTTGTTCTTTGATAATAATAATAAGGCTTTCATATTCATTATGTATAATTCGTTTATCGTTTCATTTTGAAGTCCATGAATATGCGCAATGGATATTAATTATGATGAGATCATAACAATGAGATTAATATCCTTTAAACGTATATTCTTAATTGTTCCTAGTCGGAGGATATTCGAGAAGGACATCGATATCCGGTTAGACTAGTACAGGTTGCACCTGCTCATATGATGAGGGTGACGGTCTCATAGTCACTTGTGTGGAGACACTAAGGTGAATCTGTAGGTGCTCATTGGAGAATGAGTTCACTGAACTGATCCGTTATGAATCGCTGGATGGTAATATTACCTTACTGTCAACCAGCTAGATTCATTGTCACAGTGGCGTGATTGGTCCTTAGACCTGAGACACCAAGGACACCTTGTTGGTGGACTTCTGGGTTTTGACCTTGACTTATAGATCTCTAGCCATGAGGTCTTAATCAGTTAAGTGTTCGGATCTAGCGGAATACCTTCGAAGGTGATTGTGTGGTCAATATGGGATCGCTCGCTCTCAGTAATAGGAGAGTGAATGCTCTAGGGAGGATGCCTGATAGTCCCTGGCCAGGGCACGACTACTTATCAGAAAAAGAGTTTTCTGATATAGTTATGCGGCATCTAAAAAGTGAGTGTGCAATTAGGGTTTGACAGTTGACCATACCCTAAGTGCACTCGGGAGCATTGTACGAGCGAAGGATTATAGTCACGTGGTAACTGATGATACAAAAGGTTCCTTGAATGGGTTGCTGAACCCCAATGCTTTCCAGGATCAAGTGGTGTTGCTTGGCACCCAACTTGATTGGAAGCCCGGTCAATTATCGTGAGACGATAATTGATTGTGTAATTAATTAATATGAGATGTTAATTAATTACCATAAGTCAATAAAGAGTTATTGAGCTTAATGGGCTGAAAACTGGACTAGCAGTTGGGCCTAGAGGGTCACACGCATAAGAGTTCCGAACAGACTGGGCAAGGTGTTCTTATAGACAATGACTGGGTTTTTATGAAAAACTGCGGTGTCTATAAATATACGCTGAGAGTAAACCCTGGGCCAAGCTCCAGGCTTAACCCTGGCCGCCCCCCTCCTCTCTCTCTCCCAGGGCGCCCCCACCCTCTCTCTCCTCTCTTCGGCACATGGTGGAGCTGAGATCCGGGAGACGCGTGGAGAACGAGGAGATCCCGTCTGCGTCCGGAGCTCGCGTGGATACGTCTAGAGGCCGGACACTTGAACGGCTTGAAGCACCGGCGCCTCCTGCGCCACCTCCTCCCCGGATACGGGAGTTTCGAAACCCCGCAAAGGTAAAGATGAGATCTGCCTGTCCGTGGGTTCACGTTTTGTTCGATCCGACCGCCGGCAACGATATCTATCTGTGGAAATCGCGTTTCCGCTGTGCCCGATCGTTTCCTTACAGTGGTATCAGAGCAGGTTGCTGGCGGTCGGTATCGGCGTCGTATGATCGTCATTTCATGCGTTTTTCGTCGGTTCGCGTTATGCATGAATCGCCAATCTTACTTCGCTCTTGGTCGCACATGAGATGTGCACTTTGTGTTGGTACATGGAAATCGTTCCTTGTACCAAGGGCTTCCCGAAGAACCTCTTGTGGCGTTGTTTGGCCTCTGTAGAGGCCACACGACCCCTTGCAATATGCCGCCGCCATGCTTCTTGGACAGTCCAAGAAAGGGGCGTTTTCTGCATTTTTGGGGTTTTCGGGGTTTTCTGGGTTGGTAGGGGCGGAGGGCGGCGGCTTCCGGCACCGCCGGCGCCGTCCGCGGCCGCCGGAGGCGGCGCAGAGGGTGGCAGGGCGCGCCCACCGGCGTTGCGCCGGTGGGGGGGGGGGCGGCTAGGGTTTCCCAGCCGCCGCGGGCCCTATCGGGCGTCGGGGGTGACCCCGCGCGGGTCCCCCGCGGGCCGCGCGTGGGTCCGCCCGGGGTAAGTCGCGGGCGGACCCCCGCGGGTCTCAGCGGCGGATCCGGCCCGCACCGGATCCGGATCCGGTCCGCCCCCCTTCCCCCTTTTTTCCCATTTTAAAGGTTTTAAATTGTTTAAAATCAGAAAAAAATGTTTTAAAATCCCAGAAAATTATGAAAATTTGTTTTTAAGAGTTTTAAAAATGTTTTAACTCTCTGTAAATTATTTTGCATATGTATGACCCATTGCTTAATTAGTTTAAGGAAAAATCTAAAATTGTTTTAGTTATTTCCCACCTTCTAATTAAAGCATGTTAATTAATTAAGAATGTGATTCTTGTGAAATTAATTAACTGTAATTTTGGCGGATTCATGCAGTAACGGTGAATGGCATTTATCTAAAGTTGTTTAGATGTTATCCATGTTAGCTAAATTGTTTAGTTAAATGGTTTTCAAAATATAATTATTATATTTTTGAAATAAAGTTATTTCAGAAGTAATTATGTGATGATTGCTTTTTGATGCATGTGATGTGTGTGTGTGGATGGATGATCATGGACTTAGATGTCATGTGATGATGTTTATGGTTTATGGCATGTGATGTAATTTATGAGGACTGCGTGCCTCCCTCTCTCCCTCTATTAAATCCGGGTTGTACATTCTATCTCCCTCCTGTATGTACTCCCCTTGACTTGTTCAAGGTTTCTTATTATTATCTGATGTACATTTATGGCCTGCGTGCCCAATTTAAATATTACTTGTAATTTTAAGAAGCGGATTGGCGGAGATGGAGGAGAGTACCATGCAGGACTTGCTGGAGATAAAGTTACATCAAGCTAAAGCATCAGATGCGGGGCTGCCATTTGTTCACCATATTTGTGGATTACCAACTGGCTCTGGTAATGCCACTCTAGGTTAAAGTCCATGATCATCCATCATTTTTCTTCATGTATATGATATGTGTGGAATGTGCTGTGGTATATATAATTAAATATATGATATTCCAAATTCTATATATCAATAGCACGCAGATATAGAGACCAAGATAAAATATGTCAAAATCCCTCCTCATTCAAACTTGAAGCCGTAGCGTAATCATTAGAATGAATTACGTGGCCCTCCATCATTATAGTTTTAGGATTGCCATTAGATCGGGCAAGTTTGTTGTGCTATCCACAAGGCTTGTCAAGTCTAATGACAGACTAAAACTATGGCATGATGATGCCTTAACGGGGTAGAGGACCGGTGTAGCTTTGTTGTGCTATCCACAAGGGCTACATCCAAATCTATGCTCGTTACGTAATGATGGTATTGCTTAGACTGGATTTAATGACTTGTTGTGATATCCACAAGGTCATTAAAATTCAGAGGCCAAAATAAGATCGGATATTGCAAGAGTTGCAAGTGTCAAGGGTTGACCGCTTTCAGATCATAGTATGGTTTGTTGTGCTATCCACAAGATCATGCTATGAGTCTGTGAGATTCCGATCCCCACTAGGAGACCGTCGGTGTCTCCCATTCTGTATATCTGAGGGTTATACAGTCTGCCGGAAAATAGTGGGAGCTAATCTTGATTAAAGTCCTAATCTAGATTTAATTATTATTATGAACATCTGCTAATTGTGTTTACATTTCCTTTATAGGCAAAATGTCGTCAGGTAACCCACTCCGTGGCATACTGGATGCCAACAGATTGACAGGCCCGAACTACTCGGATTGGCTCAGAAACCTGAAGATTGTCCTCAGATCTGAGCACATTGCCTATGTCCTGGAGGGTGAGATACCAGCTGAACCACCCCTGATGCACCAGAAGGGGAAACGCTTGAGTTTATGAGTGGATTGAGAGTCTCGAAGGGCTTGGTTTTCCTCTTGACAAGGAACTAAGCACGGACCTCATTCCAGTCACTTCTAGATTCATATTCCCAGTTCATTGTGAACTTCACAATGAACAAGATTGAGGTGAGTTTAGCTGAGATGCTCAACATGCTGAAGACTGCTGAGGGCAACCTTAAGAAGGAAAAGCCACTGTTCTCATGGTTGGAAAGTCCAACAAGAAGAGGAGAGCAGGGCAAGCCTTAAGAAAGGCAATGCAAAGAAGCAGTCTAAGCAGAAACAAAAGAAGGACATAAGCAAAGGAGAAGAAAGGGCGAGTGCTTCCACTGCAAGAAAAGGGGCACTGGAAAAGAAATTGCAAGGACTATCTTGCAATGAAGGCTCAGGAGAAGCAGAAGCTTGGCGAAGCTTCAGGTATCTATATGATAGGATCTTCACTTGTCTATTAGAGATACATCTTGGGTTTTAGACACTGGATGTGCTTCTCATATCTCAATAATATCAGGTGCTGACAAGTAGAGAAAAGAAGCTAGCAAGGGCGAGGTGAACTTGAGGCGTTGGAAACGGCACAAGTGTGGGTGCACACACTGTGGGGACAGTGAAGCTCAAGTTACCTTCTGGAGTTTGCTTTTATTTATAGATGATTGCTAACTATGTGCCTAGTATCATTAAGAACATTATTCTATTTCTTGTTTAGACAGAATTGGATACATGTTTACCATTGAGAATAATAGTTGTTCAGTTTATTTGAGAAATAAACTAGTTGCTTTAGCAAGTTTGGTGAATGGTTTGTATCTGCTTGATGTCTCTTATGAAAATCTCCATGTTGATGTTTCTCCTAAGAGAAGTAAGAATAGTGTGAACACTGCCTACTTATGGCATTGTAGGCTTGGTCACATTGACGAGAATAGACTTCAAAAGTTGCATAAGAATGGATACTTAGATCCATTTGCTTATGAATCATTGCAACTTGTGAATCGGTTTAATGGGTAAGTGACCAAATCTCCATTTAGTGGACATGGAGATAGGGCCAAGGACATATTGGAACTAATACATTATTCGGAGTATGTGGTCCAATGTCTACCCAAGCCAAGGGTGGAACTCATACTCTCATTACATTCACGGATGACTACTCAAGGTTCGGATTTGTTTACTTAATGAAGTACAAATCTGAAGCCTTTGGGAAATCCAAGAATTTAAGAATGAAGTTGAGAAACAAACTGGAAAAAGTATTAAAATCCTACGGTCAGACCGAGGAGGTGAATACTGCGTACAGAGTTCACACATTCTTCAAGGATAATGGTATCCTTTTCAATGGACTCCTCCCTATACACCACAGATGAATGGTGGTATCGGAAAGGAGAAATCGTACCTTGTGGACATGGTGCGATCCATGATGAGCCGTTTCACAGTTAACAGTTTCCTTATGGGGATATGCATAGAGTCAGCGGCATATCTGTGAACAGGGTTCCCAGTAAATCTGTGTCTTCCACTCTATATGAGATATGGAAGGGTAGAAAGCCTGATTTTAAACATGTTAAAATCTGGGGCTGTCCTGCCCACGTGAGGAGACATGACCAGATAAACTGGAATCCAGAACCGATAAGTGCAGGTTTGTTGGATACCCAAAAGAAACGTTTGGGTACTACTTTTACCATCCTGGTGAACAAAGAGTGTTTTCGCCAGGAGAGCTGTCTTCTTGGAAGAGGAGTACCTTACCCAAGAGGACAGTGGGAGTAAAGTAGATCTAGAAGAGGTTCTAGATCCACAGATTGTGCAAAGTCCACCATGTGAAACATCGGTTCCGGAACCTGTTCAGGAATATACACAACATTCAGCGTAGGTCTGGTAGAGTACCTAGACAGCCTGAAAGATATGTTGGACATATCGTGAAGGCATGTCTTATGATGAGGATGATGATCCAAAGACCTACAAGAGGCTGTTGATTGTCCTCAGTTAGAGAAATGGCGAGATGCGATGAATTCTGAGATGCAGTCCATGTACACCAACCAAGTTTGGAACTTGGTAGACTTGCCTGAAGGTATTGTACCTATTGGTTGCAAGTGGATCTTAAGAGAAAGATCGGTGCAGATGGACAGATCGACACTTATAAGGCAAGGTTGGTGGCAAAGGGGTATCGTCAAAGGCAAGGAATTGACTATGACGAAACTTCTCACCAGTGCTATGATAAGTCGATCAGAATTCTTCTTGCCATTGCTGCATACTTTGATTACGAGATCTGCAGATGGATGTAAAAAATCACTTTCCTTAATGGAAACATTGAGGAGGAAGGGTATTATGATACAACCTGAGGTTTTACATCCAAAGAGAGTATCCAGACAAAGTATGCAACTTCAAAGATCCATCTATGGATTGAAGCAAGCTTCTCGTAGTTGGAACATAAGGTTTGATGAGGCTATCAAATTAGACTTCATTAAGAATGAAGATGAACAATGTGTGTATAAGAAAATCAGTGGGAGTGCTATCACTTTTCTCGTACTTTACGTGATGACATCTTACTCATGGGGAATGATGTAGGGATGCTATCATCAGTAAAGGTTTGGTTGTCAAAGAACTTCTCCATGAAGGATTGGGGAAGCATCCTACGTATTGGGAATATGTATCTAAGAGTAGATCTAAGAGAATGCTTGGCTTGACCCAATCCATGTACATAAATACCATGTCAAAAGGTTTGGCATGGAAAATTCCAAGAGAGGTCTCATACCTATTAGAGACATGGGATTATTCATCTAAGAGCAGTCTCCTAAGACTCCTGAAGAGAGGGCAGCCATGGATAGAGTCCCCTATGCTTCGGCTATAGGGTCTCATGTATGCCATGCTATGTACAAGGCCTGATGTGCATTTGCTCTAAGTGTTACGAGCAGATATCAGGCAAATCCAGGTGAAACACACTGGATGGCAGTGAAATGTATCCTTAAGTACTGAGAAGGACTAAGGATATATTTCTGGTTTATGGAGGAGGGGACTTGAAACTTCGGGCATATCTGACTCGAGTTTCCAGTCAGACCCAGATGATAGCAAGTCTACATCTGGGTTTGTGTTCACTTTGAACCGGGGTGCATGAGCTGGAAGAGTTCCAAGCAAGAAACCACTGCAGACTCGACGACAGAAGCTGAGTACATTGCTGCAGCTGAAGCCGCCAAGGAGGCAGGTGGATGAAGAAGTTCATCACCGACCTTGGTGTGGTGCCAGGTGACTCTGATCCATCCCATTGCTGTGTGACAACAATGGGGCCATTGCGCAAGCGAAAAAGTCGCGGTCTCATCAGAAGTCGAAGCACTTCTGAGGCGATTTCACCTGATCAGGGAGATAATCACTAGAGGAGATGTACTGGTGGAAAGAGTTCCTTCAGTCGACAACATTGCAGATCCACTAACGAAGCCTTTAACTCAAATTGTGTTTGAGCGCCACCTAGAGTCTATGGGTTAAGACATAAAGGTGATTGGCTTTAGTCCAAGTGGGAGATTGTTAGTTATGGGTGTCCTCAGCCAATCATAACTTGTACAATCTTGTTCTTGATAATATAATAAGGCTTCATATTCTTATGTATAATTCGTTTATCGTTCATTTTGAAGTCCATGATATGCATAATGGATATTAATTATGATGAGATCATAACAATGAGATTAATATCCTTTAAACGTATATTCTTAATGTTCAGTCGGAGGATATTCGAGAAGGACATCGGATATCGGTTAGACTAGTACAGTTTGCACACTGCTCATATGATGAGGGTGACTGGTCTCATAGTCACTTGTGTGGAGACACTAAGGTGAATCTGTAGGTGCTCATTGGAGAATGAGTTCACTTGAACTGATCCGTTATGAATCGCTGGATGGTAATATTACCTTACTGTCAACCAGCTAGATTCATTGTCACAGTGGCGTGATTGGTCCTTAGACCTGAGACACCAAGGACACCTTGTTGGTGGACTTCTGGGTTTTGACTTGACTTATAGATCTCTAGCCATGAGGTCTTAATCAGTTAAGTGTTGGATCTAGCGGAATACCTTCGAAGGTGATTGTGTGGTCAATATGGGATCGCTCGCTCTCGGTAATAGGAGAGTGAATGCTCTAGGGAAGGATGCCTGATAGTCCTGCCAGGGCACGACTACTTATCAGAAAAAGAGTTTTCTGATATAGTTATGCGGCATCTAAACGAGTGAGTGTGTGCATTTAGGGTTTGACAGTTGACCATTACCCTAAGTGCACTCGGGAGCATTGTACGAGCGAAGGATTATAGTCACGTGGTAACTGATGATACAAAAGGTCCTTGAATGGGTTCTGAACCCCAATGCTTTCCAGGATCAAGTGTGTTGCTTCGCCCCAACTTGATTGGAAGCCCGGTCAATTATCGTGAGACGATAATGGATTGTGTAATTAATTAATATGAGATGTTAATTAATTACATAAGTCAATAAAGAGTTATTGAGCTTAATGGGCTGAAAACTAGACTAGCAGTTGGGCCTAGAGGGTCACACGCATAGAGTTTCCGAACAGACTGGGCAAGGTGTTCTTTATAGACAATGAACGGGTTTTTATGAAAAAACCACGGTGTCTATAAATATACGCTGAGAGTTAAACCCTGGGCCAAGATCCTAGGCTTAACCCTAGCCGCCCCCCTCCTCTCTCTCCTCCCAGGGCGCCCCCACCCTCTCTCTCCTCTCTTCGGACATGGTTGGAGCTGAGATCGGGAGACGCGTGGAGAACGAGGAGATCCCGTCTGCGTCCGGAGCTCGCTGTGGTACGTCTAGAGGCCGGACACTTGAACGGCTTGAAGCACCGGTGCCTCCTGCGCCACCTCCTCCCCGGATACGGGAGTTTCACAACCCCGCAAAGGTTAAAGATGAGATCTGCCTGTCCGTGGGTTCACATTTTTGTTCGATCCGACCGCCGGCAACGATATCTATCTGTGGAAATCGCGTTCCGCTGCGCCCCGATCGTTTCCTTACAACTCTCAAGATAAAAAATTGGGGAAATAGTAAGAACATGATCTATACATATGAATGCAATCATGACACAGTTTAATTAGAGTTTGGCATGGAGATGACCTACCTTTGGAGTTGAATAAGATTCGCTCTCCAGAAAGCCCTAATTCTGACCGCCTGGAGGAAAACGCTTAATACACCCGATTCACTAGATGAAAATTGGCAAACTAGTGGGATTAGGAACTAGACCGAAGATCTTTCCAAGGATGTATGGTTTGCACAGTTTTGGTTGAGGTTTCACTAACCTTTGGTGATGATCTTGAAGGGACTCAAGTGCAGGTGTTGCAGATCCGAGTTGGGAAGAGCACGGGATTCCTCCTTGCTCCACCTTCTCCTCCTGAGATCTCCAGCCACCATTGCTTCCAAGAATGCCCCAATAACCTAGGGTCGTCCATGGGAGAGAGAGGCTTTATTTATAGAGAGAGGGGCCTTTGAGTTGCCTAATTAAATTAGGAAACCTTTAGGCACGAATTGGGTATATTTCCCTCAACTTGGAGATTTCTCTCCCCAATTCATGATGGAATTGGTATGGAAGCTTACCTTAGGTGGTAACATGAATTTGGGCTTAGTTGAAGTCTAATGATGGTCTATTTGTGAGAATTTACCCTATCATGGTCCATTAGTGAATATTTCTGAATTTCGAGTCATTTCCTAGCATGAATTTATTTGTGGTCCAAAGGATATCCTTTGGCCAATTTATTTATTGGATTGTCAATACCTATGTTTTGAAGTCCAACCATATTTTTATTTTAATTTATGCCCCTTTATGTATATGTGAAATGGTTTTTCAACATATTCCTTAATTAAGATAATAAGTCACAAAAATTCTTAAATTCAATCCAAAAGATTGTTATTGGCCCAAATTTCTTTATGGGTCACTAGAGAATAATATTTAAAGTCTAACTATGATTTTTACGAAATTTTTAGATGTGTTTTACATCTGGGATAATGGTGCGTATGCATTTAACTAGTTTTAAATTATTAAGTGGTCATATTTTCTATTATCTCGAATTTTCAATTATTAACCTTCTTGGTTGCTACATCTCCCCCACTTAAAAGAATTTGGTCCCCAAATTCATAGGCAATTTCTTCTTTTAAACTGCGTCAATGTCCCCCACTTAAGATTATGCATGTAGAGGAAAATTTTCAAGTAGATTACTTCGAGGTTATTGTATTGGTATGAATATATTAATTCTTCTCAATTATGACTTGAGCAATAGGAGAGAAGATGATACTAACGAGGAGAATCAGAAGAAACACCAAGATTCATGATGCTTGTGATGTCAATGTGAGTAGATCTACCTCATGTCGTTCCGCCCTTTCTATTCTTCCTAGATCGTTCCTTTCCTATTGTTGCTTGAAGTCAGCCTTGATGTTGAGATGTCGTCTTCTTCAATTGAGAGCAACCACTGATCTGGTGGCCCATACTCTGCATCGCAGACAAGCCCCCATCTTTCTCCAACACTCCTCAGCCTTAGTCCCGTTCGACTACAGTGCCAACATTCTCCTTGAATGGTAGGATTGCGTCATGTGGTTGGTCTCCTCTCTTAGGTTTCTTATTCTTTAAGTGACCTTGTCTTTATTTAATCTTTTCTTAGGGCTTTTGGGTTGATAACCCTTGGAGTCAATGTTCTGCCCTTTCATTGGGGTGGACTTCCCATTATCTCCTTTGGTCATCTCTATGGCATCTTCTACTAATTGAGCTCGTTTCACCATCTCATTGTAAACTTGAATGTCCATTGATGCCAATAGGGGAATAAATGCTAGATTTAATCCATTTAGGAATCTTTTTGCCTTCATCTTCTCTGTCCCGACAAGGTGTGGTGCATAGCGGGACAACCTAGCAAATTGGTTTCATACTCCGTCACTGATGATCCTTCATGTTTAAGAGCAGCGAATTCCACAACTTTCTTCTTATGAACCCTTTCAGAGAAATATTTATTGTTGCAGTGTTCTATGAATTCAGCCCAAGTAGTAGGAGTATCAGGCAATGTAGCTTTGGTGGCCTCCCACCAAGCCCTTGCATCACGTTCTAGTTGAAAAGTGGCAAGTAAGACCCTCTCTTGGTCCGTGCACTGCATTACATTGAACATCCGTTCCATCTCTTCCATCCAGTTTTCGCCTCCTCAGGGTCAGGAGATCCATCAAACTTAAGAGGATCCATTCCTCAAAAATTCTATGTAACTCTCCTGCCCTGATACGAGCTCCACCCTGTACGACTTGTTGCAAGGCCTGCGCCAACTCTGTACAGTGTTATGCATATCGCGCCATTGGCCACGCATGGCTGCCATCTCCAAGAATGTTTTAGATCCTAGAGAAGATTAATAGTTAGTTATAGTCTAAGTTATTCTTTGGGAATATGAATTTATTAACTTTTGAACTATTCAAACCACGGGCCTACCCATCTCACTAGGTACTAACAGAAACCTAGCTTAGTGCTAGACCAAATAGCGTAGGAACCTAGATCCTTACAACATGATACTTTAACGTAGTTTCATAACTTAGCCTCTAATGTATCCTAGGACTTTAGAAAGCCTAGGCTCTGATACCACTCTGTCACGGCCCCATTTCGTTTAGCAGTGGAATAAATTGGGAGACGTGACGAAAGCAAGCATTCAGAAGCTATAGACCAATAGCTTTTACAACTAGGGCCCACAATGCAATAATCAAATTTCTTTATTTATTTATAAAATGAATATTACAACCTCCAATGTCAAATGAAACACTCCTTTCACCAATCTATCTCTCTCTCAAAGAAAAGGAAAATTACATTCATGACCAATCTAAATAAAAATAAGAATGGACTCTCTAAGTGTACTCCACGCTCGACACACAAGTCCCATCATTTAGCTTTACCTTCACTACCTGAAATGTTAAAGAGAGCAGGTATGAGCGCACTCGCCCAGTAGGATTTACATCTTCAGCAATGATATAAGTATTCAATAGTTTAAATCTAGAAGGTACGAACATGCTATGTACAATGCAATTAAAATGGCGGTAGTAACATGTGTGCAATGTATCCTGCAAGATTGTGAGATCAAGAGATGTAAAGATCAATCTAGAAATAAGGTAGTATTCAAGAGTTCAAGATATTGTGAATAATGATCTAGCAAGATGGTAACTTCATGAACAAGAGCAAGATAGCATGTAACAAGATGGCCATTTCACTAGCAAGCATTTTGAGTAACCCACTCGGAGCACTCCACAAGAATATCACGCAGGATCTATGGTGCCTCATGCAAGTACGTCCTTCAGCCACTCAGGTTAAGGACCAGCACACAGTAGCAGGTAACAAGCAAGTAGTTATCACGTGTAACAAGTACGTGCCATGCCAAGCACCAATCATGATTTCGCACCACGCCAGGCACACGACTTTGTTAGGGGATCAACCTTACAATCAACTCCTGGGTAACGAACATCTTTGGGAAACTGGGCAATCAACACCTTGGGGTAAACAAGAATTTGTCGGGGGTGAATTCGACAATCACACCCATATGTAACAGGACTTTGCCAGAATCTCTAGGACCAGATATGGGCCCTTAGTCAGGTTCATATTGCGCAACACTGGCATGTGTCCCAGTGAGCCCGTCGACTCATGGGTGACAAGAACGAGTTTTGATTCCATGACTCCAATATCATTATGTACTTCAAGAACGTATCACAAGAAGGCAATGTGTGTCAATAAGGATAGACTAATCGAAAAAGTTCAGGACTATCATGTCAATAGTATGATTATCGAGAGTGTCATGCAATAAGGATGTAGATTTCAAGAGTACGTTAGGAATATCAAGTCAAGAGTTCAATCCGGAACCATAACGACACATTTACATAGATTCTATCTTTAATAAACTTGGTTCATGTGTTTACTCGATCGATCACTCCGAGAAAGTCAATATGAGAAGAGAAAGATCTCGTCAAGAATGCCAAAAGAGAAGAGATATGTGCACACTAACTTCCGGGTACTTCATTGGTACAACCTGGTCGGCCATATGGGAATCCATGGTCAGAGGAGACTTACGGAGGTCGTGGTCAAGGGGTCACTAGTCCGGCAGAAGGAATATCCGATGGAGAGTTCACCAAGCCAAGAAAGGCTTTCCTATCATGCTAGAGTGTATGCGCATGCCGCGCGTGAGAATCGCTCAAGTGCGTGTGTGAATCCGATTTTGGAAACTCCAGATGTAGAAACTCCGTTTATGGAAACTTCATGCTTGGCAAGTATCATGGGTGCTACATCAAGAAACGCTAATCATGCATGACCAATTTAGCAAGTACTATGCGTTTTAGCAAGTTTGTTAACAAGGCAAGAAAGTGAATAATCGGTAGATAGAGAGCATGATCATGAACTTAAGATCAATTAAAAATCATGTGAACATATTTTAACTTTCATATGGGTTTTTAAATGCATGATAAGACTTTCTAGAACCTTCCTAGAATAATCAAACTCACATATGCAAGGAACGACACAAAACGATGAAAACCAAGATGTATGCCCCTTAGAAGGCAAATTCAGTCCCATTCCTTCACTTCCTCAGGTTATAACTCATTGATTTTTTATTCAATATCACACATGAATATACCATATTGAATCCCTTGAATGCGGAATCTAGCAAGAAAATGGCTCTCAATCCGAGGTCTATAGAAACAGTGATGGTCGATTAAGTGGACACAGGCAGAAGGCGACACATTGCCTGTTGCCTTCAGAACATGAAGGCGACCATCATCTTGTCGTCTGAAGAAGACCACAAAACTGCTTGATTTTTGGTATGGGTCGCGACCATGATGTTGTCGCGTTCTGGTAGTGACGTGTCGACCTGTCGCCACTTGAATATGACGTTTGGGTTGCTTTTTCTACCTATTTCCAACTCCGACTTGGATTAGGTTTGACACCTATGGGTTTGAGAAATCAAAAAAATACTAGGGTGATCCAAATTGGGTGAAACCACCTTTGTTAGTTAGAGTACTTCCAATACTTTGTACAGTAATGACTATTGAGAAACAAAGGTCGTTTGACTATGTAATAAGATGTATTGTGACTGTCTACATGAATCTGACACAATGCTCATGTTAGAGATAATACTCTAAGTACGGTCAACTAAATTAGGGAAACTAGTGCCAAATGAAAGTAGACTCATAGGGAACAAGTTCTATGTTGAACACTCAGTCTAAAACTGACCATAGAGAGGTATGAAACTCGTAAGACTAGTCAAGGCTAAATCAGAATAGTACAGTGTTAAGATCATGCAAGATTTCATTCGTGAAACTCTCAAGATAAAAATTGGGAAAAATAGTAAGAAGATGATCTATACATATGAATGCAATCACGAACAAGTTTAATTAGAGTTTGTCATGGAGATGACCTACTTTGGAGTTGAATAAGATTCGCTCTCTAGAAAGCCCTAATCTGACCGCCTGGAGGAAAACGCTTAATACACCCGATTCACTAAATGAAAATTGGGCAAACTAGTGGGATTAGGAACTAGACTCGAAGATCTTTCCAAGGATGTATGGTTTGAACAGTTTGGTCGAGGTTTCACTAACCTTTGGTGCTGATCTTGAAGGGACTCAAGTGCATGTCGTTGCAGATCCGAGTGGGAAGGGACGGGGATTCCTCCTTGCTCCGGCCTTCTCCTTGAGATCTCTAGCCACCATTGCCTCCAAGAATGCCTCCAAAACCTAGGGTCGTCCCATGGGAGAGAGAGGCTTTATTTATAGAGAGAGGGGCCTTTAGTTGTCTAATTAAATTAGGAAACTTTTGGCACGAATTTGGGTATACCTTTCCTCAACATGGAGATTTCTCTCCCCAATTCATGATGGAATTGGTATGGAAGCTTACCTTAGGTGGTAACCACGAATTTGGGCTTGGTTTGAAGTCTAATGATGGTCTATAGGGTGAGAATTTACCCTATCATGGCCTATTAGTGAATATTTCCAAATTTCGAATCATTTTCCTAGCATGGATTTATTTGTGGTCCAAAGGACATCTTTTGGCCCATTTTTTCATTGGATTGTCAATACCTATTGTTTGAAGTCCAACATAATTTTTATTTAGTTATGACCCCTTTATGTATATGTGATAATAGTTTTTCGACATATTCCTTAATAAGATAATAAGTCACAAAAATTCTTAAATTCAATCCAAAAGATTTTATTGTCCCAAATTTCTTTATGGGTCACTATAGAATAATATTAAAGTCTGACTATGATTTTTAAGAAATTTTTAGATGTGTTTTTACATCTGGGATAATGGTGCGTATGCATTTAACTAGTTTTAAATTATTAAGTGGTCATATTTTCTATTTATCTCGAATTTTCAATTATTAACCTTCTCGGGTTGCTACAGTAAATCTAGTGTACATTTTGTGTTATGAATTCATTTTCTTTCCATTTTGAATTGTTCATATTTAGTGATAAGTATATCAATTCTTGTTTCTTTAACGTTGTCAGTTTCTTCATAAGTAACTCTCAGAGTGTCCCACATTTCTTTAGCAGGTTTACAAGTTGAAACATGATTAAATTCTATTTTAGATAATGCACAACAAATAATCATTTTGCACGATAATTTCTAGATATTAATTTCTTATCATCAGCAGTCCATTTAGTTTTATCTTATGTATTGGGATCTTTATCACCATCTTCTATAACTAATCAACGGTCAAGATTTATACCTTGTAAGAAGAATTAATGCATGTCTTCTAGTAGTTGTAATCTTTCCATCAAAGAGAGGAGGATGATTGATTGATTGACCTTCTTGTCCAAACTCAGCTGCCATCTTCTCGAAATTGTTGGATTTCTTAAGAGAAACTGTTGAATCGATGACAATAGACCTTTTCATCTAGAAAGGGGGGGGGGAGGGTGGGTGAATTGGTGTTTTTTGTTGCAGAAGCTTATTTATCAATTACTTAAGAGCACACATTAGTTAGGTTAGTCAAACCACAAAGGACACACACATTTTATCCTTGTTCGGACCTTCCTTTCAATGGAAGTCCTACGTTCAGTCCCTAAGTCAAGCTTAGGATTTCACTATCTTTTCAAGGATACAACACTCTGGTACTTACCAGTCTTCCCTTCTACACAAGGGGAAAAATAAGCCGCTAGCTACAACTAGCTTTCCCTTTACAAAGGGGAACAGACCACCAAGACTACTGTCCTCTATTCCAAGGGGTGCACTTACTTTTGACAAGCTCCTTATATGGAGGATGGACTAAGGACTCCGACTGAAGATGAATTTGGTCTGAAGACAACTTTGAGTCACAAAGAAACCTTTACAGATTGAACAGATGCTTCGCTGCTGCACATGCAGACTTCAACGCAAGGCCCATGCAATGTCTAGGAGAGGAAGCTTGATGCAACACACTTGCACCTTTTTCACCTCTTCTCGTGTATGTGCTTGTCTCTCTCTTTTGCTTTCTTGTGAGTGGCTTGTTATCTCTTACGCTCATGTATATCTGCTCCTTCCAACTGTCATTATATTTATAGGCTTCATCTTTGTAGTTGTTGCTTGAACTGTTTGAATCTATCCGTTGCAGAGATAGTCGTTGCTTGATCTATTTGAATCTACCGTTAGAGAGAGAGAGAGAGAGAGAGAGAGAGAGAGAGAGTCGTGCACTTTTTATTTTGATGGTGACGTGCATGTCTTCTTCCAAGGGCGACGTGCGAGTCTTTTGCATTCACATTGATCAGACAGTCTTTTGTGCTGATACTATTTCATCTTTATCCTGAAATATACAAGTTCCAAGATATACTAGACTAGGTCCAATATGTTAGCTATGGATATGATCATAGGTACTTGTGAGATATTTCAAATGTTGATGGCTATCTTCTGTGCACCAACAATTAATGCTCTGTTGAAAAAGGTTCTGCATATAGATACTGTAACATCCTTGTTTTCTTTGGTCAACCACCCTTCTATGAAGGTTGCAACGTATCGGGCTGTCGCCTTCTGAAGGCGACTGGGTGGTGACCGTCACGTTCTAGATAAGAACGTGACAGGTGACCCTGTTAGTTCCTGCTCTGACCACAACATGTGTTTTCTCGTCTTGATGTCGAGACAGTTAGGACACGTGTCGTGGCGCATGTAACTTGATCGCAACATGCTAGGTCATCACATTCACGTTTCCAGGTCTTCTAGGGCGACACATCGCAAGTTTGACCATCAGGTCTGACAGGGTTTCCAGATCGCGACGTAGGTAGCCGTTGCATCTTGATGGGAACGCGAAGGCAAGCCATGTCATGTTCTTGAGTCCATGGCTGATATAAGCTGAGCCATCAGACCTGTCTTCTTATTTCCTTCCTTCCTCGGCCCCTCGGTGTGTTTTCTCCGTGGGAGTGTGTGAGGGTGTTGGTGGTGAGAAGTGTTTTCTTCTCGGCGTGGTGTCCTCTCTGGGGGCTTCTTCTTCGTGGTGGTGACCCTTCTCTGGTGTGTAGGAGGTCGTGGCTTGCTCGTGGACGATGTGAGCATGGAGCTTGGAGCGAGGAGGAGGTGGCCATGAACATGAGAAGACCCCAATGGGTTGGCTCTTCATTTTGAGGTAGGGACCCTCTTCTTCCCCTAGTTCTACCATGCTAGGATCACCAACCCTTCTCCAAGCCTTGAAGAAGCCATGATAGGTGTTTATGAATGCTTGATTTGATCCTTTGAGCATGTTTGGGGGTTTGGGGTTTGAGTGTTATCATGCTTGCATGTGAGAATTCATGAGTGTAGATCCATCTCCTTGACATCCATGGGTGTGGATGAGGGTGGTTTGGATGTTTAGCATGTTCTTTGAACGTTTCTGCATGTTCCCCTCCCTCTGTGTACACCGTAATTTCCGTTTAGGGGCATTTTTGGAGGTCTCGGGTTGGTGTCCGGCCTCTGTCTGTGGTTACATAGGGGTCCCTGTCGCGACCAAGACACGACATGTCGCCCCGTCGCCTTCTGTTGTCAACGCATCACAAGTCCTTGTCGCGCTCTTATCACGACAGGGATATATGTAGCATTCATAATAGCTACCTCGTGGTGGTGACGACCAACCCTGTCACGTCCTTATCGCGACAGGCTTACCCGTCACCTTCTTGCCTAGGTCGCGACGGGCAGGGTCATCGCCTTCAGGTGGCGACGAACCACTGTGTCGCCTTCTGAGACAGAGAGTGACTAGCGACTTGTTCGAAGTTTTTCATTTCCGTTGCGTCTCTGTTTCTTGGCACCGGTGTTGTTCCTAGTACCGTCCTACACTAGTGGTTTGCCCGGTGCTAGGCACTTGTGGGATTGTCTGTTGAGAGATTGTTACCGTTACTTGGACCCCCGGTCTCTGCACGTCTATTTGGGAGTTCTTTAGCCAGCGGGCGAGCTCGAGTTACGGACTCTAGTAGCAGAGGGGAAAATGGTGGGACATCGGTGTAGAGTCATTTGCAGAGCTCTTTTAGCTGAGTCTGGTACGCTGAGGTGGTTTAGGCGATCTTCCGGGCAGATTAGCTAGTCCTTCTCACTGCCTCACTTTAAGTGGTTCCGGTATCATCTAGAGGGGTCAGGCATGGGACCGTAGTCCGGCCAAACTATGGCAGTTGTGTGGTTACTTTTAGTTCCGTGTCTCACTCCGACGGAAGGTGGTATTCATGGACTGGTGGTCGAGGGTAAGGTGCGTGGCGCATCTGACCAGCTAACTAGTGGTAATTGTTTGTGGCTAGTGTCTTTGTCCAGACAGTGGTTCTCTGTCTGTGTTTGCAGCCTTGGGTTCGTCCCAGTGCCGTGGTTTACACGGTTTTTGGTCCCGACGTGTTTAGACCGATGGTCGTGTAGTTACTTTCCGCTTCTGCACTTACTCTGTTAGTAGAATATATTACTTGTTTAATTTCAGTTATAAACATATATCTATTCTGCTTGTTAGAACTAGTGGGAGATTGGTAGTCCCTATTGGACTTCTTTGTGAAGCTCATTCCTCCCTTTACAGGTGAGACTTCACAGCAGTACCTTCCACAGCGGGCAAAGGAGACCGGGCCATAGTAAATGGCGCCCTCATTGAGAAGTGTTCCCTTTGTACTTGTCTCGTCACCCTCAGGTATGTCCCTAAGGGATTTGTTATTCCTTTTCTTTCTACACGTACTTTGTTACTTGGGACTGTAGTAGACTCGTACTTTGTGTTGGACGCTTTTCCCTCACTTGTTAGTACATTTTTAGTGCTTGTTGTCATTGCTTACTTTCGTTACATATCTTGTTAGACTGGTCCGTTAGCCCTTCTGGGTCTTCAAATCGGTGGGTGGCGGTGCTGATGGTCGGATTTTTGTTGGGAGCCGAGGGTCTGGGGTCAGGGCCATTATAGTGCTATCAGAGCAAGGGGTCTATCAAGACTTGTAATGGAATTAAGTGACAACACAAAGTCCCATAGATAGTACAAGTAACACTACTAGCTGCCGTGTTAAGTGATAATTGCAAATTTTTTCGTGTTAAATTTCATACATATAGTTGACTTGAGACATCATTTGTGTATAAATAAAGTACATTCTACCTTTATTTTTATTTCTATTCATGTATAATTTTTTTAGCATATTAGTTAAATTTTTGGGTAGAACACAAAGTTAGATTTTCATTTAATAAAGTCAATGCCTTTTAAATAGTTTGACTAATAAAGTGTTTTCTCTTTTTGCAGGTACATTGTACATAAATAATTCTTGGTCCTATATTTTCATAAATATCTTCTAATAATTTTTTAAATATAATTTGTAAATAAATTAGATTTTAAATAAATTTTAGTTAAATAAACAACCCCACCCAATTCCATCATGCCACATACCCTTTCTCTCATCTCACCAGAATTAGCCACGCACACCACTGAAACTTGCTTTCTTCCCATCAGGTCGTCTGAGGAGTCCTAAAGGCGGTGGCAAGGTGTGAAGAAGCCGGGCGTGCAGAGCCTGGGTGTGAGAGCTGGGTGTGCGAGCTGGCACGTGCGGAGCTGTGGAGCTCGCGATGGAGGCGGGAAGAAAAGCCGGGCGTAGCAGCTCTGGCGTTTGCGCAGGGGCTGGAGGCACTGCATTCAGAGCTCGCTTGAAGAGGAGTTGGCGACGGTGCGCAGCTGGGGCATGAAGAGGGTTGTGCGCTGCGGATCTGGGGCGCGGTGATCTGGCGGTGCGTGAGGTTGGGCGGCGATCTGGTGGCGAGTTGGGGTGCATGTAGCTCGGGCGCCAGGGGAAAAGTGGTGCTCGGCAGCTACGGAATGGCTGCGGAGGCGGGAAGCAGAGCTCGTGCGCGCTCAGCTCATGCGGGAGGAGTTCGTGCATGCAGAGCCTGACTCCTGGAAGTTCGATGGAGCCTATTTAAGGACCCCAAGGTCCTCAGAAGTGGGGGATTCCGCAGTTGTTAGGCGGAGAGGTAGATGTTTCATTTCTTCTGTAAGTTGCTGGGTTATGGAGATGGGCTTCTTCTTCCTTTCTTCAGTGAGCTGCTTCTGGGAGGGTTTCTGTTTTCAGTGAGCATTTCTTTCTTTCTGTAAGCATCTGGGAAGGGCAATCTAGGTGGGGCTTCTTCCTTTCTTCGGGGTTTTTCTTTCTTCTGGGCGACTGCGGCCAGAGGGATTCCAGAGGTCTACCGGTCCAGATCCAGGGTTGAGATCGTGAGTCTATGTTCATGTTGTAGCAGAGGATAAGTCTGAATTCATGAAGATTTCAGAGCTTTTCTAAATTTTTTTACTTACCCTGTTCTTCAGTAGTAGCAGTAGAAATCTGATTTAGCAACAATCAATTTATGTTTCTTATTTTCTGCCTGATCCTTGAGTTGTGAGGATATTGTCCGGTGTTTGTGGAGAACTACAATTGCTGATTGCTCATCCCCTGAGTTGTAGGGGTAAATTGTTTGGAATTTCTAGTTCAAATCTCTGTCTATCTATTTGATCCCTCGAATGTGAGGGTACAGTGGTATCAATTCTCTGTTATTTTCAATTCTGCTTATTCTTTCATTGTCTAGTTTCTAGAGATAGATTTCAGAATGCATTATAATGTTTTCCTCTGTGCTCCTTTGTGATTCTCTTCCTCGGACTGTGGGGAAAAAAGTAATCTCAGATTGGTGCTATAGTCTAAGAAATTTTCAATTATAGTTGGTGTTTCTCTCAAACTGTGAGGGATTTTGCAGTGTGCAATTTTACTATATTTGCAAGACTTATAAACTTTCATTAGTCTCATTCTGAAGGTTCTAATGTGTGTCTGTTCTTCATGAGATGATGGTCTCAGATAGGATTTTGTGGATGGATGTTTGTTTGGTTTGGTCTGCTGTCAAGAATTGTTAGTTTAATTTCTGAAGTGATGAGTTATTTGGAGACTTGAGTTTTTATATTCTTTTGATTCTATGTTCTTTGATATTGAGGGGTACTCGGATCTAATGGGTGCTATTTACATAATTGAATCTAATACAGTGTTACCTTGGTGAAAAGTGTCTGTTAGAGTTGTTCCAAAAAGCAATTTCTTAAGTCAAACTTTATTTAGCCTCTCTATGGATATGACATGTTCTCACCACTTTATTAGTCCATCTTTATGATTTTAAATCTGTGAGACAGTTTAGAGAATGTGAGCATCTTGATTTGTGCAAGGGACTCTAGACAACGAAAGTGCACACTCAACAATGCTGCGTTCATCTTGGCGCCGTTGTCGGGGAGGCATTAGAGTTTGATTTAAATCTGTTTTGATTTTATTTTATTTGCATTAGGCTTCTTATTGACTTGTTATTGGGCTTTTCATTTCAGATTTGCACAAATGTTGAATATGGACATTGGGCTTGACATTTGATCCCATTGGAGAAGGAGAGCTTGCTGATCTACTTCATTTGCCTTTAATTCAGAATTTTAGATAGAAGAGTGTGAGTGAAACTTGTAGTGAGGATTTCATGTATTCTATGTGCATGTACAGATTTCTTTCTAGTTGGCATGTAATAATTGGCCTTTTGGTGGTTTGAGTGGTTTGGAATTAGTTTATAGTATCACTTTATATTTTCTTAGTTAAGTTTCATTTCATTTAGTTCAAAAAAAATTCTAAAAAATCTAAATTTTTTCCAAATCGCTCTTTCATGTAAGCCGTTTGTTTTGCAAATTAAAATTTTCATCTTCTTAAGATTAGAATCACTTGTTTTAGGACATTCATCATTTAAATTCCATTTTCTACTTTGAAGAGTGCAGGGGAAAGGTATGACTTCTATCTCTTGTTTCATGCATTAGACTTAGCATTAGATAACCCTTGTTTGAACTTGATTTGTTGCATTTCACATTTGTAAAAGGGACTACTTAAGGGCATCACCCTTTAGAAAAAAAAAAAAAGATAAGGTGAGAGATTTCATCACCTTTTCCTTTGCCCAAAAATCACAAAAACTTTTCACATTCTTGCATTTGGCTAAACTTTTAATAAAACCAGTAGACTTGGCCCTAGGGTTCATAATTAGATTTATCCTTTGTTTATTCCAAAACTTCTCTTTAAGTCTCGTGTCTAGGATTAGAGGTTAAAAAGCTTATGCTTAAGTGAGCTAGATGTTATTTAATTGGGTCCTTACGAAAGCAAGGGGGGCCTCCCTCTACTCCACCTCTTACATGGCCAGTACAAGAGGAGCTAGGATTGGACTTAAGTAAGCATAAATCCGATTTTGAGATAAATAACATAGGTCCAAGGAACACTTAGTGTTTAGGTTAATTTGTTTTGAAAGTGTTTGATTGTTTGTGTTTGTTCATAAAATTCAATAAAAAAATCAATAAAATAAAAAAATCAAAATCATAAATAGAGGGTTTTTTCGACTGTGTATGCTTGGTAGATGCTCCCTGAACATAGATTTGGCTCAACCTATAGACGAGATCGAAAGATTCTTTCATAGGAAAACTAGAATGGCCACCCAAGATCAGAACCAAGCTGCTAGGAATGTAGAAGAGGTCACACCCAGATAGATGAAGGAGTATTTTATTCCTTCTGATTATCAACCTGCTACTTGCATCAGGCCGGAAATTCCTGCAAATCACTTTGAAATCAACCCAGGAACCATTCAGATGTTGTCATCCTTCTATGGAAATCTCAATGAAGACCCCTATAAGCATATAGATGAGTTCCTAGAGATTTGTTCCACTGTAAGAATCCAAAATTTCACTGAAAATGCCTTAAGACTGACCCTATTCCCATTCTCTTTAAAAGATAAGGCCAAACATTGGTTAGGAACCATAGGGAGAACCATTAGAACATGGCCAGAAATGCAGCTGAGTTTTTGAAGAAGTTTTACCCCATTGGCCGCACTAACACCATGAGAAGAGCAATAACTGGATTCTCCCAACACCCGGGAGAGTTAATGCATGAATCCTAGGAGAGATTAAAAGAGTTGCTTAGAAAATGCCCACACCATAGTCTGTCGAGGTGGCAAATAGTCCAAGCTTTTTATGAAGGTCTGACAGAATCAAATATGCAGATGGTTGATGCCTCATGTGGAGGAGCATTCACGACTAAGAGCAAGGATGAGGCATATAATCTGTTTGATACATTGAGTGAAAATTCTATCAATCATGTTTCACTCCACTCTTACGAGAGAGCACTAGGACCTGTAAAGAAGGCAGGGTTGTATGAATTAAGAGAGAGAGGAGAACCAGATTCTAGGGTAGAAGATCTGTTAGCTAGACTTGACCAGAGATTGGAGCAGAAGTTGGAACAAAAATTTGATCAATTACTATCTCTAACTGGGCAAGCCACATCCAAATTTTCTCAACCACCTGAAACTTGCTCTATGTGTGCTAGCTCAGCTCACCCCACCAATGCTTGTCCCACTACTGCTCAATTACCCCCTTTTATTCAAGAACAAGTCCAAGCTACCCAAGGTTTTACAAACCCTCCTATGATCCATATTCTAACACATACAACCCTGGTTGGAGAAAACATCCAAAATTTTCTTGGAAAAATCAATCTGTACAAGTGTCTCAACCTTCCTTTAAGCAATCCATGTACGGTCAATCCTATCCCAATCAGAATCTAGGATTTGGCCAATCTTCTTACTCCAAACCTCCACAAGTCCAAGGAAATCAAAACTCCAATCAATTTGCTCATACCAATTTCCAGCAACCTTCATATAATCAACCACCACCCCCTCAGCCCAATTGGGAAGATAAAATAAATCAACTCCAAAACATGATGGTGACTCTATGCCAAACTGTGCAAGAATAACAAAATCAATATCAAAACCAAAATTTTCAACAAAAATTTGGTAAGGATAGAGTCCCAGATTACTGATGTATGTCATAGGAGGGAATCAGGTCAGCTGCCAAGTCAAGCTATAGCAAACCTAAGGAACAACCCTCCCAGATTTTATCAGAACCAACAATACCATCAAGCCCAGGGGTACAGACCACCTGCTCGCCAAAATGCACCGCCACCACCAAACCCACAACAAGCTTTTGTCCAGAACATTCCAGCACCACAAAACCAGAATCAACCTATACAACATGACCCTCCTCTTGCCCAAGCTAGGGCCCCCAAGTAGAAAATGCTAAAACTGTGTCAACCTTAAGAAGTGAAAAAATCAGAATAAATCCTCACCCACACATGTCAACATTGCATGAGGATAAAGAAAATGAAATTGAAACTAAAATTGAAGAAGAGAGTGAAGAAAATGTTGAAAAAAAAAATCCAAGGGAAAAGAGAAAATGACTGAAGAACCTCTAGAAAAAATCAAAATGAATGAAGATCCAAGCTGTTACATTCCAAAAGTCCCTTTTCCTGAAACTTTAAAGCCAAAATCCAAAAACAAACCAACTGGTAATGAAGAACTCTTAGAACTCATTAAGCAAGTTCATATCAACATTCCGCTCCTTGATGCCATCAAGCATGTACCTGCTTATGCTAAATTCTTAAAAGAAATGTGCACTCCAAAATGTGAAGTGAGAAATAAAACTGAAACAATCATTCTTCCAGAAACTGTGAGTACCATTGTCTTAAACCAACTCCCTAAAAAGCTCAAAGATCTAGGCACTCCACTAATTCCTTGCACCATCGGTGGAGTCACTTTTGAAAGCAGCCTTTTAGATTTGGGAGCCAATGTCAATCTCCTACCTTCTGCTATTTTTGAGAAATTCAAGATAGGAGAACTGAAACCTACTTTTGTTGTCTTTCAACTAGCCGATCGTTCTGTCACCACTCCTAAAGGCTTAGTTGAAGATGTTATTGTGAGAATCAATGATTGTTACTTCCCTGTCGATTTCATCATTCTGGACATGAACACTCCTCTAGATTTAACTCAGTCCACCATCATCCTTGGTAGACCCTTTTTGGCCACAGTAAGAGCTAACATTGATTATGCTACCGGGATGATGGATATATCATTTGGGGATAGGCGGGTTAGTATCAATATTTTTAGGGCATCTAGGCATCATGATGAAGGAGAGAGTTGCCTAGTGGTAGACTCCTTGGAAGAATCTTGTGTGGAAGAAACAATAGACCAACACTGTGCTCTAGGGTTTGAGGGAGAGGAAGGACAATTTAATTCCTTATTTCAGAATAATGATCCATCATTTACATTAGAGTGTCCTCCTAAGGTTGAGCTAAAACCACTCCCTACTAGTTTAAAGTACATCTTTCTAAGAGAGAACAAGACTTGGCCCGTCATAATTGCTAGTGATCTTAAGGAGGGGCATGAGAAGAAATTGATTGAAGTTTTGAAAAGTCATAGGAAAGCTATAGGTTGGACAATAGATGATTTGAGAGGGATAAGTCCTTCAGTGTGCACACATCGCATATACTTAGAAGAAAATGCTAAAAGGTCAAGAGAAATGCAAAGAAGGCTTAATCTCAATATGAAAGAAGTTGTTAAGAAAGAGATTGTTAAATGGCTTGATGCTGATTTATTTATCCTATCTCTGATAGCCAGTGGGTTAGTCCAACTCAAGTTGTGCCTAAAAATTCAGGACTAACTGTAATTCAAACTGAAAAGGGTGAGCTCATTCCCATTCGGCTGGCTACAGGATGGAGAGTGTGCATTGATTATCGCAAATTGAATGCGATGACCAAGAAAGACCATTTCCCCTTGCCTTTCATTGACCAAATCTTAGAGAAACTTGTAGGCCAAAAATTGTTTTACTTTCTTGATGGATATTCAGGGTATAACCAAGTGGCTATTCACCCCGAGAATCAAGAAAAGACCACTTTCATATGTCCATTTGGAACTTTTGCCTTTAGACGCATGCCCTTCGAGTTGTGCAATGCCCCTGCAACTTTTCAACGTTGCATGCTGTCTATTTTCTCAGACATGGTTTGGGATTACTTAGAAGTCTTCATGGATGATTTTTATGTATTTGGAAGTGACTTTGATTCGTGCCTCGACTATTTGACTGAAGTGCTCAAAAGATGCATTAATGTCAATCTTGTCTTAAGTTGGGAAAAGAGTCACTTAATGGTAAAGGAGGGAATTGTCTTAGGGCATATTGTCTTAGAGAGAGGGATAGAGGTAGATAAAGCCAAGATAAATCTCATTTCCGAATTGCCTCCTCCCAACTCTGTCAAACAAATTCGATCCTTCATTGGTCATGCTGGATTCTATAGGAGGTTCATCAAAGACTTTTCCAAAATTGCAAGGCCATTATCTTCTTTGTTAAAAGACACTCCTTTCATTTTTGACGAAGCTTGTCATAAAGCATTTGAGGACTTAAAAGACATTTTGACCAGAGCTCCAATTCTACAATCTCCAGACTGGTTGATCAGATGTGTGATGCTTCAGACTTTGCAATAGGTGCTATTTTGGGTCAGAAAACTGATAAAGGATCTGTAGTGATTTATTATGCAAGTAGAACATTGAATGACACCCAGATTTGATACAAAACCACTGAGAAAGAGCTCCTAGCTGTTGTCTTTGCCTTAGAGAAGTTCAGATCTTACCTTTTAGGAGCTAAAATCATTGTCTTCACTGACCATGCTGCCTTAAGGCATTTTCTTGCCAAAAAGGATGCCAAGCCTAGGTGATCAGATGGATTCTATTATTACAGGAGTTTGAATTGGAAATTCATGATAAGAAAGGATCCAAGAATGTGGTAGCTGACCATTTGTCCAGAATAGTTGCCCCGGACTCTATGCCTATTAGAGATACTTTCCCGGATGAGCACATTTTAGCTGTCTCCAATATTTCATCTCCATGGTATGCACACATTGTGAATTATAAAGTCATTGGACAAGTACCTGGAGATTGGACAAAAAATGAAAGAGAGAGATTCTTTTCTAGGGACAAGTATTTTATTTGGGAGGACCTGGAGCTATTTTTTATAGGACCAGACCAAGTGATAAGAAGATGTGTCCCTGAAAGTGAGCATTAAAGTGTCATCGAATTTTGCCATTCTCTTGCTTGTGGAGGGCATTTTTCAGGAAAGAAGACCGTTGCTAAGGTCTTAGACTCTGGTTTCTATTGGCCCACATTGTTTAAGGATGCTCACCAATTTTGTAAGGCATGTCCTAGATGTCAAACCATGGGAAACATTTCTAAGAAAGATATGATGCCTCTTAACCCCATTTTGGTTGTAGAAATTTTTTATGTATGGGGAATAGACTTTATGGGACCTTTTCCACCGTCCTTTGGATACACGTACATTCTAGTTACTGTTGATTATGTGTCTAAATGGATAGAAGCCATAGCCACAAAGACCAATGATCATAAGGTGGTTATCAAATTTGTTCAGAAAAACATCTTTTCTAGATTTGGCTGGCCCAAGGCAATCATTAGTGATGGAGGACGACATTTCATTAACACTCAGTTTAGGACCCTCCTAAGGAAGTATGGGATCACCTATAAGCTGGCAACCTTACCATCTGCAAACCAGTGGCCAGGTAGAACTATCAAATAGGGAGATTAAGAACATTCTTCAGAAGTCAGTTAGGCCTGATAGGAAAGACTGGTCAGAAAGGTTAGATGATGCATTGTTGGCCTACCGAACCGCTTTCAAAACTCCCATTGGAATGTCCCCTTACCGACTTGTTTTTGGAAAATATTGTCATCTTCCAGTAGAACTTAAGCATAGAGCCTATTGGGCTATTAAACAGGTAAATCTTGATTTAGCCCAAGCTGGTCAACAAAGGACCCTACAACTGAATGAGCTAGAAGAGCATAGAAATGAGGCCTATGAAAGTTCCAAGATCTATAAAGCCAAAGCCAAAGCATTCCATGATAAGCACATTCATAGAAAATTTTTTCAAGTGCATGATAAGGTCTAGTTATTTAATTCTAGGCTTCGTTAGTTTCCAGGAAAATTGAAGTCCCGATGGGATGGTCCTTATACTGTTGTCAAAGCTTGTGACAATGGTGCTGTCATTATTCTTGATCCTAAAACTGGACAATCATTCACTGTCAATGGGCAGAAATTAAAGCACTTCTTTGAAAGCCCATCTTCCTTAAAAATGAGTCTACCAAGCTAGCTAAGCCAAATGGAGCTAAATTGCGTCTGGCTGAAGACGATAAACTTAGCGCTCTTGGGAGGCAACCCATGTGTACAGATTTTCTTTATCAGGTAATTCTCTATCTTACTTTCTTTTCCTGTAAATAAATTGGGAAGGGTAGAATAAGCATGCATTCATAGTCCTCACCCTAACCAGTGCTTCATTTTTTTCATATTGAGCTTATACATGTGCAAATAAAAGAAATTTTCACAATGTTTCATCTTTGAATAAAAAATGTTTGGCATTGCAAAACACAGACTATGTGTCTGATCTTTAACCATTAAAATTTTGTAGTTGTCACATTCCTTTGTAAACATCCATGTTAGGTAGCCTCTATTAAAGGATTACATGTACTTCCTGTCTACCATATGTAAGGATTTATTGCAAGAAATTTTTAAACACACACTACACAGCCACTTAGACTAGCTGAACCTGAATGTAGCAAATTTTTTAAAGCTAGTAGGAGAGAGGTGATTGGTTTTCTCCCTTCCCCTTAAGTGAATTGCGAAGGAAGTGAAGGCATGTGATCAAGGAACCTGACTGCTCATCCTTCCTTTAAGAGAAAAAGAAAAGAAAAGAAAAAACAAAAAAATAAAAAATAATATATATATATATATCTATGAAAAATGCATCGGATCTGAGTAAAGTTGGACTCGCTACTCTTGAAAAGTGATGGGTTGTGCAGCATTATGGATGAAAAAGAAATAAAAATTATGAGTGCACAAAGTGCAAAAAAAGGGGCAAAGTCCTCAACTCAGAGAAATAATCCTCAAAGAAGTTGGGCAGAATGGAACTGAGAGAGGATCTTATTCCACAATTCTTTTCTTCTCCCTCGAACTAATCTAATCTCAAATACTAGCTGAGGCAGAGGAGCTCCAGAAGGGCTGATGTGAACTCTTAAGTGAGCTATCATTTGTGCACTAATTTCTTGCCAGAAGCCCTTACAATTAGGAAAGACATGGATATAAATATCTTCACATTAATCTTTTACATGATGGCTATTTAGCATGAGACATTGCATCTTCTAGTCTTACATTTGGAGTAACTTTTATTGCTAAGGGACTAGCAATGTTCAAGTAGGGGCAGTGATAATTGCAAAATTTTTCGTGTTAAATTTCATACATATAGTTGACTTGAGACATCATTTGTGTATAAATAAAGTACATTCTACCCTTAATTTTTATTTCTATTCATGTATAAATTTTTTTAGCATATTAGTTAAATTTTTGGGTAGAACACAAAGTTAGATTTTCATTTAATAAAGTCAATGCCTTTTAAATAGTTTGACTAATAAAAGTGTTTTCTCTTTTTGCAGGTACATTGTACATAAATAATTCTTGGTCCTATATTTTCATAAATATCTTCTAATAATTTTTGTAAATATTAATTTGTAAATAAATCAGATTTTAAATAAATTTTAGTTAAATAAACAACCCCACCCAATTCCATCATGCCACATACCCTTTCACTCATCTCACCAAAATTAGCCACGCACACCACTGAAACCTTGATTTCTTCCCATCAGGTCGTCTGAGGAGTCCTAAAGGCGGTGGCAAGGTGTGAAGAAGCCGGGCGTGCAGAGCCTGGGTGTGAGGAGCTCGGGTGTGCGAGCTGGCGCGTGCGGAGCTGTGGAGCTCGCGATGGATGCAGGAAGAAAAGCCGGGTGTGCAGAGCTCTGGCGTGTGCACAGCGGCTGGAGGTGGTGCGTGCGGAGCTCGCGTGAAGAGGAGCTGGCGATGGTGCGCAGCTGGGATGGCTGCAGAGGCGGGAAGCAGAGATCGTGCGCGCTCAGCTCGTGCGGGAGGAGTTCATGCATGAGGAGCCTGGCGCCTGGAAGGTTCGATAGAGCCTATTTAAGGACCCCAAGGTCCTCAGAAGTGGGCGATTCGGCAGCTGTTGGGCGGGAAAGGTAGATGTTTCATTTCTTCTGTAAGTTGCTGGGTTGGGGAGATCGGCTTCTTCTTCCTTTCTTTGTGAGTTGCTTCTGGGAGGGTTTCTATCTTCGGTGAGCATTTCTATCTTTCTGTAAGCGTCTGGGAAGGGCGATCCAGGTGGGGCTTCTTCCTTTCTTCGTGGTTTTTCCTTTCATCTAGGCGACTGCGGCCAGAGGGATTCCAGAGGTCTACCGGGTCTAGATCCAGGGTTGAGATCGTGAGTCTATGTTCATGTTGTAGCAGAGGATAAGTCTGAATTCATGAAGATTTCAGAGCTTTTCTAATTTTTTTTAGTTACCCTGTTCTTCAGTAGTAGCAGTAGAAATCTGATTTAGCAACAATCAATTTCTGTTTCTTATTTTCTGCCCGATCCTTGAGTTGTGAGGATACTGTCCGGTGTTTGTGGAGAACTACAATTGCTGATTGCTCATCCCCTGAGTTGTAGGGATAAATTGTTTGAGAATTTCTAGTTCAAATCTCTGTCTATCTGTTTGATCCCTCGAATGTGAGGGTACATTGGTATCAATTATCTGTTATTTTCAATTCTGCTTATTCTTTCATTGTCTAGTTGCAAGAGATAGATTTCAGAATGCATTATAATGTTTTCCCCTGTGCTCCTTTGTGATTCTCTTCCTCGGACTGTGGGGAAAAGAGTAATCTCAAATTGGTGCTATAGTCTAAGAAATTTTCAATTATAGTTGGTGTTTCTCTCAAACTGTGAGGGATTATGCGGTGTACAGTTTTACTATATTTGCAAGACTTATAAACTTTCATTAGTCTCATTTTGAAGGTTCTAATGTGTGTCTATTCTTCATGAGATGATGGTCCCGGATAGGATTTTGTGGATGGATGTTTGTTTGGTTTGGTCTGCTGTCAAGAATTGTTAGTTTAATTTATGAAGTGATGAGCTATTTGGAGACTTGAGTTTTTATATTCTTTTGATTCTATATTCTTTGATATTGAGGGGTACTCGGATCTAATGGGTGCTATTTACAGAATTGAATCTAATACAGTGTTACCTTGGTGAAAAGTGTCTGTTAGAGTTGTTCCAAAAAAAGCAGTTTCTTAAGTCAAACTTTATTCAGCCTCTCTGTGGATATGACATGTTCTCACCACTTTATTAGTTCATCTTTATGATTTTAAATCTATGAGACAGTTTAGAGAAGGTGAGCATCTTGATTTGTGCAAGGGACTCTGGACAACGAAAGTGCACAGTCAACAATGCTGCGTTCATTAATATGTTAACTTGATTAATTGTTGTGTCATAGAACATGGCTCTGCGTAGACGCAGGCCGGTCAAATAGCTGATGGAGCATCAGGACATCGCATCGTACGAGTCAGTTGAGTTGAGCATTCACCGGAAGATGCTAAACCTCAGCAGGATGACCAGCAGGGTGTCCTGTTGCAATAGGGAGCACAACAGTAGCAGTGGTACCCACCCTCGCCTCCTCCAGAGGTGATGAAGCAGTGGTGGAGAGCTATGTTCCAGGCCCCTTGGCAGTACCAGAAGATGCTAGCAGGAGGTTAGCAGTTCGCAGAGATGGCAGCAGAGGAGGAGCCACCAGTGACTCCACAGTCAGCACCCGTTCAGCTAGAGGTACCACCAGTGGTACGACAATAGACTCCAGTAGTGGCAGCAGCACCTGAGGACCACATGGCACTTCTTGAGAGGTTCTTTTGCCTTCGGCCTCCGACTTTCTATGGCAACTATGATCCTGACCGAGTAGAGAGCTAGGTCCATGAGCTCGAGCGTACCTTCAAAACCATGGACTGTGTAGAGCAGGATCAGGTACGACTTGTAGTCTATCAGCTGAAGTGGTCAATAAAGGTCATAAGGTTGTCTTTGAATCTAATTCATGCAAAATCATTGATAAGGAAACAGGAAGTCTGAAGTTTTCTGGAAAAAAGGGTGAATAATATCTACATGGTTGACTTAAATGACCCAGAAAATTAGAACTTGTGTTTTGTAGCAAATAAACAAGATGAGCTCACACTGTGGCATCGTAGGCTTGGCCATGCAAGCTACAATGTCTTGCACAAGATCATGAGGTTAAAACTGGTAAGTGGACTCCCTGACATTTCCTTCAATAAAAATGAAAGTTTTTGTGATGCATGTGCACAGGGTAAACAAACAAGGAAGTCTTTCAAATCGAAAGCACCGGTAAGCACTTCTAAACCCTATGAACTTTTGCACATGGACCTGTTTGGACCTACGAGAACACTAAGTCTCAATGGCAAACGGTTTGGTTTTGTCATTGTAGATGATTTCTCTAGGTTCACATGGGTTAAGTTCCTCGCACACAAAAATGAAGCAATAAGTCTGTTTGAGGAACTCTTCAATAAAATTGAGCATGGAAGTGTTTTTAAGATATGCTCAATCCGCACTGATCACGGGGGAGAATTTGACAACAATTCCTTTTCTGAATTCTACAGGCACCACGGGATAGAACACTTGTTCTCCTCTCCAAGAACTCCGGAACAAAATGGAGTAGTGGAGAGAAAGAACAGAACTTTGGTGGAAATGGCTCGCACCCTTCTGGTTGAAAGTCAACTTGCCAGGACGTTTTGGGCAGAAGCGGTGAACACTTCATACTACATACTCAATAGAGCCATGGTAAGACCTGTCATAAGGAAAACTCCCTACGAACTTCTGAAAGGTAAGAAGCCCAGTATTGGGTACTTTAGAGTTTTTGGCTCAAAAGTCTTCATACATAACAATGATAAAATTGATCTAGACAAATTTGAGGCCAAAAGTGATCTAGGTATTTTCTTGGATACTCAGAACACTCTAGAGCTTACAGGGTGTTTAATGTCAAGAATAAAACAGTGGAAGAAACTCCACATGTTGTCTTTGATGAAAGTCTTGCAAAAATTGACAATCTCAATTCTCACAGGACTCCCCATGAAGATCATAAAACAATCCATGCAGATCCACCAGAAGTCAAAGACAAGAAGAACTCTCAAACAGCACCCAAAGCAAAAGGTGGATATCTTCGCAGGTACTACGATGATGAGGACCATCATATCCTCTTCAAAAAGGGAGAAGAAGAACCTGAAGATGATCCACAAGAGGATGAACCTCAAGATGAAACCCCTCAAGCAATCCCTCCTTCAGAACAACCTCCTCAAATGCAAGATCAACCAGGACCTTCAACAGTCACAAATGTCAGGTACTCTAAAGATCATCCACTTGAGAACATAATAGGAGATGTGAATGAAAATGTTCAAACTAGGTCTCAACTTAAGGAAATAGTTGAACAAGATCATCTAGCTTTTGTGTCTCACGTGGAACCTAAAAATGTTGAAGAAGCTTTAAAGGAAAACTCATGGATTGATGCTATGCATGAGGAGCTTGGGCAATTTCAGAGAAATAGTGTCTGGAGTCTAGTTGTAAGACCCCGGATTCTTACTCTCTTTATATATCTGTATGTATATGAATGGTGTGTTGGGTGTTCGGTTGTTGTGTGCTTAGCATGCGTATTTCATTGTGCCTACTATAAGTTTTATCCTTCTTTTGAACATGAGCATGTGCAAATATCTATATATGTATACATAGGTGTATATGATGATTAATGTGGAAGTGAACAATTAGCTAATTAGAAGTGTATTATGAATACCAAGAATCTTTGACTTAGGATACTTGAATAGTACTATGCGTGTGCTATCTAAATATTGAAGAATATCCTATACTACCTATTTCATGGAATTTTGTATGGGAGTGTAGGAAGTACATATGTGTATGTACGTATGTATGTTATCTTGTGCGTGTGACAATTGTATACCCAAATTCTACATGCATAACACCTTGGTGTATTTGTGCATGCATGTGTATGATTAGTTGTAAGCGTTGCTCATTTGCATGGTTTAGCTAATATGAATATTGTACTTCGTATATTGCATATGCATAAAGAGTTCAAGCATGGTAGGTGTAATTAGTAGTTTATATTGAGATTCTATACTCCTCATGAATAACATGCATGTATTTTTATGATATTTAGGTGAGAGTAGTCAATTGGCTAAATTATGCATATAGTGCATATTAAGGAATCCTATGCATATAGTGCTTAAGCAATGTTAGGTAAAGTTGTGTAAGTTAATCTAATTACCGGTGCGCATGTTGTATCCATCTATTCCAAGCATAATGTACATAAGTATGTTACACCAGTGTGCGTATACTATATATATGACAAATCAAGTGTGTGTATGTGAGGACTATTTTATCGAATGGATTATTCCTAGCTAGCATAAATCATATCACCTCCTAATGATTTGCGAAGCCCTCATAATTCTCGTCATTTAATTTGCCGTGTGTTGAGTCATACATGTGTAAAATATCACGTACGTACAGGTAGGTGTCTACGTACATTTTATCTTAGTATGCTTATGTATGCTTGTGTATGTATATAGATATTTATGTACATATTAATTAGTATAATTAATGTGCATGTGTTTATATTAAATATAAATAAGGTATGTATTGCCTGGTGATAGTATGAGTATAATACCATATACATATTGCTTGTATATAAGCTTGGTATGCATAGTTTCTGCATAAATTAAGGTTCTGGCCAAAGGCCACCTTGGCGTCAACCTCTGGCCGCCGAGGTGGAGTCAACGTCCAGACCTGGACGCCAATCCTGACCCAGGCGTCCAGCGATGTGGACGTCAACCTCTCTGACCTGCATGCGCAGCAGAGCTGCTGTCTTCTGAAACAAGGCATGGCCACCCATTGGGGGATGTTCCCCAACGGATCTAAGGCTGTCTAATCGGCATGGTGAGTGGGTGAGGGGCTCTCCTACATCCTGAACCCGAATTGGCCTCTCCCCACTTCTCATTTTCACCCTTGCAAGAGGGAGGAGAAGAAAGAAAAACCCTAGAGCATTCTATGAGAAAACCCCATTCTAGAACCCTCAAATCCGACCCTTTGAAGCTGAATCTGGAGATCTACTGCAACAAGGAGGAGGCTGAAGCAAAGGAGAAGGCTTCCCCATCATCCCCTCGGCGTAGAGATCACCCAGGAACCCGGAGGAAGGCGATCTTGGAGGCACTTCTGCAACTTCTTGGAACTGCCCAAGGAGGTCTTCTTCGAGCCACAAATCCCTTGGAGGAATTTTAGAGAGGCAAGTGACCTATCTATGGTATCCCCGTATGAGTCTAGGAGGTTTTTATGATTTTTATGGAATTTCCCTCGAGTCCTAGACCCTCCATTTCACCCAAATTTCAGAGCTCGGGTCTGTGTTTCTGCACAGAGTAAACGGCAAGGTCCCTGGACGCCTGTGATGAGATTGGCGTCCATCGACCATGCCGCTGACTCTGAGTCAGCGGCCAGAGACCGCCGTCTAGTTCTTCTGGACAGAACAGTGAGCTGTTCTGCCCCTCTTGTACGTTAATTTCGTTATGATTTCCGTGATGAGGATATATGGTATTCCTATAAGCTATGTATATTGTGCATTGTGGTGCGTGAAGAAATGTAGTGTGATGGTGAATGTGGGTTATTAGCATCTTTTAAATTGCGAGCATGACTTGTAGACAATCTTGTAAAATTCATGATTTATGATTAGGGTTTTGTGTTGATGCCTTGGTTTCGGTTTGATCATGAAGAATAGTGGGTCAGCATATGTGTTTGAAAAATTTAGTAGTTTATCCATGCTTGAGAAATTGTAAATAAGTTCGGTTCGGTAAAATAACAACATGCAAAAAATGGTTTGTGGTAATTGATGTATAGATGTATGAATTAGGGTGATTTTGTATTCTAAAATCATGCATATATTAGTAGTCTCTGTGCAAAACAGTAAGTGGATAAATTGCAAAACGTGTTAGACCCATGTTAGCTTAAGTTGTGAATAATATGCTAATTAGGTGTTTGATTTTCTGTAAATCCTATTTAGCTCAGAAAAATCTGAAAAATTGAGGGTATCATCTTGAACCCGAAAACAGCATGTGGTTAAAATTTCAGGTCATTTGGACCAGTAAATAAAAAGTTATGTATTTTCATGTGAAATGTGATAATTCATGCATATGATCGCAATGTGATTAGTTATGGTCTAAAACCAACATGATTAGTGTGTTTACTATGTGTTAAATTCTTGAAATCCTGTAGTACCATGTTAGGGAAGAACATGAATGTTTATGTGAGTGAGAAAGTGAATGAAATGAGAAGAGTTATGTGTAAAACCATGTGTAAAGCGGTAATGTGTAAAAGTGTAAAAGTTGTGCCTATGTGACACTGCTACCCTAGAGGCATCGGGAGCCGTATATAGAAAAGTCCCTATAGAAGGCTCCATGTGATATAAGTTTGTCCCAAAGGCATTGGGAAAACCCCGGAGGTGGACAAGTACCACTGGATAGGGTGGAGAGGGCTTCTCCCGGTCTGCGCAGTTACCAAGATTCACCGCTGTATTGCCTAGGTGGTGAGTATGTGTATGAGTTGTGTAAGTGTTGTGTCATGTGTTGTGTTATGAGTTGTGTTGAGAGCTGTGCTAAGGAATGAGCACGAGCTATGAGATATTTGTTAGTGTCCTCTACTGGTGGTTAGGACTATGTGTCATGGCAAATTGTTTAAGTAATGAAAAATGAGTAAAACGTGAAATATGTGAATATGGCACGTGGTAAGTGCCCAAGACGCACGTGGTAAGTGCAATCGATATGATATGTGATAAGTGAAAGTGAAAGAGAAAATGATGTGGAAATGAGTAAATTGTATAAGTGTGAACATGTGTACGTGTCAAATGTGTAAAAGTGAACAACGTGAATGAGTAAGTATGAAATCATGTGAAACCGAGAATGTGAGAATGTGTTATTGGAAACCATGTGAAATCAGTAAACTCATGTTGTCATTATCATGCTTATGTGTGCACAAATGCCTAGAATCCATGTTAGGGATGATTAGTGAAAATGAGTGCAAGATAGCTTGATTACTTGATTCACATGATGTGTTTTATGTATTATCGTAGCTCTCATGTGTAGATTTATAGTCATTGAATCATATGAAATCAGCAATCTAAAGCATGTGAAAAGGTTCGTGTATGTGTTTAAAACTAGGTGAAATCCATGCTAGTTGTGTCCCCTTTCATGTGTGTAAATTGTTCATGTCGATAGCTTTCATGTTTTAGCTCTTTAAAAGACTAAAGTTCTTGAGCAAATGGAATAGAGATCATGTGATAGGTGAATTTCATTTTACAAATCTGAAAGCATGAGTTATGTATAAAATTGTAGAACTTTCATGATAAGTAGAAAACTTGAATTGACTAGCATGCTATGTGTTGTTAATTGTAAAAGTGCATGTAGAAACCACTAAGACTTGTATGTGTATATCATGAGTAGTGTCGCTTGCTGAGTCTTTGGACTCACTCTTGCTTCGGCGTACAGGTTGACAGGTATCGTGCACTAGAAGGTAGCGTGGCGAGGATCATCATTAGAAGACTATTTTGTGGAGCTGTTACCAGTTGTACTTTTCTTTTGCACAACAAGATTATTGTATGGACAATATTTTGGACATTGTAACTCTCTTTATTTTGTATTAATGTGGACATTGTCTTTCTATCTTACTATTTAGATTATGGAATGTGTGTTGGTGACGGATTAAGAGTTGAGTTGTTTACTTTATTCCGCTGTACTCTATCGCTATCCAGGTACATATCAACCTATCGACCAGTGTTGGGTAAATGTCCCACTGTGACGACGCCCTTTATACCGATGGGGATTGGTATAATCGTACCGGTATGAAGAGGGTCGTTACAGAGATTTGTATCAGAGCCTAAGGTTGAGACTGTACATGGATAGGCCATCACCGTCACAACATTGCAAAGTCTTCATAGAGAATTGTCCATACATATAGAATCTCCTACTAATGGATAGAAGATAATAGAGAGAATAGTTGGAATATAGTAACCTAGGTTTTAATTTAATTATTCATTTTGCAGACTATGGCCGGACGTGGTAGACGTGGTGCTCAGTCTCGGAGGTATGAGCAGAACCGTAAGCTGAAGAATTTTGTGAAAGGACTTAAGCCATCAGTAAGGACTAGGCTTCTGGAACTCGAATCGCGTACCTTAGGAGAACTTCTAGGTGTGACCACCCATCAAGAGAAAGGAGCGGGATCTCTCCCAGAGGGGGAGGCAACTCCAAAGGAGAAACCCTTGGAAAATCAACAGTCAACTGTGCCCTCAAGCATCGAGAAGCCCGAGTGCACCCAGTGCGGGAAGCGTCATGGTGGGAAAGCATGTTGGAGGAAGGAAGGAAGGTGTCTTAAATGTGGAAGCAAAGATCATCGGCTTAAAGAGTGTCCGAATCTGAAGACGAAGTTCACTCCGCGAGGCGCTTCACCGACCGCGATATAGGAGCGAGAGTAGCTGATGATGACCTAGGCGACGTCACCACAGGTACTCGATGCGATCTTCGAGGACGAAGATCTTTTTTTTAGAGGGGGAGGGTGTAAGACCCCGGATTCTTACTCTCTTTATATATCTGTATGTATATGAATGGTGTGTTGGGTGTTCGGTTGTTGTGTGCTTAGCATGCGTATTTCATTGTGCCTACTATAAGTTTTATCCTTCTTTTGAACATGAGCATGTGCAAATATCTATATATGTATACATAGGTGTATATGATGATTAATGTGGAAGTGAACAATTAGCTAATTAGAAGTGTATTATGAATACCAAGAATCTTTGACTTAGGATACTTGAATAGTACTATGCGTGTGCTATCTAAATATTGAAGAATATCCTATACTACATATTTCATGGAATTTTGTATGGGAGTGTAGGAAGTACATATGTGTATGTACGTATGTATGTTATCTTGTGCGTGTGACAATTGTATACCCAAATTCTACATGCATAACACCTTGGTGTATTTGTGCATGCATGTGTATGATTAGTTGTAAGCGTTGCTCATTTGCATGGTTTAGCTAATATGAATATTGTACTTCGTATATTGCATATGCATAAAGAGTTCAAGCATGGTAGGTGTAATTAGTAGATTATATTGAGATTCTATACTCCTCATGAATAACATGCATGTATTTTTATGATATTTAGGTGAGAGTAGTCAATTGGCTAAATTATGCATATAGTGCATATTAAGGAATCCTATGCATATAGTGCTTAAGCAATGTTAGGTAAAGTTGTGTAAGTTAATCTAATTACCGGTGCGCATGTTGTATCCATGTAAGACCCTCGAATTTCCGTCGTATTTTCATATTCACGTGTGTATATGGTGCTTGTGTATGTATGTACATAATTACGTAGGTATTGAAATAGTATAGTTACGTATGCATGTGTTTATATTAAGTATAAATAATGTACGTATTGCATGATGGTAGTGTGGATACGATACTATATGTACATTGCATGTATATATGTCCGGTATGCATGGTTTCTGCATAAATTAGGGTTCTGGCCGAAGGCCCTATTGGCGTCAATCCCCAGGCCGTTTATCCTGAGTCAGCGTCCATACATGGACGCCAACCCTAACTCCGGCGTCCAGCGATCTGGACGCCAACTTGTCTGACCTGCATGCGTTGCAGAGCCAGAAAATCCGGGAGCAAGGCATGGCAACCATTGGGGGATGTCCCCCAACGGCTCTAAGGCTGTCTAATCGGCATGGTGAGTGGGTGAGGGTCTCTCTTACATCCTGAACCCGAAATGGCCTCTCCCCCACTTCCCACTTTCATCCTTGCAAGAGGAGAGGAGGAGAGAAAACCCTAGAGCTTTCTGTGAGAAAACCCCACTTTAGAGCCCTCAAATCCGAACCCTTGGAGCTGGTCTTGGAGATCTCTGCGACAAGGAGGAAGCTGAAGCATAAGGGAAGGCTTCCCCATCTTTTCCTCGGCGTGGAGATCACCCAGGAGCTCGGAGGAAGGCGTTCTTGGAGGCGCTTCTGCAACTTCTTGGGACTGCCCAAGGAGGTCTTCTTCGAGCCATAAAACTCTTGGAGGATTTTTAGAGAGGCAAGTAACCTATCCTTGATGTTCCCTTATGAGTCTAGGTTGGTTTTGTGAATTTTAAGGATTTTACCTCGAGTCCTAGACCCTCCATTTCACCCAAGATTTAGAGCTCGGGTCTGTGTTTCTGCACAGACCTGAGTAAACGGCAAGGTCCCTGGACGCCCAGTTCATCCCTGGCGTCCATCGATCATGCCGCTGACTCTGAGTCAGCGGCCAGAGACCGCCGTTTAGTTCTTCAGGACAGAACAGTGAGCTGTTCTGTCCCTCTTATACGTTAATTTCGTTATGATTTCCGTGATGAGGATATATGGTATTTCTATACGCTACGTATGTTATCATTTGTGGTGTGTGGATGAGTGGGGTGTGTGTGATGGTGAATGTGGAAATTTGGTGTATTTAAATTTGTGAGCATGACTTGTAGGTAATTTTGCAAACCCATGTTCCATGACTAGGATTAGTCGAATACCTTGATTTCGGTCTAATCATGAAGATTGTGGGTCAGCATGTGTGTTTGCAAGTTCAGGCCACCTATCCATGCTTGTGAAATTTGTTAATAGATTCGGTTCGATAAAATAGAAGTATGTAAAAATGATTTGTAGTGTTTAATCCATAGATGTATGAATTAGGGAGATCTTGTATCCTCAATTCCTGCATGTGTTAGTAGCCTATGTTGAAACAGCAAGTGACCAATTTGCAAAATGTGTTAGACCCATGTTAGCTTAAGTTGTGAATAATATGCTAATTAGGTGTTTGATTTTCTGTAAATCCTATTTAGCTCAGAAAAATCTGAAAAATTGAGTGTATGATTATAAATCCGAAAACAGCATGTGGTTAAAATTTCAGGTCAATTGGAACAGTAAATAAAAAGTTATGTGTTTTCATGTGAAATGTGAATAATTCGTACATATGATCGTGATGTGATTAGATTTTGTTTAAATCAGCATGATTAGTGTGTTTACTGAGTGTTAAACCTTGAAATTTTGTAGTATCATGTTAGGAAAAACAGCGATGATAATGTGAGTGAGAAAGTGAATGTGATGGAGAGTGTAAAGTGTAAAAACCATGTGTAAAACGATAAATGTGTAAAAGTGTAAACTGTGCCAATGTGATATTGCTTCCGAGAGGGCAGTGGAGCCGTATCAGGGAAAAGTCCCCCTGAGAAAGTTCATTGTGTTAAGTGACCCTAAGGGCATTAGGGGGAAATCCTGGAGGTGGACAAGTACCACTGGTTAGGGTGGAGACTTGTTCTCCCGGTCTGCGCAGTCCAAGAGTCACCATTGTATTGCCTAGATGGCGCCTATGTGTAATGTGATGTGTATATGTCCTTCTTTGGTGGTTTGGACTATGTGTCACGGCACCTAAAATATGTGTAAAGTGTAATGTGTAAAGTGTATGTGACCATGTGTAAATCTGTAAGTGATATGTGAATGTGCATGTGTAAAGTGTAACCATGTGAAAAGAGGAAATTGTGTAAAAAGAAAATGTGAAATTTTAGATGTGTAAAATGTGTATTGAAATCATGTGAGGCTAAATCTGAAACCGTATGAATTCAGCAAATGCATGTTAGCAATTCCATGTTTATGTGTGCAAAGTGTTTAGAATCCATGATTTGGAACAATTAATGTGTATGTGTGCAAAGTGGCATGATGGATTGTTCATATGTTATGTTCTAAGCCACATTGTAGCTTTCATGTGTAGGTTTACAGTCTTTGAACCATGTGAAATCAGCAATCCAAAATCATGTGAAAAAGTTATGTAGGTACTTAAGAACATGTGGAATCCATGCTAACTATGTTCCCCGTTCATGTATGTAAATTGTCCATGTTGATAATTCTCATGTTTGGTTCTTTATAAGGTTAAAGTTCATAAGTGAATGGATTAGAGACCATGTGATAGGTGAATGTTATATTTTTGAAATCTGAAATCATGCATTATGTATAAAATTGTAGAACCTTCATGATAGGTTGAAAACTTAAATGGACTAGCATGCTATGTGTTGCTAATTGTATATGTGCTTGTAGAAACCACTAGGACTTGTACGTGTATATCATGCATAGTGTTACTTGCTGAGTCCCTGGACTCACTCCTTGCTTCGGCGTACAGGTGTAGTTGGTGACACGACACCGTTGGAGGAGACGGTGGAGACGGACTCCGAGCGCGGAGACTAGTTACTTGGAGCTTCTTTGTGATTGTGTAATTCGTCTTATGTACTTGAACATTGTATTAGGACTATCATGAAAAGAATGTAATATGTGGACATTCTGTAATTTAATTTCAGCAATTTAATTTATGAGAACCTTAGTTCCTTTTTGCAAATTTCGAACTGCATGTATGTATAATGTGGATGATGAATGAATGGAGATAGTTCTCTTTTACTTCCGCTACTCTGTTATTTATATTCGCGTGTATCTCAGCTGTTTGTATCGTTGGGTAAATGTCCCACTGTGAGGACTCTCGCTATGCCGACGTGGGTCGGTATGACCGTACCGGTGTAACGAGGGCCGTCACAGAGATTGGTATCAGAGCGACCGGTTGAGATTACACATGAATATAACTAAGTCATCATCCCCATTACATGCTAAGTATGTCCACATGTGTAGAAAACACTAAAATAAGCGAAAGATAGATAAGAAAATGGTTAGAGAACTCCGTAACCTAGCTCTAATAGTGGCTGGAATTTTATTGTAGCCATGGCTTCCCGTGGACGACGTGGAGGTGCACCAGCTCGCGACGACGAGCAGAGGCGTGAGGAGCGGGCGGAGCAGCAGGCCCCGGCCCCACAGGGTCCTGTGCTTCCCCCACCACCGCCAGTGGATTATGGAGTATTCATGCAAGGCCTGGTGCAAGCCATGCAGACGCAGGCCCACACCCAGGCAGCACTCCAGGCCCAGTTGGAGGCCCAGGTAAATTAATGAAACAACTAAGTGGCTTGTTATTTAATCTGTATGATATTGTGTTTATTGTATATTGCTTGTTGTTTAATGTAGCAGGCTCAGGCCCCAGCTCAGGACCATGGTGGACCATCCATCATGGAGCGATTCAAGAGGATGACCCCACCCTCTTTTAAGGGGGAGAGTGATCCGCTTTTAGCAGAAAGCTGGATGAGGGAGATAGAGAAAATCTTCCGAGCTATCAGGTGTCCTGACGAGGACAAGGTGACCTTAGCCACCTACATGCTACAAGTATGCTTTTGCTTATGAGGTGTATCAAGCTATAATTTGCTAGTTGGTGCTTATGAAGATGTGTTGCAGGAGAGAGCTGATGTATGGTGGTCCTCCCTACTGCGTACGCACTTCGAGGACGGAGCAGTAGATGTGGCATGGGACGCGTTCGTGAGGCTCTTCCGAGCCAAGTTCGTCCTAGAGCATATCCAGGACAAGATGGAGCAAGAATTCCTTTCCCTGACGCAAGGATCAATGACCGTCCTGGAATACGAGGCAAGGTTTTCTGAACTCTCTAAATATGCACCGCACATAGTGAAGAATGAGCGCAGGAAGACCAAGAAGTTCGTGATGGGTCTCAAACCATCACTGAGGACGAGGCTCGTGGCGTTCGACCACCGCACGCTAGACGAGGCCCTCAGCGCAGCCTGCAGGCAGGAAGGAGAAATGGAGCAATACTTGGAGGAGAAGAAGGCTTCGCAAAAGAGGCCGGCAGCGACCTTCCAGAGGCAAGATAAGAGGAAGACGGTGTACCAGACACCGCAGAAATCCGTGACAGTCAGCAACTCCCAGGTACCCTCTGTACGTTCCCCTGGTGTGAAGAAAGAGTGTCCCCACTGTGGAAGGACACATGGTGGTTCCGAGTGTTGGATGATTACTGGAAGATGCTTGAAGTGTGGAAGCAGCGACCACAAGATCAAGGATTGTCCAAGACTTCAACAGGGAGCTCAGCGTGGAGCGCCAGCACCAGCAGTAGCGGCAGCCGCGCCAGCTACAGGACGACCCGGAAGGCCTCGAGCCCCAGCTCTAGTGTTTGCTTTAGCTCGTGAGGACGCCGAACAGGCGGAGCATGTCACCGAAGGTACGATTTTGCTTTTCGGTGTGCACGCTCGGGTTTTGTTTGATACGGGTGCTACTCACTCGTTCATTTCCGAGCGGTTCGCTAGGCAGTTAGCCCTAGAGTCAGGCATAGAGTCTGAGGAGTTAGAGGTCTCTTTGTCTGTGCACACCCCTGTGGGTACGGTATCGACTAGGAAGTGCATTCCGTCGTTACCTGTGTGCATTGAGGATAGATTCCTAGATGGGTGTTTCTTCTTGCTAAAGATGAAAGACTATGATTGTATTTTTGGTCTGGATTGGCTAGAGGAGCACTATGCGTTAGTGGATTGCCGTAGGAAGAAGATTGTTTTCCGCATTCCTGGCGAGGACGAGTTCTCTCATCCCTTGCCAAAGAACTTAGCGGGAAAGTTAGTTATCTCTGCCATGAAGGCGATGCGCATGGTGAACAAGGGCTGTGACGCATTTCTGGCCAGCGTTATGCTAGTACCCGATGCTGGTTCGTCACTGACTCTTGCAGAGATCGATGTGGTGCAGGACTTTTCAGATGTCTTTCCCGATGACTTGTCTAGATTGCCACCGGATAGGGAGATAGAGTTCACTATAGAGTTGCTTCCAGGCACCTCTCCTGTCTCGAAGGCTCCATATCGGATGGCCCCTGCAGAGTTAGCCGAGTTGAGGAAGCAATTGCAAGAATTGCTTGATAAGGGATTTATTCGCCCTAGCGTTTCCCCTTGGGGCGCACATGTATTATTCGTCAAGAAGAAAGACGGGTCACTTCGGTTGTGCATTGACTATAGAAAGCTAAACCAGGTGACTGTGAAGAACAGGTATCCCTTACCTCGCATTGATGATCTGTTTGACCAGTTGCGAGAGGCATCAGTCTTTTCCAAGATTGACTTGCGATCTGGTTATCATCAGTTGCGGATTAGGAGAGAGGATGTGTCCAAGACGGCCTTTAGATCCCGTTATGGACATTATGAGTTTTTGGTTCTTCCCTTCGGATTGACCAACGCCCCTGCAGCGTTCATGGATCTCATGAACCGGGTGTTTAGTCCGTATTTAGATAGTTTTGTTGTTGTGTTTATTGATGATGTGCTGGTCTACTCTCCGGACGAGGCCACGCACCGTCAGCATTTGAGGGTAGTGTTAGAGGTTCTCCGAGAGCACAAGCTGTATGCGAAGTTCAGCAAGTGCGAGTTCTGGTTGCGCGAGGTTCACTTTCTCGGGCATGTCATCTCCGGCGCTGGTGTAGCTGTTGATCCAGCGAAGGTCCAGGCAGTTATGGATTGGGAGATTCCCAGGACCCCTTCGGAGATTCGTAGCTTTATTGGGTTAGCTGGTTATTATCGGCGATTCATTAAGGGTTTCTCATCCATCGCCGCCCCTTTGACAAAGCTGACCAGGAAAGGTGAGAAGTTCGTGTGGTCTGAGGCATGTGAGCGTAGCTTTCAGCTACTGAAGGCTAAGCTTACTTCTGCTCCGGTATTGGTATTGCCTAGCGGTCTAGAAGGTTTTGCCATTTATACGGATGCATCTCAGATTGGTTTAGGTTGTGTGCTCATGCAGCAAGAGAGGGTAGTGGCTTATGCTTCTCGTCAGTTGAAGGAGCATGAGAAGAACTATCCGACTCATGATTTGGAGTTAGCAGCTGTGGTTCATGCACTAAAGATCTGGAGGCACTATCTTTATGGTGTCAGATTTGAAGGTGTTTACCGACCACAAGAGCTTGAAGTATCTTTTCTCCCAAAAGGAATTAAACCTGAGGCAGAGAAGGTGGATCGAGTTCTTGAAGGACTATGACTTCGACCTTCAGTATCATCCTGGGAAGGCGAACGTCGTAGCGGATGCTCTTAGTAGGAAGAGGTCTTCGCTCCAGCAGGATTGGAAGATGTTGGAGGATGCAGCATGCTCTATGACCGAGTTAGAGCCATCGCTGAGTCAGGCTTTTGTAGCTCAGCTATCCCTTAGATCCTCAGTCTTGGATGAGGTAATTGAGCAGCAGAAAGCCGATCCTAGATTGTTAGAGTTAGTGGGTAAGGCAGGCATTGCTCGTGATGAGGACGGTGTGATTAGATTTCAGCACCGTGTTTGTGTCCCCGATGTGGTAGATGTCCGTGAGCATGTGTTAGCGGAGGCTCATAGATCGCGATTCTCTATTCATCCGGGTAACACTAAGATGTATCAAGACCTGAAGAGATCATTTTGGTGGTCCGGAATGAAGAAGGATGTTGCGGATTATGTGTCTAGATGTCTAGTGTGTCAGCAGGTGAAAGCCGAGCGGCAGCGACCATCTGGCCTTATGCAGAGATTGGATATCCCAGTATGGAAGTGGGAAGCTGTCACTATGGATTTCGTATCGGGTTTGCCTCGATCCAGAAGAGGCAATGACTCGATTTGGGTAGTGGTAGATAGATTCTCGAAGACTGCTCATTTCTTGCCCATGAAGAAGAAGCAGTCAGTAGAGAGTTTAGCTAGATTGTATGTTAGTGGTATCGTTAGATTGCATGGCGTGCCGAAATCGATTATTTCGGATCGAGATCCGAGATTTACTTCGAGGTTGTGGAAAGGTCTTCAGGATGCGTTAGGTTCGGAGCTTAAGCTCAGTTCGGCGTTTCATCCCCAGACTGATGGACAGTCCGAGAGGACTATCCAGACGCTCGAGGATATGTTGAGAGCGTGTGTTCTGGATTGGAAGGATGATTGGGAGCGTCATTTACCTCTTGTGGAGTTCGCATACAACAACAGTTTTCATGCGAGTATTAGAATGGCTCCATTCGAGGCGTTGTATGGTAGGCCCTGCAGATCTCCTTTATGTTGGGAGGAGACTGGTGATAGGCAGTTGATCGGACCGGAGTTGGTTCAGGAAACTTCGGATAAGATCCAGCTCATTAGGAAAAGGCTTGTTGCGGCACAAGATAGGCAGAAGAGTTATGCCGACAACAGGAGAAAGGATTTAGAGTTCGAGGTTGGCGATCATGTTTTCTTGAAGATATCGCCCACTCGAGGAGTTGTCAGATTTGGCAGGCATAGCAAGCTAAGCCCTAGATTCATTGGCCCATATGAGATTCTCAGACGTTTGGGCAGCGTGGCGTACGAGCTAGCTTTACCCCCAGCTTTAGCTAGCGTTCACCCGGTATTCCACGTATCTATGCTCAGGAAGTATGTCCGAGATCCATCTCATGTGATTAGTCATGAGCCAGTGGAGATCCAGCCAGATCTTTCGTATGTCGAGCAACCAGTAGCTATTCTTGACCGGAAGGTTCAGCATCTCCGGAACAAGAGTATCGCGTCGGTGAAAGTTCTATGGCGGAACTTCTCACGTGAGGAGGCTACGTGGGAGCTTGAGGATGCGATGAAGAAGAAGTATCCCCTTTTGTTTGAGTAGTGTCGTTCTAACTTCGAGGACGAAGTTTCTTTAAGGGGGAGAGGGTGTAAGACCCTCGAATTTCCGTCGTATTTTCGTATTCACGTGTGTATATGGTGCTTGTGTATGTATGTACATAATTACGTAGGTATTGAAATAGTATAGTTACGTATGCATGTGTTTATATTAAGTATAAATAATGTACGTATTGCATGATGGTAGTGTGGATACGATACTATATGTACATTGCATGTATATATGTCCGGTATGCATGGTTTCTGCATAAATTAGGGTTCTGGCCGAAGGCCCTATTGGCGTCAATCCCCAGGCCGTTTATCCTGAGTCAGCATCCATACATGGACGCCAACCCTAACTCCGGCGTCCAGCGATCTGGACGCCAACTTGTCTGACTGCATGTGTTGCAGAGCCAGAAAATCCGGGAGCAAGGCATGGCAACCATTGGGGGATGTCCCCCAACGGCTCTAAGGCTGTCTAATCGGCATGGTGAGTGGGTGAGGGTCTCTCTTACATCCTGAACCCGAAATGGCCTCTCCCCCACTTCCCACTTTCATCCTTGCAAGAGGAGAGGAGGAGAGAAAACCCTAGAGCTTTCTGTGAGAAAACCCCACTTTAGAGCCCTCAAATCCGAACCCTTGGAGCTGGTCTTGGAGATCTCTGCGACAAGGAGGAAGCTGAAGCATAAGGGAAGGCTTCCCCATCTTTTCCTCGGCATGGAGATCACCCAGGAGCTCGGAGGAAGGCGTTCTTGGAGGCGCTTCTGCAACTTCTTGGGACTGCCCAAGGAGGTCTTCTTCGAGCCATAAAACTCTTGGAGGATTTTTAGAGAGGCAAGTAACCTATCCTTGATGTTCCCTTATGAGTCTAGGTTGGTTTTGTGAATTTTAAGGATTTTACCTCGAGTCCTAGACCCTCCATTTCACCCAAGATTTAGAGCTCGGGTCTGTGTTTCTGCACAGACCTGAGTAAACGGCAAGGTCCCTGGACGCCCAGTTCATCCCTGGCGTCCATCGATCATGCCGCTGACTCTGAGTCAGCGGCCAGAGACCGCCGTTTAGTTCTTCAGGACAGAACAGTGAGCTGTTCTGTCCCTCTTATACGTTAATTTCGTTATGATTTCCGTGATGAGGATATATGGTATTTCTATACGCTACGTATGTTATCATTTGTGGTGTGTGGATGAGTGTGGTGTGTGTGATGGTGAATGTGGAAATTTGGTGTATTTAAATTTGTGAGCATGACTTGTAGGTAATTTTGCAAACCCATGTTCCATGACTAGGATTAGTCGAATACCTTGATTTCGGTCTAATCATGAAGATTGTGGGTCAGCATGTGTGTTTGCAAGTTCAGGCCACCTATCCATGCTTGTGAAATTTGTTAATAGATTCGGTTCGATAAAATAGAAGTATGTAAAAATGATTTGTAGTGTTTAATCCATAGATGTATGAATTAGGGAGATCTTGTATCCTCAATTCCTGCATGTGTTAGTAGCCTATGTTGAAACAGCAAGTGACCAATTTGCAAAATGTGTTAGACCCATGTTAGCTTAAGTTGTGAATAATATGCTAATTAGGTGTTTGATTTTCTGTAAATCCTATTTAGCTCAGAAAAATCTGAAAAATTGAGTGTATGATCATGAACCCGAAAACAGCATGTGGTTAAAATTTCAGGTCAATTGGAACAGTAAATAAAAAGTTATGTGTTTTCATGTGAAATGTGAATAATTCGTACATATGATCGTGATGTGATTAGATTTTGTTTAAATCAGCATGATTAGTGTGTTTACTGAGTGTTAAACCTTGAAATTTTGTAGTATCATGTTAGGAAAAACAGCGATGATAATGTGAGTGAGAAAGTGAATGTGATGGAGAGTGTAAAGTGTAAAAACCATGTGTAAAATGATAAATGTGTAAAAGTGTAAACTGTGCCAATGTGATACTGCTTCCGAGAGGGCAGTGGAGCCGTATCAGGGAAAAGTTCCCCCTGAGAAAGTTCATTGTGTTAAGTGACCCTAAGGGCATTAGGGGGAAATCTTGGAGGTGGACAAGTACCACTGGTTAGGGTGGAGACTTGTTCTCCCGGTCTGCGCAGTCCAAGAGTCGCCATTGTATTGCCTAGATGGCGCCTATGTGTAATGTGATGTGTACATGTCCTTCTTTGGTGGTTTGGACTATGTGTCACGGCACCTAAAATATGTGTAAAGTGTAATGTGTAAAGTGTATGTGACCATGTGTAAATGTGTAAGTGATATGTGAATGTGCATGTGTAAAGTGTAACCATGTGAAAAGAGGAAATTGTGTAAAAAGAAAATGTGAAATTTTAGATGTGTAAATGTGTATTGAAATCATGTGAGGCTAAATCTGAAACCGTATGAATTCAGCAAATGCATGTTAGCAATTCCATGTTTATGTGTGCAAAGTGTTTAAAATCCATGATTTGGAACAATTAATGAGTATGTGTGCAAAGTGGCATGATGGATTGTTCATATGTTATGTTCTAAGCCACATTGTAGCTTTCATGTGTAGGTTTACAGTCTTTGAACCATGTGAAATCAGCAATCCAAAATCATGTGAAAAAGTTATGTAGGTACTTAAGAACATGTGGAATCCATGCTAACTATGTTCCCCGTTCATGTATGTAAATTGTCCATGTTGATAATTCTTATGTTTGGTTCTTTATAAGGTTAAAGTTCATAAGTGAATGGATTAGAGACCATGTGATAGGTGAATGTTATATTTTGAAATCTAAAAGCATGCATTATGTATAAAATTGTAGAACCTTCATGATAGGTTGAAAACTTAAATGGACTAGCATGCTATGTGTTGCTAATTGTATATGTGCTTGTAGAAACCACTAGGACTTGTACGTGTATATCATGCATAGTGTTACTTGCTGAGTCCCTGGACTCACTCCTTGCTTCGGCGTACAGGTGTAGTTGGTGACACGACACCGTTGGAGGAGACGGTGGAGACGGACTCCGAGCGCGGAGACTAGTTACTTGGAGCTTCTTTGTGATTGTGTAATTCGTCTTATGTACTTGAACATTGTATTAGGATTATCATGAGAAGAATGTAATATGTGGACATTTGTAATTAAATTTCAGCAAATTAATTTATGAGAACCTTAGTTCCTTTTTGCAAATTTCGAACTGCATGTATGTTTAATGTGGATGATGAATGAATGGAGATAGTTCTCTTTTACTTCCGCTACTCTGTTATATATATTCGCGTGTATCTCAGCTGTTTGTATCGTTGGGTAAATGTCCCACTGTGAGGACTCTCGCTATGCCGACGTGGGTCGGTATGACCGTACCGGTGTAACGAGGGCCGTCACAATCCATCTATTCCAAGCATAATGTACATAAGTATGTTACACCAGTGTGCGTATACTATATATATGACAAATCAAGTGTGTGTATGTGAGGACTATTTTATCGAATGGATTATTCCTAGCTAGCATAAATCATATCACCTCCTAATGATTTGCGAAGCCCTCATAATTCTCGTCATTTAATTTGCCGTGTGTTGAGTCATACATGTGTAAAATATCACGTACGTACAGGTAGGTGTCTACGTACATTTTATCTTAGTATGCTTATGTATGCTTGTGTATGTATATAGATATTTATGTACATATTAATTAGTATAATTAATGTGCATGTGTTTATATTAAATATAAATAAGGTATGTATTGCCTGGTGATAGTATGAGTATAATACCATATACATATTGCTTGTATATAAGCTTGGTATGCATAGTTTCTGCATAAATTAAGGTTCTGGCCAAAGGCCACCTTGGCGTCAACCTCTAGCCGCCGAGGTGGAGTCAACGTCCAGATCTGGACGCCAATCCTGACCCAGGCGTCCAGCGATGTGGACGTCAACCTCTCTGACCTGCATGCGCAGCAGAGCTGCTGTCTTCTGAAACAAGGCATGGCCACCCATTGGGGGGATGTTCCCCAACGGATCTAAGGCTATCTAATCGGCATGGTGAGTGGGTGAGGGGCTCTC